>JASDQU010100792.1:38140-101383 GCA_032191745.1 Picea mariana
ATATATATTGATAGGAATAACATTAGTGTTATGATATTCATACTATAGTCGATACAATAGGCAATGTATTTCATATTGGATAGTGAAAACATTATGGATAGACTATATGTTAGTCTATTGTCCATAGTTTATTACACACTATAATCTTTTTGAATAGCAGGACTTAACATAGACATGATAGTTATTCCAAGGGCTATGACAACCCTGGTCGCAATCGTCTTAATTACAAATACGTACATGATTCTAATCCAACAACAACGATAAATTTACTTTTCATATAATAAAGGAATAAAGTTATGTTTTGATCAAATATTGAAGAGTCAAGGAGCTTTAATGTCCCCTAATTTTTTTTTTTTTTTATTTGGGAAATTTGGGGTACATTACATATGGTATTAGAGATGAAGGTTACAACACTTGGACCTCAGGGAAAGGACAAATTATTTTAAGTTTTAATTTTATGTTAAAGAAAAAACTAACAAATATGTTTACTGTTACAAACAGAAAAAATTGTTGGTCTGTTGTGATAATGTCCGCACATAATGAAGAAGAAATCAGACTTGAAGAGAATCCTAATCAAGGAATTCCTAAAGAACCTGGGTATAACAATGAAGAGTTATGTTTTGATCAAATATTGAAGAGTCAAGGAGATTTAATGTCCTCTAACAATTTTTTTTTTATTTATTTGGGAAATTTGGGTTACATTACGATAACCACAAATTAAGTTTATTAAAATCCTTATTTTAATAAAGTTAATTTACTTATATGTGCATTCGTCTCTGCCACACAATGCTGTCTCTACTCATGATCTACCCAACAAATGCCTTACTTTCACCTCATTCATTGTTGTGTATCCAAGATTGCTTGAACCATTTTTGTTCTTCACTGTGTCTCTTGGATCTCCAATTTCAAGTTCTAATACTGTGCTAGGAACACACACATGCAGTTTCTCACAGATTCAGGAGAGAGAAAGATAGTTGATATTATATTATTCCAAAATTGCATGATTTTTTGGAATGGTAGATGCAAGGGACACAGAAATAGGTTTTCAGATTCACTGGAAAGCTCCCTGTTGGCCCTTGGGTATGGAAGTAAGCAAAGATTAAGGCATAAAAAATGGAATGTGAACTGCGCAGAAGACACAGTGACTGATACTGGGTCGAAGTGAGCAAAAGAGCAGAAAAGATGGAGCGAAGTAAGATAAAGCAAGCCGTTGGACAAGGAGATCGAGGATGACAAATCAAAAAGGAAGACGGATTGTGGACAACTCAACAAGAGGAAAAAGCCACAGTTGGATGCTTTGGATCACCTTGCGAGAAGGAATGAAAGATAGGTTGGTGAAGCCATGAAAATGTAGGTCAAGTTGAACTAGGGTTTTAGATACCTAGGGTTTTGGTATCTAGGGTTTTGACACTTAGGTTTTGGCCTAAGGCTGTCCGTGAGTCATTATAATGTATAAATAAGAACCTAGATGAGGGAAGAGGGTTTCATGAAGAGTCCCAAGTCTATTATTGTTATGAGTGATTATTGTAGCGAGTGAGAGAAGCATTGAGCAGTGAGGGAAGTCTGTGTTGTAAGATATTCAACTGGGTGCAAAGATCAACCCTGCAGTTGGGTGCGTAGGGAGGGAAGACAGAGAGAAGAGAGAAAGAGAGAAGATCCGCTAGCTAAGAGCACAAATAAGAACTGCATGCTTTCATCATAATATATTATAAAGCACAATTCTGTGGACGTAGCCCTAGGGAGAGGGTTAACCATGTATATCTTGGTGTTGTGTGTGGTTGATGTGGTGTTCTATTGTTATTGATATACTATTATTCCATTACTATGTTAGATCTGACAGATAAATGTGCGAGGTAGGACTAAATTGATAACTGACATCTAGATGCTGTGTTGTTCTTGTATTGGATCCACTTGGTATTCCCTTTGGTTGTAGACATCTATGTCCTGCAACCCCCCATAGATACTTTGGGTGAGATTGCATCTACCTCGTAGGTGTTGCTGAAAGGGCTAGTAGTTAGGGCTTGTTGGTGCCCTCTTGGAGCTAAACCTTGGGTCTACCCCTATGCCAACAAATGGCTCTATTGCTGGGACAAGGAGCTTCTTAAGGGAATGTCATGGTGGTTTCCATCGAAGAAAAAGATTCAGAAGTGGATAGAAGACCAAGAAAAGGACTTCACAGAAGCCCAGAACAAGAACCCTAAGCTTAGCATCGAGGACTAGTTGGGAAGGTATATATTTACTGATATACACGGGATTTTCTTTGGAGGAATTCATCAGGAGTTATACGAGTGGCTAGCTAGGTTAGAAGACACCCAGTTTGAGATCAGATCTAGACCACCTGTGGTTTGGACATCGACGCTGATCAAGAAGGTCAAGAGATTTGATAACACCATGTCAAGAGAAGTAGATCACTGGTTCGATAGCACCATTGGAGGATATATCACTCAGTTTTCTGTTGACAGAGTAGAATCGTATAGTCAAGCAGAGAGATATTTCTTCAAGGGACCCAGAGTAAAATTTTTACAATTTCTGAAGTTGAGGATCAAGATGCTATTACATGAGAAGAACATCTTGAAGGTACAATAGTTGGTCTGATAAAAAAGCTAATGTTCAAGAATTCAAATAGCGAAAATGATGCAGAGGTGGGACATACGTGCAGTGGAAGAATCTTTAGAGAGGTCCCTCTGGTGAACTTGTTCGAACATAACCACAAACCACTAGTACAAGATGAAGGGTTTTACAGTGGAGAGGAAGAAGAACTGGTGAAAAAGGAACATTCAGAATATGGAAGGGCTAAAGAAGGAAAGAATGAAGAGCCTCGTCGAGAAGAGTCACAAACTTCAGAAACTACGTAGACCATTAAAGTAAGTATTATTACTCCTCTTGTTGTTTTAGCAACATTAAGAAATTAGATTAATCAGAGTCATCAGAGTGCTCAGAGCACTGTCACTAGTAGTCCACCACATACTCAGTCAGGAAACCTAGGAAGATATATGGTAGATGAGATGAGGTTACCCACCTTCATAGGAGATGGATCTGAAGATCCTGATCAACATTGGTTTCTATGTGAAGCTGTGTGGAGTATCAAGAATGTCACCGACGAAGCTGTTAAATGATCTCAGTTTAGTACTACCATGAGAGACCGCACACTAAGCTGGTACATGAATTTTGTCCAAGGGGTTGTCTAGCCAAAACCGTTGAACAAGATCAAGACTGCGTTGATTGTAGAATTCAAGAAACCCAAGTCAGAGTCGCAATGCATTACAGAACTGAAAGAAATCAAGTAGAAGGTAGCTGAACCTATTTGGGAGTTTGATCAGAGGTTTAAGACCTTAACATGCCATTTGAGTTTTCAGATCACAGATGAGCAGAACAAGGAATGGTTCATTGCTTCCCTCTTACCACACATCAGAGTCCCTCTGATGCAACAAAAGATTTCTTCATAGGTTGAGGCATTGGAGATCGCCATGAAACTAGAATCAACTCCTATGGAAAAATCCAGCTCAGGCGTGAGTCAAATCTTGAGTCAACTAACTAGTTTATCTCTACAGGTCGAAGATATGAAGAAAGACAAGGGAAAAGGTAAAATAGAAGATATTTGGTGCATTAGATGCAAATCAGAAGGCCATGAAAAGGAGCATTGTCCCCTATTTCACGAGTATTTGGCATCTGGATCCCGGAGTTCTTTAAATCAAGTTACCTTACCATGGTGCGAGGTATGTAGAAATAGACATCGCTCGCGGCCCTGGTGAATGCTATTACATGCAAAAATATGTTCAGACACCCACAAATCTGTGTTGCACATTTTGTAAGTCAGTAGGGAATGATGATAGGGATTGTAGGAACTATGAACTCATGCATGAAAGGTCAAGGGATATATACAAAATTCAAGGTTAAGTACAACAAGAAGGAAACACTACGCAGTATAATTCTCCAGGAAGAGGAAACTTTAACCCTCGTGGTGGATTCATAGGAAGAGGACAAGGAGGAGGTATGGGTCGAGGTAGAGGCCAGATCATTTGTTATAACTGTGCACAACCAGGAAATTTGGCAAGGGATTTCCAGAACCCTTGTACCACTTGCAGTTACTGCAACTCATTTGAGCATGTCATTGAAGATTGTCCTGCACTGTTAGCCAAACTTCAGGAAAAATGAGGAGGAAACCAGCAAGTAAAATCATCTCAGCCGAACCTCGTGGAGAAGATCCCAGAGTCACTGTAATCACTAGAGGAGGCACTATTACAGGAGAATCTAGAGTGACTCCGAGAAAGACTACAGAAGAATTAGGGGTGCGGAAAGTTGTAGAGAAGACACAAGTGTTTGATGTGAAGAAAGAAAAAAAAATATTTGAGAAGGCAAGAAAAGAATTCATGAGAGACTAGGGTTCTTCATCAAAGACACAACCAGAAGTAAGAGAATGTGGAATTCCCTTGGAATTCGATCAGACTGCTCTTCCAGGAGAAGGAAAAGAGGTAAGCAAGCTCATGGAATTCTTATATACTTGTATTAAGTTGATTCAGGATGAAAGCATTGTACAAGAGATACAAAATTTAATCAGACAGTACGAGCTAGGAAAGATAGATCCTTTGCTGAATAGAGCAGTACACCAAGTATCTAAAAAGGGAAGGAAAAATAAGTAACTTCACCTGAATGCTCAAATTGGAGAGTATGATATAGATTATGTGGTCCTCGACTTAGGGTCGGAGGTCAATGTCATGATGAAGCAAACCTGGGCACTGATGGGGAAACCTAAGTTGATCTATTCCCCTATCAAGCTTAGGATGGATAATCAACAAGCTGTAATCCCCTTTGGAAGATTGGAACATTTCCCTGTGGAGATCAATGGAGTAAGGACGTTTGCAGACTTTAAGGTGATTGAGATAGTTGATGACAACTGTCCTTACCCTGTGTTGTTAGGAATTGATTGGGATTTCAATAATTCCACCGTGGTTGATTTAAAGAAAAGAAGAACGACGTTTGAAGGAGATGGCCTTAGGGTCATTGCACCTTTGGATCCCGATGAAGGTCAGAGATACACATAACCCATCAGAAAAGAAGACCGTGCATATGAACTAGAAAACATATACAAATTAACGGCCAGACAACATGATTACATTAATCCTACAATAGATGGGAACCTAAGCTGGAAAAGTGACAACGCATGTTCATCATATTTAGAAGAAGCACTAGAGAACTGGCAGAAAAAAATGTATGAAGTATCTACAATGAGATGTGCTAGATTAACCAGAGAAGTTCGCTGGATTGACACAACAGTAAGTAACTTGCCCACCTTTGATGGTCTAAATCATTTAGAAGCTTTCTTGTTGGAATTTGAAGAAATTGTACCAATACAAAAAAGATTGTTGGTATTGGATGAGGCCTTGAAAGCAACTCCAACAAGATGGTGGGGGACACACAAAAACAACATTATAGACTGGGTACAATGTCGCACTTTGATGACAGCGTGGCTTTCAGAGCAAGTAGAAGGCTACAAAGTGAGGTACACAGGTTGAAGCTGTCTAAAGGACCATGTGCGAAGTTGTGAGGAAGCATGGAGCAACATTCCTCAAGAGAAGTGGGTGCACAAATTCATCAACACACTGGACACAACCCCTATCAATTGGTATCTTCAAGCAGAACTGCACCTCATCATTGTAGATTGGGAAGGTATGACTTGGAACTTTGTAACTACCTTTTTATTTGAAATCCAATACCATACAGTGGATCAAGAATTACAGATTGTAAGACATAAAGTATTTGAGGAGGCACCTAGCCTCCCTTTGGAACAAGAAGAGGATGAATGGACTGTGTCTCTTCAGAAATTGCAGGGCCGTTACAATATCAATGCTGACGAAGACGATGATCTTAGGAAGGTGAAAATCGCTGAAACAAAAGGCCAGAGAGACATAGAAGGACCAGGAGTTGAGCTACCTTTAATTGGAAAACCAATTAAAATAAAAAAAAGTCAATATTGGAACAAAGAAAACACCGAAGCTTGAAAATGTTGGAGATTATTGGGATGCTGCCACTATTGATAAGATCACAGAGTTACTGCATGAATATCAGGACTTGTTTCCAACCAAGTTCATTGATATGAAGGGCATTAAAGAGCCCATGGGAGAGATGCAGATCCATTTGAAACCAGATGCAAGGACAGTCAAACAAAGACCCTACAAATTAAACCCTAAATATAAGGAGAAAGTGAAGATTGAACTCGACAAAATGTTGGAAGCAGGAATCATAGAACCTGTTGAAGAGTTAGAATGGATTATCCCTATGGTGGTGTAGGATAAGAAGACCAGAGAGATCAAGATCTGTGTAGATCTCAGGAAGCTGAATGATGCCTGTTTGCACGACCCATTACCTACACCATTTACCGACGAAGTGTTAGATAATTTAGGGGGACACGAGGTATATTCTTTATAGATGGATTTTCAGGATACCATCAGATCTGGATTTCAAAGGAAGATCTCCATAAGACCACATTTGCAATAGAATGGGGATCCTGCCAGTATACAATGATGCCATTTGGATTGAAGAATTCACTAGCCATCTTTTCTAGGGTGATGGTTGAAGCATTCAAGGAGTTCTTACATAAATTTCTGGAAGCATATTTTGATGATTTGACTGTTTTTATCTTATTACAAAATCATATTGAATGTTTAAGACTAATGTTGGATAAGTGAAGGCAGTATCAGATTGCCTTGAACCTGAAGAAGTGCATTTTATTTTCACCCCTTGGACTGCTGTTAGGTCATATTGTATGTAAGCAGGGACTGTTGGTAGACCCATCTAAGATTGCCATTATAGTTGATCTTCCCCCTCCTACTTCAGTCAAACAGCTGCGCACTGCGCTGGGACATATTGGATACTACAAGAAGTTCATTAAAGGCTATGCACAGATCACAACACCCATGGAGAAGATTTTGAAGAAAGACTGTCAGTTTCATTGGACAAAAGAATGCCAACAGAGCTTCGACACAAAAACATAAAATGGTTACTGCACCTATCCTGGTTTTCCCAGATTGGAGCAAGGAATTTCACGTGCATGTCGATGCATCTTCTATTGCATTAGGATTTGTGTTAGCACAAATGGGAGCTGGAGACATTGACCACCCGTTAGCCTTTGCTAGCAGGAAGCTATCAAAAACTGATATTAATTACACCACCACTAGGAGAGAAGGGTTAGCCATGGTGTATGTGCTGTAGAAGTTTCGCCACTACTGTTATGAGGGAAAAACTCTCTATGGCCAGGGTAAACCAAAACAGATAGGTATGACTACCGAAATCAAATCAATTCCAATGTATGCTATATAAACCAATGTTCAAGTGAGATAAGAAAGAAGCCTACCTCGTTCCAACGTTTGATGATGTTCCACCGTTGAGCACTTTGACCCAAAGCTTTGTAACTGCAACAAGTTCTCAACAAACAAGCAGAGAAAGTATATAGTGATAATGTAAAGGGGTTAGCACATTAGATAGCATAATCCATTAATAAACATTACAAATATGCCCATGGATAATAATTATATATTTTCACGATACAAATAGGATGGGAAATGAGTATTTCTATTAATAAATGATCAACAGAAGTGACAACATTACAGACTTCCGTGTCGGTACAGTTCGAAACCAAGAAACCAAGTTTCTTCCAACTGGGCCTCCACCACTTCAATCCTCCACCAAAGGCAAGCTCATAGGAAAGAGACAATCATGTTCTCTTAATAATAGGGAAAGAGCTTGGAGGATGAACACCATGTTCAGACTTGAGGGAAAAAGGGATGCAAACTCAATATGAAGTAATTTCTCCAGAGGAACTTTGCTCTTAAAGTTGAATTCTTTCTCCTCTTTTCCATAGCTCGTAATTGTGCTTTTATAACCTTCAAAATGCAACTGAAGGGCTGAGTTAGAACGTTTCCAGTATATGGAAGGCCAAGGATCAGAGATCTCTTGTTGTGACATGGAAACCCGACTTTATTTTTGTATTTTTTGGCACAAATCCCGATGTACGTGGGCTATAGTGGAGCAACTTGCGTATACACATACTGTATAGTAGATAGGGCATGTATATCTGGAAAAATATGCATTTTAGCTCTGAATTCATCAAAAATGGATGACAAGTCTGCATAGGGAAATGGAAAAAGGCCCTCTGTGCAAGATAGGAATGGTGAGGCAAATATTACTATAACAGATGCCCCCTAATGTGTGAGGTCAGAGGAGTATTTGCGATGGCTGAAATACATTATAAATAACCCAGGAGTGGAGTGGTATAGAACTAGCTGGACGAACTCAATTGCTCATTACATTCTGTACTGAATTTGCATACATGGCTGCCAAGAATACACTGCAGATCCACGTGAAAAATATACCAAATAAGTGTTCCTGGCCATGAATAAGAAATTATAAATTTGGTTACATGCCAAAAGCTGTCATAGTCACGAACAAGGCCCAGTGAAACCAATCTCAAAACCAATATGAAGATATCTGTATACCATGGAGTATAATTTGATCTCCCATGATCACTGAAGTCATATAGGTACTGGTCCAATGAAAAGGAAGCAACAACTCAAGAAAGCTGCGGCCACATAGTGATGTATTCAAGTCTTCTACACTATTTGCCAAGGGTGCAAGTCTACATCATGTGAATAAAGGAGTTGAGGTCGAACAAAATGAGACATCGTTTGATTACCTGTCATTGAGGTATACCGTTAACAAATGTGAGACAACCTACCAATAATGAAAGTAGGTATCAAGGCAACAAGTACATTCCTACAAGTGTGAATAAAGGAGTCGATGTCGAACACTTGAGGAATCCATTGATCAGGAGATATTGATGTATTCCCATCTATCAATGGTGAGAGAGACTACCACTAATGACTGCAAGTCTCAAGGTACTCATAAAATGCTAGGTCCCATATCCAGAATAAATGAGCTAAATTTGATGGAAAGAGACCCACTGAAAGGAGAGCATTAAGACATCTCTCATCAGTCAGCACGAGGAACAAAGCATGAGCTTCATAATTTGGTGGAGATCAAATGAAGAATATGTTCACGAACCAATGACCTTGTGCTTCTTTCACATGTGCCAAATGAAAGCAGTACATGAAAAAGACCCTCTGAATAGCATCCAATGATGAAAATTGATGACAAAGGCGAGGAAACCACCAATAAGGTAATGGCATCCAAGACACTACATGAATGCCAAAGTGTGAATAGATGTCTTTCCGTCGAACACAAGGGAAACCACCCAGTCAACGACCAATGATGAAATGTCGATTGCTGGGCTCAAGGTGACCTACCAATGATGAAAGTAGGGCCAGGGTGCATGATAAGACCATAGTATCATGTGATTCTGAGACAAACTGAGGGTATGGACGACATGCAAAGTCAATATTTCTAAGGAGTTGCTGACACAGGTTGATAAACTTTCTTTGAACAAGAGCATGAGACATATGGTAGACTCCGACAGCATAGACCCAATGGTATAACTATCAGATGCAGGAGGCATCGATAATGTTCTCTATGGGGACTGGAAGAGTAACCAGTCGGTAGAGCAAACTTTGTAACGAGATCAGCTTCCTAAGACCATGCTGAACCCAAAATTATGATGATGCAAGGACTCAATAAATTTGTGCTCTGTTCAAAGGCAACACGACTGCTGCCAAATATAATACAATAATCCCTTCCTGCTCGTCTTTTTTTGTTTTTTCATAACAAATGAATGCTATGATAGAGAGGAGGAAACGAGTGTCACAAGTAAGAAAAATTAGTTCCAGCAGTGGAACATACTTATGCTCAATGCAAGGAAATGCATGCAGGATATGGACACTCGGGGTGATGTTCCCTCCATGGTATTAGGTGTCAAATTGCGAAGGATATAAACAAGGCTTTTCTTGGTTGAGGATGCAAAAATTGCTTAGGCAATGGTTTATAACGCAAAGAGAGAACCAACTAAAGGCTCAATACTGCAAGAGAAGGCATGATATGCAATCACAACTTGATGCCAAAAAATGTCCTTTTTTATGTATTTTAGTCTATTTGGTGTGAAAAGGGGTAAACTTGTGCCAAATAGATGTCTTTTCAAATCCAATTTATGAGTGTGAAAAAGACAATTTTGCTCGACGATCTTTTCTATTTTTGGTAATGAGTTGGAAAAGAGCTTAACTAAGACTCATGATCTTTCAAATCCAATTTAACGAGTGTGAAAGGGACAAATCACTCAGCAATATTTTTGGTTTTTTAGACGAGTCGGAAAAGAGCTTAACTAAGACTCATTTTTTCTTTTCTAATCAACATGTAAAGGAGGAGGCCAAGGCTCCCATACCAGTATTCTACGGAGGGTCAGTATCTCACGGATAGTTGAAAAAAGCTTGGGAAAACCCAAAGCTCTCCAAGTCAAGGAGGAGAAAGTGATAACAGAGTATATAGTCTCCATGATGGTTTGAATAATGTCTCTTGCTGGAAAATACATAGGTGGGGGTATGGGATGCCCCATTAGGTCATCCCAAATGAAGGGAACCTCGTCAGGACTTGGAGGAAGAGCACTTAGGGGAAGAAGAAATCTCTCTCATTCAGAAGGGGAAGGGCCTGGAATGTTGATGACATGACTGAAAGGCATATTACTCTCTTCAGGTAGAGTAGGATTGACCAGAGATTGCACTGGTGTGTCCACTTCTTCAATCATAGGTTGAAGAGGATGCATAGTAATGAGGACAAGAGACTCTTCATATTTGAAAAAGGGGATGAGGTTGGGAGGGGGTCACGATGACGAAACCACCGAGATGATTAAAGCGGAGATGGTGTGAGGAAAAACCGGGGATGCTGCAGAATTTGAAGGGCTCTTGGGTGAGCCCCATGCTTTTGGTATCTCGGCAATAGCCAGACACAAGAGAGTAAGGTGGCTTCCTTCACAAGTCCTGCAAAGGAATTTAGGCTTATGTCTTAGATGTCTAGGCTTCTCGATGTTCCTAGCATCATCCACAACGGCTGGTCACACGCTCTCGACGTGACTGGAAGGGGTAGGAGAAGCTTCTCCTACATGATGAATAGAGGTTGGAGATATGACACGGCTATGATTCGGGGTGAATAGGATGGTTCCCCCAACATAAGTGGCATAGGTTGGGTGCGAGTGTCAACACAATTTGTAGAAAATGTGGACCCATCTCTGACATGACTGGCAGAGGTTGGTGATGGACCACTAGTATGTCTGACAGTGACTGGGCTAGCGGAAGATTGTGGCATTTGATGCCAAGGTCTGGGGAAAGATTGGTTTTGAAACATTGAAGTCCAGGAAGAATCCTGGTATACCCCATGTCCCTACCTAGAAGGGTTGTGGTTTATGCCAAAATGGCCCGAAGAGGTTTGGAGGAGCATCATCACTGAGGTCTGCAAAGGGACCGAGGTCGGATAAGAATTATTTGAGTGATTTTATATGTTTCCCCCTTGTGAAGGGGTCCCATAAAGAGGGTAGCTCGAACCATAAAATTGATTTTCCCCATACGAAATACCTGGAGGTATTTGAAGGCCTGTCATGGAAAAAGTGTTCGAAGGGACCGACATGGTAGATAACAGATGCGTTGATGGGGCATAATAAGTGGGATAAGTCGTCATCTGAGCACTGGCTCCTGGGAGAGCATAACTAGCATTAGATCCATAAGGGGGAAGGTTCCAACCTCCCATGGGGACATGACTCATATCAAATGAAGAAGTAGGCATCGGAGCCATGATGCCCCCAGATCCAATGCCAGGATTCATATACGTGGACCAGGGAGAGGATTTCACGGGTGAAGGCATATCAACAGAAAAATTACTAGAGACCCAAGGCGTGAACTGAGTATTGTAGTTACGTATACCATTGTAAAAAGTAGAAGGATCCGTCCCCATGAAATGAGTTGGCATCATGGGGTGGGTGGCAGTAAATGAGGGAGAAAAAGAAACTCCACTATCCATGATGATGAAACCCAAAAAATACTCGTAAGGACAACTAGTAGTCAAAGAGAATACCAAAAAGTCAAACGACCAATATGCATGCAAACGAGATAAAGTGGCTAAGTGGCCTCCCTCGCTATAGAAGGTATGTCTCGTCCAAGAGGGACCTGAGACTCCCCGCTAAAGTTTGGAGGTAACATAATCAGTTATAGGGGCCCTCGTGGGATTAACAACCAGTTGGTCATATCCCCCCGGAGAGGTAATCCTCCATAAAGGTTGTGTGCTGTTCGACCCCTATCTGACCCAGGGTACAAGAAGAATAACCCTTGCAGGTAAACTATGAGATACCTAAGTCAAGAAACTAATAAACCACTGTATAATCGATGCACAGATGAGCAATCATAAGTCTGAATCACTGTATGGGTAGGGTAGCAAAGCCCAAAACCTTGACAGTACCGCCTCTCACAGAGGTATGGGCATTAGAAAGATCCCCAAATACAAATAAATCCACAGAAATATCTCTAACGCTAGGCAAGTATCCAGGGGTTATCCCTTCAACTAAATTCGCGCGACCTCGTGATTAACTCCGGTGTGAGCATAGCTTCCTGATATTACCAATTATACAATGGAATTCTCAATTCCCTGTCTCAGACACATATGTTGATTTAATTGTCTTGGAGAAGTTTACTCACAAAATCCTATTCCAAGGCACTAAATCCTAGACTAGTTTGTGCACCCTAAAAAAAAATCGTGACTAATCAAATTTAATTTAAAGCGTAAATTTTATTGGCCATGATTACTCAAAAAGGTATGGAAGTGAAACTCATGATGTTATGACTCTGCAAGAAAATAAATATGAATATAATGCAAAGTCTACCTTTAAATTTTTCAATGAATGATATGTGTATAAAATTAATGCAATTTTCAATTTCAAATCTGCAATTCAGAAGTAAATTGCAATCTTTCACTAAATGCACTAAGCTAACGATAAAGATTCAAAAGACAAAAATGCCAAGCAATGTAAAATACCTATTTTTTTTGTATTTTCAATATACTAAAAAAGAAAATGCATGGAATGATAAGCAACCTGATATATAAAATTCTACTGTGTATAAAAGAAATAACTCAAACAGAATACCAAGCAGCTAAGAAAACAACCCAAAGTACAAGGAAAAATCAAAAAATGGAAAACAAAGAGAAAGACTACACCCAAAAATTCAACTCCAAACAGGTTTCCTGTCGACCCATAGAATCTCAATAGGCACTATAGAGACCTAAGAAGGCTCAACAATCATCAAATCCCACCCAACAGTCACTAAACCAAGAAAACAAGCAAGGGAAAGTGGTACATGCGACTTTTCAGGAGAAAAGTGCGTATATACGCAGCTTGCAGTGAGACAACACACGTGTATAGGCAACTGCCAAGGAAAAAGGTGCGTACAGGCTTTAAAACAAGGCCAGGCAAGGGAAAAAGGCTGAAAACTCAGACCTAGAGTCAACAAAATCTGTCAAGCAGTGATACGACAAGAAACACAAAGGAAAAAGAGAAATGCAAGAAGAAAAAGTACTTCAACTCTTAGAAGGAAGATCTCTCCCCAGTGGAGTCGCCAATTCTGTTATGAGGGAAAAAATCTCTATAGCCAGGGTAAACCACAACATACAAGTATGACTGCAGAAATAAAATCAATTCCAATGTATGATATATAAACCAATGTGCAAGTGAGATAAGAAAGAAGCCTACCTCATTCCAACGTTTGATGATGTTCCACCGTTGAGCACTTTGACCCAAAGCTTTGTACCTGCAACAAGTTCTCAACAAACAAGCAGAGCAAGTATATAGTGATAATGTAAAGGGGTTATCACATTAGATAACATAATCCATTAATAAACATTACAAATATGCCCATGGATAATAATCATATATTTACATGATACCAATAGGACGGGAAAGTAGTATTTCTCTTAATAAATGATCAACATAAGTGACAACATTACAGACTTTCGTATCGGCCCGGTTCGAAACCAAGAAACCATGTTCCTTCCAACTGGGCCTCCACCACTTCAATCCTCCACCAAAGGAAAGCTCATAGGAAAGAGACAATGAGGTTCTCTTAACAATAGGGAAAGAGCTTGGGGGATGAACACTCTGTTCAAACTTGAGGGACAAAGGGATGCAGAATCAATATGAAGCAATTTCTCTAGAGTAACTTTTCTCTTAAAGTTGAATGCTTTCTTCTCTTTTCCATAGCTCGGAATTGTGATTTTATAGCCTTCAAAATGAAACTGAAGGGCCGAGTCAAAACATTTCCAGTATATGGAAGGCCAAGGATCAGAGATCTCTTGTCGTGACATGGAACCCCGACTTCATTTTTGTATTTTGTGGCACAAATCCCGATGTACGTGGGCTGTAGTGGAGCAACCTGCGTATACACATGCTGTATAGTAGATAGGGCGTGTATATGTGGAAAAATATGTATTTTATCTCTGGATTCATCAAAAAGAGATGACAAGTCTGCATAGGGAAATAGAAAAAGGCCCTCTGTGCAAGATAGCAATGGTGAGGCAAATCTTGCTATAACAACTACTTGTTGGGAGGACACTTTAAAATGTTTACGGATCACTCCGCGCTGAAATACCTAGTCAACAAGCCAGTGTTGGGGGGGAGAATATGCAGATGGCTTCTGCTATTTCAGGAATATGATTTCGATATCATGGTTAAGCTAGGGATAATTAAGAAAGGACCTGACCACTTGTTAAGGTTGGAACATGGAGAGAAACCTACTAGTTTGGAGGATACACTGCCGGATGCATAGTTGCTGGCCATTAGAAAGATTGATGATCACTTCACCGAGATAGTCCAGTTCCCGTCAATAGGAATGGCACCTAGTGAATATATAATTACCTAGAAGAAACAATTGGTAGTGCACGCTGCAAAATTTTCACTTATAGTCGGAAAACTATATAAAATGGGACCTGATGAGATCTTGAGGAGATGTGTTATGGAAGCAAAACGACCACTGATTTTAGCAGAAGCTCATGAAGGCATCGTAGGAGGACACTACGTAGGAAAAGCAACATCATAGAAGGTTCTTAGAGTGGGCCTCTGGTGGCCTACTTTACACATATATGCTAAGGACTAATACATAGCCTACGACGTATGCCAAAGAGTTGGGAAACCGTCCATAAGAGATGAAATTCCTTTAGCACCGTAGCTGACCCTACAAGCATTTGAGAAATGGGCCATTGATTTCGTGGGACCTATAAACCCAACAGGAAAGCACACATGAGCAAGGTACATAATCACTACGACAGAGTACTTGACTAGATGGGACAAAACAAAAGCAGTTAAGGACTGTAGTGCAACTACAGCTGCATGCTTAATATTTAATGACATCATAACCAGGTTTGGATGCCCGAAGATCCTTCTAAGTGATCAAGACACACATTTTATTAATAAAACAGTTGAAGCCTTGACTGAGGAATTTGCAGTCCATCATCAGAAGAGCACACCCTACCATCCAAAAGTGAATGGGACAGTTGAAGCATTCAATAAGATCTTGGAGACAATGCTGACGAAGATCTACAATGTGAATAGGGATGACTGGGATTTAAGAGTACCATCAATACTATGGGCCTATAGAACCACTTGCAAGAAGCTAACAATGCAGACCCCCTTTAAGTTGGTTTATGGTCTTGAAGCAGTTGTCCCGATGGAATATTTGGTCCCAAGCTTAAGAATCACAACCTTTACAGATATGGATGACACTGGAACTATTCAAGAGAGGCTCGCGCATTTGGTCGAACTAGAAGAAGACATATTTATTGCAGGATTCCATTAGCAGGTACAAAAGGGAAGAAAAAAGGCCTACCATGATATACATATTAAGAAGAAAGCCTTCAAACAAGGAGATTTGGTATTGGTATATGACAAAAAATTCATAAAGCATCTAGGGAAGTTTAGAACACATTGGTTGGGGCCATATGAGGTTTTCTATGTCACAGAAAGAGGAGCTGCACAGTTGAATACCTTGAATGGAGAATGGAAGGAAGGTTTGGTGAATGGGAACTGGTTGAAATTGTACTATGACAACCAGCTGCCTCGCAGCCATCAGTAAGAGAAAAAGAGGAAGGGTCCAGGTACCAGGTGCAGTTGAAACTGGGCACCAGACACAGAAAAGACAGTCTACACACAGTGGGGGAGGAGAGAGCAGAAAGCACAGGCTGCTCCGTGCAGCCTAAAGTCGAAGAAAAACAGAAGGTTCAGATCTGAAGTGCCTTGGGATGAGTCATAGGTGAGTGTTGGGGGCCTTTTTGCCCTTGGGTATGGAAGTAAGAGAATATTAAGGCATAAAAGAAAGAATGTGAACTGCGTGGAAGACACAGTGAATAATACTGGGTCTAAGTGAGAAAAAGAGCAGAAAAGACGGAGAGAAGTAAGAGAAGGCAAGCCGTTGGATGAGGATATCGAGGATGACAAATCAACATGGAAGACAAATCGTGGACAACTCAGCAAGCAGAAAAATCCACCGTTGGATGCTTTGGAGCACCGCACGAGAAGGAAGGAAAGACAAGCTGGTGAAGCCCTGAAAATGCAGGTCAAGTTGACCTAGGGTTTTAGACACCTAGGTTTTCGATATCTAGGGTTTTGAAACTTAGGTTTCAGCCTAAGGCTATCAGTGAGTCATTGTAATGTATAAATAAAAACCTAGATGAGGGAAGAGGGTTCCGTGAAGAGTCCCAAGTCTATTATTGTTATGAGTGATTATTGTAGTGAGAGAGAGAAGCATTGATTAGTGAGGGAAGTCTATTTTGTAAGATCTTCAACTGGGTGCGAAGATCAACCCTACAGCTGGGTGCGCAGGGAGGGAAGACAGAGAGAAGAGAGAAAGAGAGAAGAGAGAAAGAGAGAAGATCTGCTAGCTAAGAGCACAGATAAGAACTATATGCTTTCATCATAATATATTATAAAGCAAAGTTCTGTGGACATATCCCTAGGGAGAGGGTGAACTACGTATATTTTGGTGTTGTGTGTGATTGATGTGATGTTCTCTTGTTCTTGATATACTGTTATTCCATTACTGTGTTAGATCTAACATATAAATGTGCAAGGTAGGACTAAGTTGATAAATGACATCTAGATGCTGTGTTTTTCTTGTATTGGATCCACTTGGTATTCCCTTTGGTTGTATACATCTGTGTCCTGCAACCCCCCATAGCTACTTCGGGTGAGAATTCATTTGCCTCGCAGGTGTTGCCGAAAGGGCCAGTAGTTAGGGCTTGTTGGTGCACTCTTGGATCTGAACCCTGGGTTTGCCCCTGTGCCAACACTCAAATTTTCCAGGGAATGACAAAAAATATACTTAAAAAGTGAAAATATATGAAAAGATTAATTTTTTACAAAAATGGCTAGGATTTTTAAAAATACTTGTGTATATATAGTATATATAGATGAGTATTTTTAGACATAATAACCATTTCTAGAGAAAAAAATCACATCTCTTTCTATAACTTAAAATAAAAGAGTTACAATGTATCCAATGATGAAGGGCAAGAAGCTAACAATGCAGACCCCCTTTAGGTTGGTTTATGGTCTTGAAGCAGTTGTCCTGATGGAACATTTGGTCCCATGCTTAAGAATCACAACCTTTACAGATATGGATGACACTGGAACTGTTCAAGAGAGGCTCGCGCATTTGGTTGAACTAGAAGAAGACATATTTATTGCAGGATTCCATTAGCAGGTACAAAAGGGAAGAGAAAAGGCCTACCATGACAGACATATTAAGAAGAAAGCCTTCAAACAAGGAGATTTGGTATTGGTATATGACAACAAATTCATAAAGCATCTAGGGAAGTTTAGAGCACATTGGTTGGGGCCATATGAGGTTTTCTATGTCATGGAAAGAGGAGCTGCACAGTTGAATACCTTGAATGGAGAATGGAAGGAAGGTTTGGTGAATGGGAACCGATTGAAATTGTACTATGACAACCAGCTGCCTTGCAGCCATCAATAAGAGAAAAAGAGGAAGGGTCCAAGTACCAGGTGCAGTTGAAACTGGGTACCAGACACAGAAAATACAGTCTGCATACAGTGGGGGAGGAGAGAGCAGAAAGCACAGGCTGCTCCGTGCAGCCTAAAGTCGAAGAAAAATAGAAGGTTCAGATCTGAAGTGCCTTGGGATGAGTCATAGGTGAGTGTTGGGGGCCTGCTGGCCATTGGGTATGGAAGTAAGAGAATATTAAGGCATAAAAGAAAGAATGTGAACTGCATGGAAGACACAGTGACTAATACTGGGTCGAAGTGAGAAAAAGAGCAGAAAAGATGGAGATAAGTAAGAGAAAGAAAGCCGTTGGATGAGGATATCGAGGATGACAAATCAACAAGGAAGACAAGTCGTGGACAACTCAGCAAGCAGAAAAATCCACCGTTGGATGCTTTGGAGCACCGCACGAGAAGGAAGGAAAGACAAGCTGGCGAAGCCCTGAAAACGTAGGTCAAGTTGACCTAGGGTTTTAGACACCTAGATTTTTGGTATCTAGGGTTTTGAAACTTAGGTTTCGGCCTAAGGCTATCAGTGAGTCATTGTAATGTATAAATAAAAACGTAGATGAGGGAAGAGGGTTCCGTGAAGAGTCCCAAGTCTGTTATTGTTATGAGTGATTATTGTAGTGAGAGAGAGAAGCATTGAGCAGTGAGGGAAGTCTATTTTGTAAGATCTTCAACTGGGTGCGAAGATCAACCATGTAGCTGGGTGCGCAAGGAGGGAAGACAGAGAGAAGAGAGAAAGAGAGAAGAGAGAAAGAGAGAAGATCTGCTAGCTAAGAGTGCAGATAAGAACTGTATGCTTTCATCATAATATGTTATAAATCACAGTTCTGTGGATGTATCCCTAGGGAGAGGGTGAACTACATATATCTTGGTGTTGTGTGTGATTGATGTGATGTTCTCTTGTTCTTGATATACTGTTATTCCATTAGTGCGTTAGATCTAACATATAAATGTGCAAGGTAGGACTAAGTTGATAAATGACATCTAGATGCTGTGTTTTTCTTGTATTGGATCCACTTGGTATTCCCTTTGGTTGTATACATCTGTGTCATGCAACCCCCCATAGCTACTTCGGGTGAGACTTCATTTGCCTCGCAGATGTTGCCGAAAGGGCCACTAGTTAGGGCTTGTTTGTGCACTCTTGGAGCTGAACCCTAGGTTTGCCCCTGTGCCAACACTCAAATTTTCCAGGGAATGACAAAAAATATACTTAAAAAGTGAAAATATATGAAAAGATAATTTTTTTTACAAAAATGGCTAGGATTTTTAAAAATACTTGTCTTTATATAGTATATATAGATGAGTATTTTTAGACATAATAACCATTTCTAGAGAAAAAAATCACATCTCTTTCTATAACTTAAAATAAAAGAGTTACAATGTATCCAATGATGAAGGGCATCAATGATTTCCCATATACTACCAGTAAAATGCTTAACCATACAACATAATACCATAAGAATTGAGAAAACATCAACAATCAACTAACAATAATACTCAAATGGTCCTCAAATTCGATCATATAGCTATCATTTTCTTGTAAATGTGAGTAAGATCTAGCTAGAAAATGACATACACTGTTTGCAGAAAAATGAGAGAAGAGAGAAACGAGAGAGTGAGAACAAAGAATTTTCATTAATCGTATTCCACACTCAAAGAGTGAATAATTTACAATAGATATAGGCTACATGAGTAACTAATGCGCCATAGTAGTGATCTAGAGAGATCTAAACACTCACTGGCATACATTGGAGTGAACTGCCACCTAGTCGTAGTTAACTGAGACACATGTGTGGAAGTGAGAGAGACACATGCAACTGCTGGTGATAAAACTGAGATTTCCATGCATGAGTGACTTCCACTATTCTAACTGAGTGTAACTGAATCTGAAATGAAGAGGAACACCCTATTTTGTAGGGGAATATTCTCTAGAGATAATATTCTCATCTAAGGAATCATTCTCAACATTGGACTATCAAACTTAGGAAAATAATTCTAGGTGAGTGTGTAATATCTCTAACACCCCCCACTGAACACTACTAGGGTGTACATTATGAATGGGTCCCGACAACTAAGACCGTGTTAGGTACCCATTGTACAATGCATATAAGAATGAGACACTGAAAAAAAAAAACAAGGAAATAGGGAAAACCTCATGGGAAACACCCTCCCCCCCTCAAATTACAATGCATAAAAAAATGAGAAGGAACAAAAAACAATTTCTAAGCAACCCTGTCCTTCACTCCAAGAAGACCTCGCAACTGTGCAAGTTTGTGCTCGTTGAAGATTTTGTTGAAGATGTAGATGTCTGCATGGATCTAATGAAGTAGATGCACCATTGAGATTTCCAAACATATCTACTTTATCTTCTTGTATGAAGAACATCCAAATAAAGTTTGGATGGAATTTTGAAAACCGTGCGGCCATTTTAAGAAAAATGCTGAAATTTTGTTGATTTTAAAATGATCAGAACTTCACTTCCCAAATTCTGTTTCAGACGATTTTTTTTTTGAAATTCAACATTTTTCCGAGAGGAATTCAAAGATCCAATTTGTTTCTGAAATTTTTTCTCATAAAATATCATAATTGAATCTGATGTGCGCGGATCTCTTTTTGTCTCCTAAGATGCATGCATGTTGCTCCTGAGATGCATGCATGGAGCATGGAAAAGTGTCTGCATGTGACCCCTAAGATGCATGAAATATATCTTTTGCATGAGATTCAAAAAAAAAATCTAAAATGGAGTAGACATCATCTGCAATTAATGGAATACAAATTTGTGTAGATACTTGTGTAGAAGGCTCTTCAAACTGAGATGATTGATCTTCCAGTGAATTTTCTACTTTCTTTATCTTGTCAAAATTTTGCATGTAGTCTTCCTTATTCCAAAATAGAACCTCCAATCGGGTCCATAATTCATTTGGAGTTGAGTCTTGTGATTCATCATATACTTGATGGAAAATTTCAGGAGAAATAGACAAGCAGATACATCCTATGGCCATATATTGTCTATTGAGAAAGTCATTTTTCTCATCGGTAGAATTAGGATCTACTTCCATTGCCATATTTATTTGGTACAATCCTCTGCCTCTGAGTCAAAGGATTTTTTTTGGCTTCCACTCCAAACAATTATGAGGCATGATAAGTATTGTCGGCCAATAATCCATCTTTTCTGCATTCTTCAATCTTCAATACCTGCAAAAAGAGTCCAGTGTGTCTTTTTCCTAGCAATCCGTTGGGTTTGATACCATGTAAATGTGAATGAACCTGCACAGATACGATCTAGATAGAAAATGACATACACTGTTTGCATAAAAATGAGAGAAGAGAGAAACCAGAGACTGAGAACAAAGAATTTGCATTAATTGTATTCCACACTCAAAGAGTGAATAATTTATAATAGATATAGACTATATGAGTAACTAATGCACCATAGTAGTGATCTAAACTCTCATTTACAAACATTGGAGGGAACTGCCACCTAGTCCTAGTTAACCAATCCATGCAATCATTAGTTAACTGAGCCACATGTGTGGAAGTGAGAGAGACACATGCAACTGCTGGTGATAAAACCGAGGTTTCCATGCATGAGTGACTTCCACTAGTCTAACTGACTTTGAATTGAAGAGGAACACCCTATTTTGTAGGGGAATATTCTCTAGAGATAATATTCTCATCTAAGGAATCGTTCTCAACATTGGACTATCAAATTTAGGAAAATAATTCTAGGTGAGTGTGTAATATCTCCAACATTTATGAGGGGGGATTTCCTCAAACCCATATTGATATGATGAAATAAATGGTGTACCTGTAGGTCTACTACTAGTCTTCTTGGAGAGTATGTTTTCTTCTTTATTATGTACCATGTATATGATGGAAATGGATCGACTGAAATATGGATTTCAGGTCTACTACATGTTGCATACTTCCATATAACCCTAAGCTCCTTTGCTCCCTTGTTCCTATCATCCAACCAAAAACTATCTTGGAGTCACCATACATGTTTATTTCCTGAATCCCTTTCTTCAAAGAGATGGCCATCAATAAGCTAGTTCCCTTTATGTCTTCCGAACATATCTATAGTTTTCTCTCTATAATCTATTTTATAATTTCTATAATCTGTTATAATTTATTATCTAATATATAGCTACTATAATATATAATATTTAATAATCTAATAGTAAGCTATGATTATATTTATACTTTATATTATAAATACAGGAGACCCCCCAACCTCGACAATGCAAAGGAGACCCCCAAACATGATGGCACAAAGGAGATCGCAACCTGCTATTTCTCTTAAAATTGAGGTCAAAGATGGGCCATATTTGATCTTGTGATCTGTCATATATTGGTTATCATTAATTAAAGGGATTTCTAGCATAGATCTTCTTATAATGCGCTCTAGATCTATGTATTTTGTCCTTAAGTTGGAATTTCTATCATTTAATGTTATCTGGGTTTTGGTGAAAGAAAGGGTGTTGTTGTTTAAATGCGCAAACAACACATATCAAACAAACTCCTGACCCCCAATGAATAGAGCATTCCACAACCTGTTGAGGAGCATTTAGACACTCCTTGATAGGTGGGGATTCCTTGGGAGTGTTCTAGGGACTTCATGAGGTTAGATTTAGAATGTCATCATTCCCAACCAATTGGGAATGTTTCTCTCTTGTGCCCAAGTTCCTTGGAATGGGGTAACCATGGGGATGAGTTCCCCAGGTCTTTGGAGCTATTCCTGTGCAACATTGTGTTATTCCATTGTATGATGATATATTGCATAGACATAATCAAGAGGTGAGAGATGTATGTTACGAGGCTACTTGTGAATGCTTTTCTCCCATACCCGAGTTCCCATAGAATGTGGTAACTGCAGGGACAAGTTACCTAGGTGCTTGGAGCAATTCCTGTGCACCACTATATTATTCCTATGTATGATGACTTATTACATAGACACAATCAATAGGTGGGATATCTATGTTATGAGCATGTTACATAACTCCCAACTCCTAAAGTTTAACTCCTAACACCTAACATATACCTTAATCAACTTAGGTCATCCTTGCATCATAATTATGACTTTGTTACTTGGCATGAAGTTAAGTTCCTAAGTTAAAATAATATTTACAAAATATGATCATTATAACATAGATTAAAATATGCTTGAAGCTATGGAGACCAGTCTATCATGGTGCAGTCAGTTTATGGATGTGGTAGGTAGGAGATCAAGGTGCAAGTATGCTCCAAAAACCAACCCATATTTTATATTTCTTCAGTTGCCTTCTTATCTTTTAGAAGACTGCAAATGGTTCCAAATGATCACTAAGTCAACTCAGGATGACATCCAACATCAAGACTTACTATTTGGCCTACGCCCATCATAGGTGAGTGCAAACGTTTTCCTCCATAAATTTCCTTCGTTGTTGATCATTGGTTTTTTATTCTATTATGGTTTTGTGGTTTCAAATGAAGTTCAGTCAAATTAATAGTTTGTATTGTCCCATATTGATATTAAAAGAGAATGAATGATAAATTATGATATAGTGGACTTCCGACCCAAAATTGGATGCTATGGTATCACATGCTTCTCAATCTATCCTTGCTATATCTTAGGCTTCACAAACTAACCTTGCAGTGTCTCAGTGCCTTGTAAATAGTTCTGGCACGACAACCTCGTGATTTTTTCTTATATTTCAGCCTAACCATGAATCACCCCAGTCAAACTGTAACCTAACTTTGTGGTGTGTGCATTGGCTCACAGTACCATTTAGTCCTAACAAAACTATTTTGTCTCAAGTCCTTAACTTTTTAACACATCTAGCCCTCTTTGGATGTGTATGTTGCTTGTTGCATCTGTTATTGGAATATTGGGACTTTTAACAAGTCTATGCTAAAAACCAATACTTTGGCAATGTTGATTTTAGGTAGATGCTTGTAGCTTCAATAAATTGTTCAACATATTAAGGTTTTACCTGGCCTCGATGAAAATTGTTCAAAGCAGATTCTGTATCCAATGAAACTGATAAAAATGGTTATATACTTTCAAGTTTTAACACATTAGTAGTTTTCTAAGAAATTGAGAGCCACTATTTTCTCTTCTCCTTTATTAGCAATCATGGCAAGGAGTATTTGCCAGAGAACAATTTTTTAACCCAACGTGTAGGAGCTATGACTTCCATTGTTGAAATTTACCCATATATTGCAACATAGCTATAAAGATTTTGGTGGAGCATATATAATTGTGTATTCAAAGCATGAATCTTATCTAACCTTCACAAATTTGTCGGCAAGCTACAAGGGTGCACGAATCTTTGTCTCCGTGACTAATTTAACATCCCCGAGTTTGGATATTTTTTCTTTTTCTCTTATTAGTATCTACATCAAGTAAACATGTAGCCACACCATATTCTTTTTCATTTGCATTTTCATTTTCCACACGTGAAACGATGCCAAAATATTTATTGTTAGCACATCTTTAACTTTATCAGTACTTGTTTATGATTGGGAGAAGAAATTTTAGACAATGTTGTGACAAAACCATCTTGCTTGACTTCTGTATTCAAATAACATATTTCCTTCAATTTGAAAAAAATATTTTTATAGAAGCCCACTTTTTTTCTCTTATTAGGCATTCTTGTTTTCTAGTTGAAGAAATTTCTCCTTGGACATAACATATGCCTAAGTTGCACAAAACATAGAAACGTCTAGAAGTTTCTGAAATGGGGAATTTTGGAAACATGACCCCCCCAAAATGGGTACGTCGAGGGAAATGTGGTATATATATAGGTTTTTTTTAAATAACACATTATCTTGCAAGAAAAGAAGAGAGATACACATAATAACATTTTAGAAGGAAAACCATGTCTATATTAACATGAAAGGACATGTGGCACATAGCTAGAGGAGTAATGCCTTGCATGAGGACACTTGGATACAACCATGGAATATGAGCATTGGAATAACATCTTGTTACAAAGTGCACCATCCTAGAGAAGAGGCATAAAACCCTAAGAGAATCATTCCTCAAGGGTGTTTCAGCATGGGGGTTGGATAAACCCTAGTATGACTCATGTACATCCTTTTATTGGAGAGAGCAGTATTATCAGAACCGGATTGGTCAAACCCAAAAATGTTAACCGATGGACATCGAGGTACATCGAGGGATTGGTGCTCTTGATTAAATGCTAGTTCCACACCCTCATACATGATAGAACCAAATGGAAATGTTGTAATCCTGCCAATCTTGAAATTCTGAAAAATTTTAAGTTTGATGAATTTTGAATGGCACCTAAAATTATACTTTCTCCATATGAAGTCCAATGGGGTTGGAACCACTCTTAAACATCCTGAAGCAATTAATGGTAATGCTAAAAATTTAAGTAAACTTGACATTCTCCTTTATCTTTCATTTAAGGAGAATACCACTTTTAAAATGTGAAATGGTGATGATAGCTAGACATATTTAAAATGTTTATTAGTGGTTAATGAGGGGATTGTTTTCCACCTAAGGGACCTGTTATCCCCTATCCTAGGGACAACTAAGGATATTATGTCTCGAGGTCCACAGGTCCTGGACATGGAGTACCGAGAGCCATATGACTTGAGCTTGGCCCTCGAGGGCCCATCTTTTCTTCAACGCCTCCTATCTATCAACAACAACAACATCCATCCTATCAGCCTAGTTCTGAAGTAACAGTGGGTCTTGCTCCATGAGGTAATGAGTTCAGGTATCATGGTATGTGTCATTCTTATTCTAAAAAAAATTGAATATGTGCATTGAATTTTCTTTTGTTTCATGACGTTTGCTTCGAAATTGTACTCTTTAACTTGTCCATACTTGGGTGGGGATGACACAGTGCCCTAGTAAGTTGGTCCCTTTAGGGATGAGTTTCTACTGGGTGGGTCCATTAAATATCATCGTCCATTCCTTCCATACTTACCACTTCTCATCATTATCCCTCTCATATTTCCCCTACATTGGTTCGGGCATTGGGTTTGCCAAGCTATTAAGGGTTGTACCTTGCCTTGTGGGGAGAAGGGGCTAAAGGACCAGAGGGTAAAAGTAGCTGGAAAAGGTTAAAAGCTAAGATAAAACCTTGAGATGCTTCACCCAGGGATTCCAGAGAAATTAATAAAAGGATTCTCAACAAGAAAAGGGGACCTGTATAATAAAATACAACTCAAGATCTAGTCGGTGGATAGGAGGTCTCATCATGAGCCGACCTATTAGGTCCATGGGCATGTAACAGTATAAAACTTCCATCCATCTAGTCACCACGCCAAGGTAGTGGTTCTTGGTGGCATAGCCAAGAGAAATGGGGTGTCATTGCGAGCCGATAAGGCACTAGTTCATACCTTGACTCCATTTACCCTAGAAGGCACTAGTTCATACCTTGCAAGTGATTGATTGACCAAACAAACTCTTAAACCATCTACCTTAAGACTTTAACTAACTATTTCTAACTTTAGATTAGACTAACCTACTAACTAATTTGCTGCTGTTGCAAAAGATTGCTACAACCATCACTAACAACAACAAATTCATCTTAAAAACAAGTTTTAAAGCTGATTATACATTGCCATCATTGCTTCTGACAATTACTATCACTTTGTCAAGTTTATGTTATCAATTCTGGTCATTTTTGAAGCTTTATTGAGGCATAATTGTGAAGCTAGTGCTATATATATATATATATTTCTGTTATAAATACTTCTGTTGCTTCAGATTTTGTATCAGCTTGTTCTTTTTATCAAAAGTCTATGGTTTTATGAAGCACTAACATCATATGGTACTTGTAAATAGTATTCTTTTTCTTGTTGTCTTGTTCTGGGAAGGTACACTTAAATATTACTTTGCTTCATCTCATTAAAACCTTTGGAAATTTTGATCAGAGTGACCTGAGAGAGGGGTGGGACTTTCTTGATACTCTTGCCTTTAGCCTTCTCAAACACCCAGGTCACTGGGGACGTCTCCCCTAGGGTACTACTCCTAAATAGAAAGAGGTGTATTGTTTATGTGATGGTGATAGGACAACCTCCTTGTTACGTCAATTTAATATTCACTTGCCTTTGGCTTTGTGAAAGTACAAATTGCGCGATAACATTTTGGCGATGTTGCCGGGGAATACCGAGTCAATATTCCTCAACGACGCTTTTTTGGTAAGCCTTTATCCAAAGCCTTTACTTCACAAAGCTTACTTGGCAACTCCACTGAGGGTGATTCCCTCTTTTCTCTTTGTTGATCCTTAGAAGGATTATCTGGCGACTCCACTATTGACAAAGCCAACCATGGCTTCTCAATGGGACCCAGGAAATTTCAAACCCTTAGACATGAGTAAAATCTCAGGATACCCTCGACAAATGTCCCCGAGGTATGAAAAATGGATCCCTATATTCACTGATAGTGATGGGGTTAGAGCCGACAATCACATGGATGATTTTTGGGATTTCTTTCAACTCCACCCTATCAATGATGATGTTGAGGATTGGGCAATGAAACTTTTCTCTGCCACTCTTCATGGCAATGCTAGAGAATGGTATGGTGATCTTTCTAATGCCAACATCAGATCTATGGACCAGCTAGAAGAAACCTTTCTCAAGAGATGGGGTATTAAATTGAAGGATATCCAAATGCTACTAAAAAGACTTGAGTACATAAAACAAACTAAGAATGAGACTGTCAGGGAATTCCAGGATAGGTTTGAAAATTTTCTATGACAAATTCCTAGAAGCCATCATCCCGAAGACAAATACCTTGCTTACCTCTATACCAATGCGCTCTTAGTGCATTTAGGGTTTATCCTTAGTAAAAAGGGCCCAAAAACACTCCATGAAGCTCATAACATGGCTATAGATATCGAGGAAAATATCTCCTTGTTCAAGGAAGGACACCTTGTTATTGGACTAATTGGTAGGTGCAGGCACTAACTGATCTCCCTAGATCCACATGGATCTAGAACAAAACACACCAGAACATGATGCTTTCCTTAAGCTTTAGATATTGAATTTACTAACTAAAGAGGGATAGGTAACAAGCTTTATAGGAAAGAATCATATTACTGTATCATATTAAATGTGGAAGAGAGATTACAACCATGTCCTTGATGTTGTAAGGTCCCTTCTAGCTGTCCTTTGTTCCCCACACACTTTCACTCCAATAATTTTGAGAGCACAGATCTGATAATATTCACAATCTATCTTGACAAAGTAGCTCATCTAGCCAAGCTAAAAATCTCCAAAGCTCAATCCAATCCAAGCTAATCCCAAAAGATCCAAAGCTAACCAAAGCTAACTTTCTCCATGAGAACTCCTCTCCTTTTATAATTTGAAGAGGATAAGGTGAGGATGTTAGGATGATCCCACTAAATCATGAAAGTGAGTAAGATCCAATCCATTCAGATGCCACCTCACCATAGAAGTTTCTCCTTCTAGAAGATTCGAGAAAACGCTTGTTTTTCCCATGTGTAGGCATTCTCGCACCCTTCCTATAGAGCAACCTGCGAACATATCGCACCCTAGCTATGGTGCAACCTGCGAGAATCAGGCATTCTCGCACCCTGCCTATATAGCAACCTGCGAACTTCCTTTTTAACAGGGTTTTTACAAGGGAAAATGCAACTTCTTTTCTCAGGAAAAGTTCTTCTCCCTTCTGTCTTCAGGAACTCAGGCCACTGACCCCTCTGAAGGCAACATATAGGTTTACATCATTAACGGTCATAGGGATGACGAAAATAATGTGTAATAGAGAGCCCCCCAAAGTATGAAGTTAGAACAGAGTGATAATTAAAATACTTTGTCGATGTGTGTAGGGAACAAGGAACAGTCGGTCGGAAACCTGCCAACAAACAAGGAAATGCAGTACAATAATATATCATCACTGAGGTAGGCATTCCCATACTCAAAATACAAATGACTCAAAGCATAAATGCTAACATGCGAAGATCCATGTCAAGTAAGACAGGTCATGGCCACCAAACATACACTGTGGATCCATGCCATTATGAATCAAATCTGAACATAGCCACCAAAAATACACTGTGGATCTATGTGTTAAAGACTCAAATTTGAACATAGCCACCAGACATACAATGTGGATCTATGCAATAGTACACTGAATATACTCCAACGAAACCTGGATCTATCAGAAAATATCTAGGGTCTTCATCTCCACCACTCTATAGTACGAATCTAACCATGTGAATACATGTGCTGAAGTCGAACATGGTAGAAACCACTTGATTACCAGTCATTAGTGTATACCATTAACAAGTGCGAGGGAAATCATCATTAATGTCAATGACTCCCAAGGTACACTAGTACACTCCAACGAATGTGAATTAATGAGCTGAAGTCGAACACTCGGTGGAATCTCCCGATCAGGGGTCAATAATGATAACCCACCGTCAAAAGTGAGGAAACCTACCATTGAGGCATGCAAGTTCCAAGGTACCAATTAGTTTCTAAGTCTAATTCCTGGATATTGAGTTGAAGTCGACAGGAAAAGACTCGTCATAGGAGGGCCTTAATGTATCCCACATAAATGACACAAAACAAGTAACAAGATTTGATGTAGATCATATTAACAAGTGATTCAAGAATGACTCAGGGATGGCCGATGCAATATAAGGCTTAAGGACTGTAGAAATGGCCGACGCAATAGAAGGCTTTCCGGGTTGAACTTCTCTTTGAACATATTGACGACACGACAACTGTCTTGGAAACACTGACTCAACAACAGGGATCACAAACCGATTTGTAATCTTATAAAGGAGTATGATCAGGAGACAAGTGGATTTTCCGACCTAGACACAAAGCGAGTGAAAGGGTGTCATGTTCAAAAGTGACTCTTCCACATAATATAGGTTTAGATACATTTCTTTCCCAATTTTTCCCCCACCATTTCTGGCGATTACCTCTTTATTTTTACTCAATATTGAGGAGGATAACATATGCTTGTAATGTAAGCTCATCCTTCGGACGAGTCCCTCGAAGTATGTTTAACGAACCCTAGGAAGGAGTGGTTCGGTCCCATTACAGGTCTGTCGATGTTTGTTTAACAAGTCCAAAGATAGAAAACTCGAAGGTTTTTCATGATTATAGAGTCTGGAAAAAAACTTAAAAGAGAACTCTCTCAATTCCTTTTTCGTAAAGAGTCTGATGAGACCGAAAAAGAGATAAATTATCGCCCAACAGACGCTTTCTTCAAATACTTTAATGAGCGTGAAAATAGCAAGGTCGCTCGACAATCTTTTCATGTTTAGAGAGTCTAAAAAGAGCTTAAAGAGGACTCTAGTGGGTTCCTTTTTTGTATAACCTTTACGAGTCCGAAAAAGTGACAAAAGTATACTCGGTTACATTCTCATTGATTTACGAGCACAAGAAAAAACAAAGACTAAGCCCGGTAATTTATTCTCATGTATTTACGAGCACGAGAAAGAACAAAGAGTAAGCTCGGTAACTTATTCTCATGTATTTATGAGCATGAGAAAGAACAAAGACTAAGCTCAGGATTGTTTTTATTTTTACACAAGCTTTAAAACAAAACAAAACTATGCTTGGGATAGATTTTAATTTTTACACAAGCTTAAAATCTAAACAAAACTATGCTTGGACCTGGTTTCATTTTTATGCAAGCTTGAACCAAAGGAAACTATGCTTGAGGTAAGTGGTTTCATTTTTACACAAGCTTGAACCATAGAAAACTATGCTTGTAACTTCCCAACGCATGGTTGGTACTTAGCCCCCAGCTTAAGAAACTAATGGCTCTACTTCAACATGAAGTCTAGAGGCTGAGGAAAATTCCCCCCAAGCTTCGTTTCATCCAACTGCAAAGGAGAATGAAATGAAGCTTCAAATACTAGACAAAGGACTTGACTCAAATAGAGAGGGGGAAAACTATTTCATTTTTTAACGAGCTTGACATAGAAACAAGAACTATGCTCGTAACCTCTGTTTCATTTTTTAACGAGGTTGCCTCAGAGACGCAAAAACTATCCTCGGAAGTGGTTTCATTTTTTAATGAGCTTGAAATCAGAAAACCATGCTCAAAGACCTCTGTTTCATTTTTCAACGAGGTTGCCTCAAAGACACAAAAACTATCCTCGAAAGTGGTTTTCTCATTGATCATGGATTCCAAGAGGACAATGCTCCGGAATGGCACCATGTCAAGGGACAAAACTTAGTCATGGATTCCAAGAGGTCTTCATTGGAAGGAAGAAACACACTCTAGAAGGACACCATGTCGAGGGTCGCGACAGGAGTAAAGAGATCAGGCTCTAACAACCCTATCGAAGAGATTACCATGTCAACTATTAGATCTAAGTCATCAGAAGTTGAAGTCATGGGTGACAACGCCACATAATTGACCTGTGGCAGGGACGATACCATCTGCATATAAGAACCATTTAGGGAGGCAATCCAGTCGGGGTCAATGAATAAAAGTTGATCAATAGTCACAACTCGTCCATCGTGAGGGAAAGATATCACACGAAAAAGAGTAGACACAATAGCTTTCATGGCATAGACATAATCTCTCCCAAGGAGTAAAGAAAAATCCAAGGGGTCTTGGAATACCATGACATCGATAAAGATATTTTTCCCTCCCAAAGTTACAGGAAACTTAGGAAGGGTCCCTAAAGGTTAACTAGTTCTTCTGTTAAAAGCTAACAAATTTTGTGTAACCGATGCAAGCGGAGGATAACCCAAAGCTTGCCAAGCAATGGAGGACAAAATACTAACAGATGAACCTTCATCTATCAACATCTGAGGAACGTCTCGACCACAAACTTGCACTGTAATCTAGAAAGGAATGTGAGAGGGAAGACGAGGGCCAGTTAGCACACCCCAATCAAAACGGATGGCCTCGTTACTCGGAGGGGGTTCCATGGGAGATGGAGGAATACCCCTTGACATGGTAGAGTCTATATCAATGAGAAAAATGTGGGCAGTATCGTGTTTACTCTCGAGCGGGAGAGTAGGATTGATCGATGATGGGATCGAATCAACCACGTAGGCACTCTTCAAAGGAAGAGTCGGATTGACCAATGATGGGATTGGATCAACCACTTTGGCATGCTTCGGATGAAGGGTGGGATTGACCAAGGAAGGGATTGGATCAATCACTTTAGCACTCGTCAAAGGAGGAGTGGGATCGACCGATGACAAAACCGGATCGACCACTTCGGTTACATTCTCCAAAGGGAGAATGGGGTCGATAGGTGGAAATGGATCGACCGCTTGGATGACACTCTCTAACAGGAGAAGGGGATCGACCAAGGATGGAATCATATCGACCACTTTAGTTTCACTCTCTGAGGGGAGAGCGGGATTGATCGAGGATGGTATTAGAGCAACCACTTTGTCAACTGGTTCAACTAAGGATGTGACCATATTGACGACATGATCAACTGTATTAACCGAAGAAGGGACCAGAGTGATCATTCCATCAACTATTGGAGGGTTGAGAGAAAGCTTACGGTAAGCAGCTAGAAGTTGAGGCTGTGAAATAGTCATGTCTTCCAGTAATTTTGAGGCTTCGTTCATTCGAGAACAAAGGTGAGTGAGATGACTACCTTTTCATAACATACATGAGAGCTTGACTCTACTTTTCTTCTTCCCAACCGTATCATGACTAGTTGATGGGTGGTCGTCAGCATGTTGTTCAGAGGCTAACAACATGGGTTGGCGAGGGCATGTAGACCATGCTTCTATAGCCTTGGATAGACCAGGGCAATCCTTAAGAAGATGGCTACCCTTACAAAGCCTGCAAGGGTACTTGGGCTTACGGGTTGTTTGGGTGATCTTGACATCATCAACACTCCCAACACGAGTAACAATAACTAGTTGTTTTCCAACATGTTTGACAGTGGTTGGAGGTTTGGATCCTTGCTTAATTTTCTTCTTCTTATTCTTCCTTTTCTTCTTCTTCTTATTCACCAAGTTACTAGCTTCAGAACTTTCGCTCGACGAAGAAGATGGAACGGAAGGTGACCTTGCAAGTGAAGAAGGCAAAGAAGACCTTACCGGTGAAGATAGTGAAGGATCAACATGAGGTTGATGTTCTTGGGGGGAAGTGCTTGTGATTGAAGCACTAACTGCATTCGGGATTCCCTGAGTGGAAAACAACCATACCAACAATCTAATAGTGAGACCTGGAAGGCTCAAAGTAGTGATGTGAGGAGGACCAATGTTTCCATAAGAAGAAAAAACAAAAGGTTCCCCTGGGGTAGGGGTTCCTTCATTGGTCATCCCAGGAATTGATGCCATTAAATAAATCCAATCTAGAGTCCTCTAAGGAAAAAAAATAGCACATGCTAAAAATCTAGTAAGCAAGCAAGCAAACAAAACCTTCTCACAATGAACGCACTAGTTGGTGACAAAATTCAACGTCGCGGGAAAAAAGTAAGAAGGGGCTGAGATAGAGCGGGTGGAAAAGTTACGTTGATGACCTGCTTAACGGACTTACACCCTGGTGCAAGCTCCCACACATAATCGTGGGTATACCCTCCAAGGAGCTCGAGTGAGTTTGGCCAACGTCGATTCCAGGTACCGTGAAGACTTGCCCCTCCACAGTCACCTTGTGTAAAGACCCTAAAGAGATAGGCCACTAAGGTTACCAGTTAGTACAGTGATGCCTGGGGAAATAGTCGACAGTCCGATCCACGTGCAACGACAGGGTATCTAGCCCGAAATCAACTTGAAAGGCTTCCACTCATGATTGTGGGTATACCTCTCAAGCGACCCCCATAATACATGTAATCTCTACACCAAGACCAACAAAGCAGGGTGAGTGACTCTGCTAGTCTCAATGCAACCTCGTGATTGACCCTTGTGTTAGAAGGGCTTCCCAGGACAAAATGTAGTAAGTGGATTGGATTTAACTCTCCCTATCACAAGATACTATGTTTGTTTGCAGCTTTGGAAAGTTATCTTTCATGCCTATTCCAAAGCCCTACGACTAATATAATGTAGGTTTTCTACCAGAAAAAGATAAAAATGTCTAATCAATTTTAATAAGCGCTTTATTTTATGGCTGTTGTTACTCAAAAGGAAGATGGCGTGGACAATATGGTGTTTTGACCGACTCGAAAATTATGCAAAGATATGAAGAATCAATCTTTTCATTTCGATGAAAGCTATGCTACGAGAAGGAGAAAACATTTATCATTCCCATATGCACAATGTCCCAAAATATATTAAACTCATCAATATCAAGATTCTCAAGAAATGAGAAAAATGTACTGAACACCAATGCACGATTCATGGCCCCCCTCGGCCATGAGGGGGAAATTTTTTCATAATTTAAGATCAAAAAATGCCAAGAATCATGCAATTTTGCTACTTCAAATGCAAGGATGCCCCCAATCTAATATAAAGCAAGAAATCAAATCTTTTTGTTTCAAAAATTTCACTAAAAGCAATAATGAACTTTCTTAAAACAAAGAAACCCAAACTAAAAGTTTTCTTTTAAAGCGAACTATCCAGAAGAAATCTGATCTTTCCCCAAACAATTCTAAAGAAAACACACGCTTTGTAATTGAAAGACACTCAAAGCAAGAGACTAATCCTTCAAAACCAAAAAAAGAAAAAGTGGGTAAAATCAACCCAAAGGATGTAAAGCAGACTGTAAGCAGATCAATATAGGGTCCAAAAGTTCAATCCAACTGTTCAAAGCAAAACTAGGCATAAAAAAATAACAAGACCCAATCCAAATTTTTTTACAAACAAGTTCGCAGGTTGGCAGTGTATTACAGTGCGAGAATCAAAGATTCTCACAGGCTAAACAAAGGTTGACTGCGAGGGTTTCACACTGGACTTAACACCAGGGTGCAAACTCAGGTGTTTCTCGCAGGCCACTAAAGGGTATAGTGCGAGAATGCTTGTAAACAAGCAAAAATTTGAAAAATGACTAAATTTGAGTGAACTTTCAGATCCAGAGAGTCTGGATGGATCTCCCACAGACTCAGAGACCAGAAAACAAGCAATAAAAGCAAGGGAAACTAGACTAAATAGGAAACAATCCGTTCCCCAGTATGGTCGCCAATTTTGCTATCGGACTAATCGGTAGGTGCGAACACTAACTGATCTCCCTAGATCCACCTGGATCTAGAACAAAACACACCAGAACATGACGCTTTCCTTAAGTTTTAGATATTGAATTTACTAACTAAAGAGGGATAGGTAACATACCGTTTAAATGTCGCTTCCTCTTGCCATCGCCATCCTAGCTCCGTTCCAACACTCATACCATGATGATCCTACAAAAGAACGCAACCAACCAAAGTGATAGTAATAGCATAAACTCAATATAAACCTATGTATGTGATCAAGTAATCATACAATAAAACAAAACAAGCTTTATAGGAAAGAATCATATTACTGTATCATATTAAATGTGGAAGAAAGATTACAACCATGGCCTTGTTGTCGTAAGGTCCCTTCCAACTTTCATTTGTTCCCCACACACTTTCACTCCAAGAATTTTGAGAGCACAGATTTGATAATATTCACAATCTATCTTGACAAAGTGGCTCATCTAGCCAAGCTAAAAATCTCCAAAGCTCAATCCAATCCAAGCTAATCCCAAAAGCTGCAAAGCTAACCAAAGCTAACTTTCTCCATGAGAACTCCTCTCCTTTTATAAGTTGAAAAGGATAAGGTGAGGAGGTTAGGATGATCCCACTAAATCATGAAAGTGAGTAAGATCCAAGCCATTCGGATGCCACCTCACCATAGAAGTTTCTCCTTCTATAATATTCGAGAAAACACTTGTTTTTCCCATGTGTAGGCATTCTCGCACCCTACCTATAGAGAAACCTGCGAACATCTCGCACCCTAGCTATGGTGCAACCTGCGAGAATCAGGCATTCTCGCACCCTGCCTATATAGCAACCTACGAACTTCCTTTTTAACAAGGTTTTTACAAGGGAAAATGCAACTTCTTTTCTCAGGAAAAGTTCTTCTCCCTTCTCTCTTCAGGAACTCAGGCTACTGACCCCTCTAAAGGCAACAGATAGGTTTACATCATTTCTAGTCATAGGGATGACAAAAATAATGTGTAACACACCTCTTTACCCTAGATACTCTTAGCTTGGAGATATTAGTTTTGGCATGAGGACAACTTGGTTGGCACGTGTGGCAGCTTTTGAGGCCTTTTGAGGCTTAGATTTTCACTTTGGAGGCCTAAAGTTCCATGAAGGGGCCTAACGTCACCCTAGGACGGGCATGACGTCATCCCTAAAGACAAAATTAGGGTTTTAATTGTTAATTTTATGTAAAACTAGATTTTTGATGTAAACCGGACATGTCGGCCTTTTTTGACCTAAAATGTAATTAAAGGTCATTGATATTGTATAAATAGATAGTTAAGACTCTGATTTTTTCATTATCTTTCACTCACACAAGTGCGAGGTCTGAAATTCAGCCTCTTTTAAGGCTTATTGGCTGAAATTAAGTGGTGCACAACTCTTGGAGGAGGCTATTTTTGGTGTATTTTTGCATTTTCATGGTGGAAAGTCTTCAACTAGGGTTTGTGGCTAGATTATTCTCGATGAAGTAAGTAAAAATATGAAATCCTTGTTTATTTTGAATGGTTATTGTTGGCACATGTGTAGACCCAGGGTTCAATGCTACAAGAGCGCACCAACAAAACCCTAACTACCGACCCTTTCGACAACACCTGAGAATCAAATGAAGTCTCACCTGAGGTAGAGGCAGGGGTGGTTGTAGGACTCAAGTGTTTGCAATCTAAGCTGGGATAGAGATATGTGATTATATCACTTACAAAGCACTTAGCATTGATCATTCATCAGTATTCAACCCTTATTATACTTCGCAAATAACACAGATCATCGTGGCATTCTCTTATACCTAAGGTATCTTAGTACTTAACAACAATAAAATAGATCAGATCCAGTAGATCAACACTAAGAATCTTCATACATATCAGATATACTATTCATACACATCTAATGAAGTACAAAGCATAAGTAGATCTATCTAAATATATCAAAGTACTTAGCCAAAGCAAAGATAAACACATCAAGTCAAAGCACATAGCATAACACACAGATTTACGTGGTTCAGCCCCACCCTGGGGCTATGTCCACCAACTCTTCTTCTTTATTATTGTCAACCAAGAATCTACAATCACAGAGCCACCAAACCCTACTACGCATAGGACATAAGATCTGCGCAGCTTGCCAGATCCTTATTCCTTGCGTTATAGCACAAAATCCTTCTACAAATTCTTACAATAACTTGCACTCAGCTTCTGCAAGTCTCATATAGGCACTAAGCTTTTACAGACCTTACTTGCATTTAACATATATCACATAGACATACTATTCAAATCTCTCTCTTACATTGCCTATCCTTCTATTTATACATACAAAAGTAGGCCTAAGCATGGGTAAACCCACGAACCAACATCCCTTTCCCATAACATATTCCAAAAACCCAAAAAGGGACCCAAAAATGGGCCGAGATTCTGCAATCTACGCTTCGTCTAGCGCTCCATCTTTGACAGGCTGTCGAAGTCCCAAAAACGGTCAAATATGACCAAGTGTTCCCAAAACTTGGTCAAGGGCCAACAGGCCCCCAACACTCACCTGTGACTCGTCCCAAGTCACTCTAGTCTGAGCAATTCTGCTTCGAATTCCTCAAGCTTGGCTCAAGCTACTTCGACTTGCTGTAGTGCTATGACCTCTTTCTCAGTGAACTTGTGGATGAGTGCGTCATTGACTGGTCCTTCTAGGCTCTATTCTGCTGCACTCAGAACCTGTTCAAGTTCTACTCCTTGGTTTTCAACTTCAGTGAATAGTTGACATGGCTTCTCTTGCACTGGTTGAAGTCATTGAGAGACTTCCATCACTTTACTCTGAATCATGTGGATCTATTGCTGGGGTGTGCGATGCTTTGGAAACCTCTTCATTCTTTCGATTGGTGACAAGGCCTTCAGCTGCGCTTGTAACATATCTGCATGCTTCTTTTCTTCTTGGAGTTGTGACTCCAATGCCTGCAACTCTGGGTTCTTCGTGAGGGTCTCATATGTCTGAGCACTCCTAGAAGTCAAATGCTTGCATTCCAATTCAAGGGATTTCAATCTACCAACTGTGTTACGAGCAGTTGACTCTCTTAGGTCTCTTATATATTGAGGGGTCTCAGGCACATTACGGAGTTCCAGATCTGCGATGCATTGCTGAAGCTGTTGGATCACTTCTTCAAGCTGTGCCACCTGATGTGGAATTCGTTCTTCAAATCTCACTTCTATGATGGTCACAGAGCGAAGTGATCTGTTGACTTGTTCCTTTATTTCTAGCTACTCCACGATCAACTGCTCCTTGCTTTGTTGTAGCTCTAATTTCTCTTTGTCCCACTGTACTTGAAGAGAATTTTTTTCTCATTCGACAGCACTCCGCTGCTCAACAAGTACTCCCTGTACTTGTGTCAAAGCCTGGGTGGCTTGCGTTGTGTCTTCTTGAGCTCGTCGAAGGAGAGCTTTGACCATATCAACAATCCAGTGGAGTTGAGCTGGCTCATCTCCCAGTTCTATTGTTCCTGCTGTCAGAGGTGCAGTGGAGACTGCGGGGCTAGACTGGAGTGCCTGCTGCACTCCTTGGAGTTCAATCTCAATACGATTATACATCTGCTCCTGTTTCACCTCCTACTTCTCTAACATCTGCTATGAATCATCGTTCACATCTGCAATGATGAAATTAAAATCATCTAATGTGAGGGTAGTCCGCATCTTGGTTACAAGGGTTCTAGGTTTCTTCTAGGAGGAAGATTTCAGAGGCGAAACCTTCCTCTTCTTCGACGAGTCCTCGTCATCCCTAGGTGGTGGTACTTCACCTTTCTGTTGTTCAATTTCTACGCCTTCTATTTATTTTCCATCATCCCCTTCTTCTAGTGTGATAGAGGCAGTCCTTACAGATGTGCTGTCTACATCGTGAACCTCTTCAGGCTTCTTCATCTTGCTAGGTCTGGGTGTATCCTGTGCATCTTCTGGGCTGTCTACATTGGACAAATCCATAGGGTTGGCTGGAATGAGAAGGTCTGCTGACCAGTCCTTGGTGATCTCTTCGTTGTCTTCCTCGATCAACTTGTAATATGACTGCAACTGTTGCTTGTGCTCATCAGCATGTGCTGTTATATAAATAAAGTGGCGGCCCGCGCTGAACTTCATTGAGGGACAAAAACTGTGGAGGGTATTCAGGGTCATCTAAGGCTCAGACTGGATGTCTTGATTCAACTGGTTATAGTAAGTATGGAACACGACGTTGGATTTTCATTGCTTGTTCATATAATTAGAGTACCATAAGGTGATGAACTTCGCAGCGAAAGGTTCAAAGGGCTCTATGTCCAAGAAGGTCGCACCTTCCAGCATATCCCATGCAATGAAAGCGATCAATATGAGGAGCCAGCTGAAGTGGAACTCATACCCTTGGTCTTGTGCTTCCTTGCAGTCCAATTCCAGCTGGTTTACAAGGTATTGCGCCCAATTCATTTGAAGTCCTTCTGTGCACTTCCTTGCGAGATCAACTACGAATCCGATCAATTGGGTGGGTCGGTTCTTGTGAACTAACTTTCCCGCGATCAACTGACATGCAAGGTGCACTGTGCCACTCTATATAGAGGCTACCTTGTAACCTCGCGTGACCTTCTCGACATCGCCATAAGTTTCTTTGATTTTCTGTGCTAATGCTCGGTCTGAGGTCTTTCCAGGGTAAAAGTCTTATGGGTCAGGGCCTTGCATGCTTAGCCCTTTGATCTGATTGATCAATGTCGAATCCATAGTGATGCGGCAGTTCAACCATAAGTATCCTCTATGGTAGTAGGACAACAATAACTTTACACATGCATTCATCTCCTGATGCCTACCGAAGTGCGGGATCTTCATCACATTGAGCAGTGTGGACTGCATGAGGTTATGGGTCCATGACTGTGGGATAATCTTTGAATTCTTGCCTTTAGTTCTGGTTAAGTACTTATGTGGGGCTAACATGCTATAAACTTTACGATCTCCAAGGTTGAAGTCAGTAAATTTGAGTGCTGTGAGCTGCGCGTATCCCTTTCAGGAGGTACCCTGTGACCAAATCATAGTCAAAATATCTGGGCACACTATCCTGGTTGATGGCACTGCTTAGAGGGGGTAGGTAGGCAGGTAGAATGCTCAGGATCAGCTTGGCATTCACGATATCGTCTCTGTGTTTAATACACTTCTCATCGGCCTGTCAGGATGGTCCAGCTCGAGCAGTGGACGAAGAGGATACCAATCCTCTCGTCGATGATGCTTGAAACCTGTGGATACTCCTCTTTCTGATATGACTCTCTCAGTCATTAAATCAAGAAGAATTTCTGTTACGGATTCTTCGACTACGGTGAGCTTGTCGGACATACGCTCTCAGGATAAATTATCGGGGTCACAATGATCTTAAACACTTCAAAAGGATGAACAACAAGGGTGTGATGATCACTGTATACACTTGCTAGTCTACGGGCTTCAAATTCTTAGTTGGAAAAAGTGTTATTCGGGCATGGCGCGATGAGATATATAGGCGATCTTGGCAATGGTTTGCTTGCAACGAGTATGATCCTCATTAATTCGTGTTCTGTCCATTATGGCATAGTCCAATGGTATGGTGGTGAGCCATCAATGCTTTTTGATCCATTCAGAGTGACATTCGAATGGATATATCGACCTCTAATGGCTATATTGATTTGCCTCAATGAAGTGTCCTATGTCGCTGGTCTGATATCTCGATGAAGTTCAAATTCTGCAAGTTTTACTTCTGCGAGGCTCCCTCTAGAATCTTCTGTAGCTTGTCGATCTTAGCTCTCTTTTTACTTAGCTTCCTAGCCTTATTTCCAGTGAGCTTCATCTCGGTGATTCTCTTCCCATTCTGATTCTTATTTTCCTTGAACATAGTCACTTCACACTGCTGAGATTCTCTCCTAAGACTCAGGGGTAATACTTCTTCTATATCTGAGACATATACTTTGATCTTCTGTGAGTCCTCTAATGCTCTTGCAACTTTGACATCTGGGCTTCTAGTGTCAGATAGATTCAATGTGTTCTCCTGTTCTTCAATCAACTGCGCAATCCTTCTGGTCATGAAATCTTTTAACTCTTGTCTCTATTGTTCTAAAATCTTTTCTTCTTCCTTCTTTATGGATTGATCTCTTTCAATCCAAGGTTTTCCAAGTAACATAGTAAATAGGGCACTGTCCTGAATAAATTTAATAATCTCAAAATCTTCTTCAGTCGAAGTTCCATTGGCATTCATATATATCTGAGTGAGCTTTCCACATAGGGTTACCGATTTTCCTTTGAATAGTCCTATTCCTCCTAATGAAGGAATCATAGCAGGCCTCCCTATAGCTTCCCAAGTTCTCTCTAGCATAATGTTCACTTGTGTTTTTTCATCTAGAACACAGTCAATGTCGAAGTCCCCTATGCTTAATTCGATGCATTCCTTTTCTTTAAAGATCTCTGATAACCTAACATGTCGGTGATCATTCAAGGTGTCTTTCATTTGAAGAAATACCTTCTCTGATTCCCTCTGGGGTTCTACTATTTCTGGATCTGTCTTAGGGTTTCCTTGACTTAGATTCATTCTTTCAATCTTAGCAATCATTCTAGGGAAATCCAATACTTCATGGTCTATAGTTTTGAAACAAAGACAACTAGGTCTTCCACTAGGGCATTCCTTAGCAAAATGTCCCAGGTTTCTGCAACTGTAACATAGGGTTAATCCTCTCTTTCGTTTAAATGTTCCCCAACTTCTTCTGTACTACACACCAAGACCACGATAGCTAGCCTGAAAAAAATTCTTTATGGGATCCTGCATCCATTTGTTAGTCCAAACATTTTTTCTATTCATAGGTATAACATATCTATCACTATTCTTATCAGATCTACTCATATCAAACCTTCTTTCATCTATCTGTGCCCCAATTTTTAAACTAGGATAAACTCTATTAAACATACCTAGATCCATACCTTAGAAACAAAAAATTTCACTTATCTTACTTCTACAGAGCACAAAGCCTCCAGATCTAAAACTTTTAACTACTCTTACCTTTATCATAGCACTGAGCTTACAGATCTTACCTCTTTTCTGCAGATCTGACCTCTTTTCTTCAGAAACTTCCACTTTTACTTTTCTTAGAGCACAACATGTACAAATCTTTATTCTTTTCTTTAGATCTGGCCTTCTTTATTTAACACAGATCTTTTCAGATCAAGTGGAATATTGCACACTAGGGCACAGATCCACGCACAGAGCTTCCACAGTTTCAGGATGAATCTTTGCACAAAGATTATTCTTCCTCAGTTCCCAGAAATCACAGTTTCAAGTCCCGGCAACAGAACCATTTGTTGGCACAAGGGCAGACCCAGGTTTTAACACTACAAGAGCGCACCAACAAAAACCTAACTACTGACCCTTTTAGCAACACCTGCGAAGCAGATGAAGTCTCACTCGAGGTAGAGGCAGGGGTGGTTGCATGACTCAAGTGTATGCAACCTAAGATGGGACAAAGATCTGTGATTATATTTCTTACAAAGCACTTAGCATTGATAATTCATCATTATTCAACCCTTATTATACTTCACAAATAGCACAAGGCATCACAACATTCATGACTTTACTAGAATGGGTTGGATATTTTTTCTCAAAGAAAAGTCAGAAGCACTCAACAAATTCAAAGTCTTTAAAACCCTTGTTGAAAATGAAAAGGAAACTAAAATCAAATGTCTTAGATCAGACACTGGTGGTGAATTCACCTCAAAAGAGTTTGATCTATTTTGTGAAACCACAGAATAAAAAGACAATTCTCTGTTGCCATAACACCTCAGCAAAACGAGATTGCTGAGAGAAAGAATAGAACAGTTCAGGAGGTTGCAAGGACTATGCTCAATGAAGCAAAATTGTCAGATGGATATTGGAGGGAAGTTGTAAGCACAACAATATACATATTGAACATAGGTCAGCTCAGGGTTAATAGTGATAAGACCCCTTATGAACTATGGTTTGGAAGAGCTCTATCAGTAAAATACTTCAAGGTCTTTGGAAGTAAATGCTACATCAAAAGACTAGATGAGAGTCTTGGAAAATTTGATGCCAGATCTGATGAAGGTATCTTTGTTGGATATGCTTCAAACAAAAAGGCATACAGATGCTACAATATTATATCACATAATATTTTTGAGAGTTCATATGTCAAGGTGGATGGCCTAAAAATGGTCAGGATCAAAAATCAAGAAACCATACCTGAAAATGAAGATGAAGAGGATGATGAAACAATCAGCACACAAGTAGAAGAAGTAGAAGACAATGAAAAAGAAAGGGAAGAGGATGATATGGATACTAGTGAAAGTGAAGAAGATATTCAAGATGGAGAGATAAGAGAATAATTCCCAAGAAGAGATACAAAGACACCCTCAAGAATTACTCAAAAGAATCATCCTGAAGAACTGATTATTGGAGATATGAATGATGGAGTGCACACACGAATACAACTTCTGTATCAAACAGAAATAGAATTGTTGTCACATGCTGAGCCTAGATCAATGAAATAGGCATGTAAAGATGAGAATTGGATCAAAGCTATGAATGAATAATTGGACCAAATTGAAAAAAATCAAACTTGGGAACTAGTTCCAAGACCAAAAGATAAAAATGTCATTGGAACTAAATGGGTATATAAGGATAAAATGAATGAAGATGGGCAAGTAATCAGGAACAAAGCCAGATTAGTATGTAAAGGGTATGCTCAGGTTGAAGGAGTATACCATGAATAAACATTTTCACCTGTGGCCAGATTAGAGGCATTTAGGATGTTCTTAACTTTCTCTAGTGATAGAAAATTTAAAGCATACCAAATGGATGTCAAGTTAGCATTTGTCAATGGAAACCTAGAAGAGGAAGTCTATATTGAGAAACCAAAAGGGTTTCAATTAACCAACAAAGGAGACTATGTTTGTAAATTAAATAAATCACTCTATGGACTAAAATAAGCACCCAAAGCATGGTATGCAAGGCTAGACTCTTATTTACAAAAATAGGGCCTCAAAAGGGGATCAACAGACAACAATCTTTATTGCAAAACTGATGGTAATAACATGATCATTGTGGAAGTGTATGTTGATGATATTATATTTGGTAACAATGATGAAGAAATGAGTAAGGTCTTTGCTAAGATGATGCAACAAAAATTTGAAATGTCTTTGCTTGGAGAACTGAATTTCTTCCTTGGTGTTGGCCCTTGGTTATGGAAGGAAGCGAAGTACAAGGAAGAAAAAGTAAAAAGTGAGCTTCGTCGGAGACACAGTGACTGTCACTGGGTTGAAGTGAGCAAAAGAGTAGAAAAGATGGAGCGAAGTGTGGAAAATCAAGCCGTTAAATGAGGAGATCGAGGATGATAGATCAGCAAGGAAGATGGATTGAGGACAACTCAAAAAATGGAAAAATCCATCGTTGGATGCTTTGGAGAACCGTGCGAGAAGGAAGAGAAGGCAAGCTGGCAAAGCCCAAAAAAAGAGGGTCAAGTTGACATAGGGTTTTAGACACCTAGGGTTTTGGTATCTAGGGTTTTGTCACTTAGGTTTCTGCCTAAGGCTGTCAGTGAGGTATTGTAATGTATAAATAAAGGTCAAGAGGACCTGGGTCGGGTTGGTCATTGAGTATTGACACGATATTGTTGTTGATCCAACTCTATTGTGGGAGAGATTATTGTATTGAGAGAGAGAAGTGCTAAGAGAGAGAGCCTTATGGTATTGTAATATCTTCAGCTATGTGCGAAGATCAAGTCTTGCAGCTAGGTGCATAGACGAGGGGAGAGAAAGAGAGAGAAGAAAGAAGATATGATAGCTGAGAGCACAGACAAGAACTGTATGATTTACCTTAATAAATCATAAGCACAATTATGTGGACGTATCCCTAGAGGGAGGGTGAACCACGTATATCTCACGTTATGTATGTGTGATTGATGCTTTGATCTCTGTTGTTGTTATCTTGTTATTTACATTGTTGTGTTAGATCAGATATATAACTGCACATGATAGATCTAGCTTGATAAGTGATAGGCGCATATTGTGTTGTTTTTCTACTAGATCCACTTGATATTCCCTTGGTTGTAGACATGTCTGTCCTACAACCCCCTCATAGCTGCTTCAGGTGAGACTGCATCTGCTTCGCAGGTGTTTCCGAAAGGGATAGTATCTAGGGCTTGTTGGTGCGCTCTTGGAGTGAACCTCGGGTCTATGCCTGTGCCAACAAATGGTTTCATTGCTCAGACAAGAATCTTCTTGAGGGAATGTCAAGGTGGTTCCCATCGAAGATAGAGATTCAAAAGTGGATAGAGGATCAAGAGAGGGACTTCACAAAAGCCAAAAAAAAAAACCCTAAGATGAATACTAAAGATTGGATACAAATATACATATTCACCGACATTCAATAGATATTCTTTGGAGAAATCCATCAGGAGCTACACGAATGGTTGGCTAGGTTAGTTGATACCCTGTTTGAGATTAGATCTAGACCTCCTGTGGTTTGGACGTCAGCGTTGATCCAAAAGGTTAAGAGAGTTGATAACGCCGTATACAGAGCGGTAGATCACTAGGTTGATAGTACCATTGGAGGGTATATCACTGAATTTGCTATTGACAGAGTAAAGTCGTATAGCCAAGCCGAGAGATATTTTTTCAAAGGACCTAGAGGGAAATTTTTGCATTTTCTGAAGTTAAGAATCAAGTTGCTCTTTCATGAAAACCATATCTTGAAGATACAATAGACCAACTGGATTTGAAAAGGCTAATGTTCAAGAATTTAGACGGCGACAACGACATAGAAGCTGGACATATGCGCAGTGGAAAAGTATTTAGAGGGATTCACCTTGAGAACCTGTTTAAGAAAAACTACGGGGAAGAGGGTTTTTACAGTGGAGAAGAGGTGGATATAACAGAAGAAGAGCACTCAAAACCCACTAGGGAAGAGGAAGAAGCTGTTGAAGAACTTCGTCGGGATGAGCTAGAAACATCAGGAACTACGCAGACCACTGAAGCAAGTAATATCAATCCTCTTGTTTTTTCAGAAATGCTAAGTAATCAGAATATTCAGAAGCACCAAAGTCCTCGGAGCACTATTACTAGTAGTTCAACATCTACTCAGAAAATAAATCTAGGCAACTCCATGGCAGATTAGATGAGGATCCTATCTTTAGAGGATACGGATCTGAAGATCTTGATCAGCATTGGTTCCTGTGTGAAGCCGTATGGAACATTAAAAACATCACTGATGAAGCTGTTAAAAGAAACCAATTTAACACTACGCTGAGGGATCGTGCGTTGAGCTGGTACATGAAGCTTGTCCAAGGACTTGCGCAGCCTAAACCACTGAATGAGATCAAGAACGCACTGATTGTAGAGTTTAAGAAACCTAAGTTGGAGTCACAATGTATTACAGAGATGAAGTAGATCAAGTAGAAGGTAGTCGAACTTGTTTGGGAGTTCGATCAAAGATTCAAGACCCTGACAGACCGACTGAATTTTAAGATTCCGGACGAGCATAAAAAAGAATGGTTTATCGCTGCTATTTTACCACATATCAGAGTTCCAATGATGCAATAGAAGATTTCCTCACAGACAAAAGCATTGGAGATCATTATGAAGGTTTAATCAGCCCCCATGGGAGAATCCAGCTTAGGTATGAGCCAGATCATGAGTCAGTTAACTAGTTTGTCTTTGCAGGTCGAGGACATGAAAAAGGAAAAAGGAAAAGACAAAAGGGAAGACATATGGTGTATTAGATGAAAATCAGAAGGCCATGACAAGGAGAACTGTCCCCTGTTTCACAAATATTTGGCTTCTGGAGTTCTGAGCCCTTTGAAGCAAGTCACATTACCTTGGTGTGAAGTATGCAGAACTCAACATTGCCCTGGTGAGTGCTATTACATGCATAAGTACATTCAGACACCCACAAATTTGTATTGCACATTCTGTAAATTAGTAGGGCATGATGACAGATATTGTAGAGCTTACGATCTCATGCATGAAATATCAAGAGACATATACAAGATCTAAGGTGAAGTACATCAAGAAGGAAACAATGCACAATATAACTCCCCAGGAAGAGGAAACTTCAATCCTCGTAGTGGATTCAGAGGAAAATGATTCAGAGGAGGTATGGGTTGAGGCCAAGGAAAAATAATCTATTATAACTGTGCACAACCAGGACATCTAGCAAGGGACCATCAGAACCCTTGTACCACTTGCAGTTATTGCAACTCCTTCAAGCATGTCATTGAGGACTGCCCTGTACTACTAGCGAAGCTTTAGGAAAGACGAGGACCTCAGTAGAACCCACAAGTACAACTAATATATGCTGAAACTCACGGAACAGACCCTAGAGTTGTTGTTATCACTCAAGGAGGAGCTGCTACAGGAGAAGATAGAGCAGCCCAAGGAAAGACTGCAGAAGGCCCCGGAGTAAGGAAAGCTGCGGAGAAGACCCCAACATTTGATGCTAAGAAAGAAAGACAAATATTTGAGGAGGTAAGAAAAGAGTTCAAAGGAGATCAAGGATCTTCATCAAAGACATGACTAGAAATAAGAAAATATGGAATGGCTCACCCATTTGATCAGTCGGCTTCACCAAAAGAGGGAAAATAAGTAAGTAAGCTCATCGAATTTTTATACACTTGTATTAAGTTGATTCAGGATGAAAATGTTGTACAAGAATTACAGAACTTAATCTAAAAGTATGATCTAGGGAAAGTAAACCCCTTACTGAATAGGGTAGTACACCAAATTGCTAAGAAGAGAAGGACAAAGAAAGAATTACACTTGAATGCTCAGATAAGAGAGTATGATATAGACTATGTGGTCCTCGACTTAGGGTCAGAGGTCAATGTCATGACGAAGCAAACATGGGTGCTAATGGGAAAACCCAAGCTGATATATTCTCCTATTAGGCTTAGGATGGCTAATCAACAAGTTGTCAGCCCATTTGGAAGATTGGAGCATGTCCCTGTGGACATTGACGGAGTTAGAACCTTTGCAGATTTTGAGGTAATTGAAATTATTGATGACAACTGCCCTTACCCTGCATTACTAGGAATCGATTGGGACTTTGACAATTCCACTGTTGTCGATTTGAAGAAAATACGTATGACATTTGAAAAACATGGCCTTAGGGTCATTGCACCATTATATCCAGATGAGTGTCAGTGATACACAGAACCCATCAAAGAAGAATATCATGCATACGAATTGGAAAACATCTACAAGCTGACAACCAGACAACAGGATTACATCAACCCTATAGCTGATGGGAATTTGATCTAGCGAAGTGACAACATGTGTTCATCATATTCAGAAGAAGTGTTGGAGAACTGGAAGAACCAGATGTATGAAGTATCCACAAGAATATGTGCTCTACTGACCAGAGAGGTTCACTGGATTGGTACAACCATAAGTAACTTACCTACCTTCGATGGTCTGAATCCTTTAGAATCCTTCTTGACGAACTTTGAAGAAATTGTATAAACATAACATAGGTTGTTGGCTATGGATGAGGCCCTGAAAGCCACACCAACAAAATGGTGGGGAGGGCATAAAAGAAACATCACAGATTGGACACAATGCCGAACCTTGATGACAACGTGGTTCTCAGCACAAGCAGTAAGTTGTGAAGCAAGGCACATAGGTTGAAGTTTCCCAAAGGACCATGTGTGAAGCTGCGAAGAGGCCTAGAGTGACATCCCTCAAGAACAATGGGTGCATAGATTCATTAACACACTGGACATGACCCATATCAATTGGTACCTTCAAGTGGAGCTGTGCCTTGTCACTATAGATTGGGAAGGTATGATTCAGAAATTTGTAACCACCTTTTTCTTTGAAAGTGAATATCCTTCAGTAGACCAAGCATTGCAGAATGTGAGACAGAAGGTATTCAAGGCGACATCCAGCCTCCCTATGGAGCAAGAAGAGGACGAATGGACTACGCCTCTCCAGAAATTGTAGATTTGATACAACATTAATGTCGATGATGATGACAATCCCAGGAAGGTGAACATTACTAAGACAGAAGGCCATAGAGATGTGGAATGACCAGGAGTTGAGCTACCATTTATTGGTCATCCCATCAAGATAAAAAATGTCAACATTGGGACAAAGGAGACATTGAAGCTTGCCAATGTCGGAGATTACTGGGATGCTGCCACCATTGACAAGATTACATAATTTTTGTATGAATATCAGGAATTGTTTTCGACCAATTTCATTGATATGAAGGGTATCAAAGGACCTATGGGAGATATGAGAATAACTTTGAAACCAGATGCAAAACCAGTCAAGCAAAGACCCTACAGATTAAACCCGAAATACAAGGAAAAAGTGAAGACTGAGCTCGACAGAATGTTGGAAGCAGGGATTATTGAACCTGTCGAAGAGTCGGAGTGGATCAACCCTATGGTAGTACAAGACAATAAGATAGGAGAAATTAGGATATGTGTGGACCTCAGGAAGTTGACTTATGCCCGTCTGCATGATCCTTTCCCTACACCATTCACTGATGAAGTATTAGACAACGTGGGAGGCAAGGAGGTATATTCTTTTACAGATGGATTTTCAGAATACCATCAGATCCAGATTGCCAAGGAGGACTTCCACAAGAATACATTTTCCATAGAATGGGGATCCTACCAATATACAGTAATTCCCTTTAGATTGAAGAATGCCCTAGCCATCTTTTCCAGGGTGGTGGTCGAAGTGTTCAAAGAATTTTTGCATAAATTTTTAGAATCCTATTTTGATGACTGGACTATGTTTAGTTTGTTGAAAAATCATATTGAATGTCTAAGGCTAATGTTGGATAAATGTAGGTAGTGTCAAATTGCTTTAAATCTGAAGAAGTGCATCCTCTTCTCACCATTTGAAGTACTATTAGGCCATATTGTATGCAAGTAGGGATTGTTGGTTGATCCATCAAAGATTGCAATTATAGTTGATTTTCCACCACCTATTTCAGTCAAACAATTTCACATTGCACTAGGACATATTGGCTATTACAAGAACTTTATTAAAGGATATTCTCAAATCACAACACTGATGGAGAAGATGTTGAAGAAGGACCATCAGTTCAGCTGGACAGACAAATTCCAACAGAGCTTCGACACACTGAAACAGAAGATGGTCATTGTGCCCATTCTGGTTTTTATAGATTGGAACAAGGAGTTTCATGTGCATGTCGATGCATCTTCTATTGCATTAGGAGCAGTATTGGCACAACCTGGAGAAGGGGATATCGACCATCCGTTAGCTTTCGCTATCAGGAAGCTATCTACAATAGAAATCAACTATAGCACTATAGAGAGAGAAGGATTAGCCATGGTGTATGCGCTGCAAAAATTTCTCCACTACTTGTTGGGAGGAAACTTTAAAATGTTCACAGATCACTCTAGGCTGAGGTACCTAGTCAAAAAGCCAGTGTTGGGGGAGGCAAATATGCAGATGGCTTCTGTTGTTCCAAGAATATGATTTTGAAATCATAGTCAAGCCAGGAAGAATGAACAAGGGTCCTGACCACTTGTCAAGGTTGGAACATGGCGAAGAACCCACCAGTTTGGAGGATACACTATCGGATGCACAATTTCTCACCATTAGAAATATTGATGACCACTTCATAGACATAGTCCAGTTCCTGTCAACAAGAATGGCACCTAGAGAGTATACAATTCCCTAGAAGAAACAACTAGTGGTGCGCACTGTAGACTTCTCACTGATCGTTGGTCATCTATACAAGATGGGACCTGATGAGATACTAAGAAGATGCGTTATGGAGACATAGTGCCCACTGATCCTCGCAGAAACTCATGAAGGCATCGCATGAGGACATTATGCAGGGAAAACAACTGCGTAGAAGGTTTTGCGAGCTGGCCTTTGTTGGCCTACCTTACACAGAGATGCTAAAGACTATGCTAGAGCATGTAATGTATGCCAGAGAGTTGGAAAACCATCCTGAAAATATGAAATTCCATTAGCACTGCAGATGACCCTACAAACATTTGAAAAGTGGGCCATTGACTTCGTGGGACCTATAAACCCACTAGGAAAGCGCACAGGAGCAAGGTACATTATTGCTGCCACCGAATACTTAACCAAATGGGCTGAGGCCAGAGCAGTCAAGGACTGTAGTGCAACTACAGCTGCACATTTTATATTTGATGACATAATAACCAAGTTTGGATGCCCCAAGATCCTTATGAGTGATCAAGGCAGAGACTTCATCAATAAGACAATTGAATCCCTCACTGAAGAATTTGCAGTCCACCATTAGAAGAGTACACCTTACCATCCACAAGCAAATGAAACGGTTGAAGCATTCAACAAGATCTTGGAGACATCATTGACAAAAATTTGCAGTGTGAATAGGGACGACTGGGATCTAAGAGTACCTGCAGTACTTTGGGCCTATAGAACCACTTGCAAGAAATTACTAATGCAGACCCCTTTCAAGATGGTTTATGGTCTTGAAGTTATTGTCCTGATGGAATATTTGGTACCAAGCTTAAGGATTTCTGCGTTTACAGACATGGATGATACTGGCGCTATTCACGAGAGGCTTGCATAACTGATTGAATTGGAAGAAGATAGATTCATTGCTGGGTTCCATCAACAAATTTAGAAGAAAAGAGAGAAGGCCTATCATGACAGGTACATCAAGAAGAAGGCATTCAAGTAAGGTGACTTAGTGTTGGTGTATGACATTAAATTTATAAATCACCCTAGGAAGTTCAGAATGAATTGGCTTGGACCATATGAGATCACCTATGTTACAGAGGAGGAGCTGCGCAGCTGAAGACATTGAATGGAAAATGGAAGGAAGGATTGGTGAAAGGGAGTCAGATGAAGTTGTACTATGACAACCAACTTCCTCGCAGCTCTTAGTAGAAGCAAGGAGAAAAGGTTCTAGGTACCAGGTGCAGTTGAAACTGGGTACTAGACACAGAAAAGACAGTCTTCACAAGAAGGGAGAGGAGGCACAAAGCAGAAAGCAAAGGTTGCACTGTGCAGTCCAAGTCGAAGAAAAACAGAGGAACCAAATCTGAAGTGCCTCAGGACGGGTCACAGGTGAGTGTTGGGGGCCTGTTGGCCCTTGGTTATGGAAGGAAGTAAAGTACAAGGAATAAAAGGTAAAAAGCGAGCTTCGTGGGAGACACAGTGATTGTCACTGGGTAGAAGTGAGCAAAAGAGAAGAAAAGATGGAGAAAAGTATGGAAAAGCAAGCCGTTAGACAAGGAGATAAAAAATGACAGATCAACAAGGAAGATGGATCGAGGACAACTCAAAAAGTGGAAAAATCCATCATTGGATGCTTTGGAGCATCACACGAGAAGGAAGGGAAGGAAAGCTGGCCAAGCCCAGAAAAAGCGGGTCAAGTTGACATAGGGTTTTAGACACCTAGGGTTTTGGCACTTAGGTTTTGGCCTAAGGATGTCGATGAGGTATTGTAATGTATAAATAAAGGTCAAGAGGACCTGGGTCGGGTTGGTCATTGAGTATTGACACGATATTGTTGTTGATCCAACTCTATTGTGGGAGAGATTATTGCATTGAGAGAGAGAAGTGCTGAGAGAGAGAGCCTTCTGGTATTGTAAGATCTTCAGCTGTGTATGAAGATCAAATCCTGTAGCTGGGTGCACAAGAGAGGGGAGAGAAAGAGAGAGAAGAAAGAAGATATTCTAGCTGAGAGTGCAGACAAGAACTGTATTCTTTACCTTAATAAATCATAAGCACAGTTCTGTGGACGTAGCCCTAGAGGGAGGGTGAACCACGTATATCTCGTGTTGTGTGTGTGTGATTGATTCTTTGATCTCTGTTGTTGTTATCTTGTTATTTACATTGCTGTGTTAGATCAGATCTATAACTGCGCAGGATAGATCTAGCTTGATAAGTGATAGGCACATATTGTGTTGTTGTTATACTAGATCCACTTGATATTCCCCTAGTTGTAGACATCTCTGTCTTGCAACCCCCTCATAGTTGCTTCGGGTGAGACTGCATATGCTTCGCAGGTGTTGCCAAAAGGGACAGTAGCTAGGGATTGTTGGTGTGCTCTTGGAGTGAACCTCGGGTCTACCCCTGTGCCAACACTTGGATTACAAATAATATAGTCCAAAAGAGGAGTTTTTATCCATCGGTGTAAATATGTTAAGTACATGCTTAATAGATTCCAGTTAGAGGATTGAAAACCTGTTAGTACACCTATGATAGTTGGATGCAAACTAAGAAAGGATGATGAGTCGAAAGATGTAGATCCAAAACACTACAAATCAATGATTGGTAGTTTGCTCTATGTAACAGCTTCCAGACCTGTTGTCAAGCAAGTTGTTGGGATGGTGGCTAGATTCCAAGTAGAACCAAAGGAGAGCCATGTTCAAGCTGTAAAACAATCTTTAGATATTTGAAAGGAACCATAGATCTTGGTTTGTGGTACCCTAGCAAGGACTCATTCACATTAAAAGCCTATTCAGATGTTTATTGGCCAGGAAGTGTAGATGACAAAAAAAGTACGAGTGGAGGAGAATTATTTTTGGGAGAATCATTGGTTTCTTGGATAAGCAAGAAACAATCCTCAATTTATCTCTCTATCACTGAAGCTGAGTATATTGCAGCAACAGAATGTTGCACACAAGTGGAATGGATGAAACAAACTCTACAAGAAATCAAAATAGTATTTAAAGAACCCACAACTATCCACTGTGATAATACAAGTTCAATAAGTATCTCTAAGAACCCTGTCCAACAATCAAAATCGAAACACATTCCCATAAAGTACCACTATCTAAGAGATCAGGCTGAAAGCAAGAACATTAAATTGGAATATGTTCCAACAGAAGAACAAGTGGCAAAGATTTTTACAAAACCCTTAAGTAGAGATGTATTTGAATATCTCAGGCAAAAATTGGGAGTAATTCTTCTTCCTACCTAAATATCTCAAGAAAATAATGCATTAGTTGGCACCTATTCAGGGGGAGATTGCAATCAATGTCAGTAGGAGTCATTCAGTTATGATAGGAAAAGTGTGATTGCAGAAGGAAACACCAGGTGTCAAAAAAAAAAAAAGTGTTTATACAGACAGATCATAGGAGAATAAATCCTTTGCCATTGATGCCAAAGGGGGAGAGTAACTTCAGAGGACAAAAACATTACCATAGGGGGAAATTGTGAATGAAGCTGGTGTGTTTCCCTCAATGAAAAAGGGGGAGATTGTTGGACAAATTTTCATTCATATGTTGTCATTGATGTCAGCAGTATATCAGTCAGCAGAAGATGTCAAACAGAATGATCGTTGATTGTGCATGAGGGTACATGTCAACGGATTGTGAACTTCGGGCGAAACTACTTTGGGAAAATGAAAAGGAGAAAGGTTTGGGATTGTCGAAGACCAGAGTCCAAGAGCGAAGGATAGCCGTTGGATTAAAGATTTTTTTTGTGTTGATCGTCTAATATAACGCACATCGGTCATGTGAGTGACCGTGGGCTTGAGGACTATTGAAAGATCGTGACCGTCGGATCTGCAAGCCATTGACGACATGAATGAATTGTGGGGAGAGAACACATAATTAAATCACTTGCTAGTTACAATCCCGCAATCCGTCTAGCTTGTCAGATCACACAAATTCAACGATCTGCGACTGCGGTTGATCCAACTAACGACCAGTTTAAGTCAGATTAAATCATGACCATCGGATGCGCAATCGCAAAATCTACGACATAGATAGATTGAGGAGATTGAAAGAAAAATTAAATCACTCCTAAATTATAGTTCCACAATCATCGTCGACTGTTGATATTCTTCGATAATTTCCACAACCGTCAGATCATCTCAATATGGAAGGACAGGATAAGAGGGGCTAAAAGGTTGAGATTTGGATGGGTCAAATACCCATCAGCCGTCGAATTAAATCCGATACCTGCCATCCATCGGATCATGTTAAAGAGGAAGGAAAAGATGAAGATACAAGAGATACATTGCAGAATAGATTGAACTGTTGATCTAAAGAACCTTATCAATGAACATAATTCACTTCGGGTATAAAAAAGTGAGGAACTTACACGCCATCAGTTTGAGATTTTAAATCGCTGGAATGCGAAGTTTTGTCAGCCATCGGATCAATTTTGAGTGGAAGGACAGGATCATCTACGAGAGATTCATCGCATATGGATCGAACTTTCGATCCTAGATATTAATCGAACGAACATCCTTCACTACGGGTCTAAAGATGTGAAGAACTTATGGTCTGTTAGTTTGATATTTGAAATACCTAGAGCCTGAAAATTTGAAGTGAATAAGAACCGTCAGATTTAGAGGACATACGAGGATCGTTGTATCAGGGTTGTTAGTCAACATACCACATCAGCAAGGATGTGTGGGATATCCACATTAGCGAAATTCGTCAGTAAGAATGTGTGGAAGACCATGTTAGCAAGTACACATGGCATAATCAGAAGATGAAAAGTGTCAAGAGGAAATTGGCTCGTGCCATGTCAACAAGTGACGTAAGCGAGTTATGTCACTTCGGGAGAATTTCTTCGGGAGTTTCAAATGTCAAAATTTACGAAGTCCTGAAGGACGAAGATCTGAAGTAGCTCTCAGCCATTTATATAATAATACACCAAGAGTTAGGACAACCGTTACATCCAGGAGAAGAGCATGTGCCACATGAGGATCCATGTCAGCAAGACTACATCAACAATGACACATGGCACAATCAGACACTGACAAGTGTCAATTTTATTCAACATTTTGGGTACGTGAAAATCATGAATATGAGTGACACATGGTAGATACTCGACCCGTGACATGTCATCAAGTGACGTAAGTAGTTACGTCACTCCAGGATTTTTGCTTTGAGAGTTTTTATCACTGCACTCACCCAATGTCCTGAAGTCCTGAATGACAGAGACCCGAAGTGGACACGAGACGTTCGATCTGAAAGATCACTTCGAGAGAATTCCTGATCGTTGATCTACTACTGTGAAAGGATAGAGTAAGTGAAAAAATTAACCAACAGCAAGCGGTCTCCACAATTGATGACTTACACAATAGGTGATCACTCCAGAGGAAAATGAAGCAGCGTTTATTTGAAACCTTCGAAGTACCGAAGTAGACATAAGTCATCCGATTTGAAAGATCGCTTCAGGAGTTTTCTCAACCATTGATCATACTACAAATAAAGTTGAGGCTTGAGAATTCCAAAGCCCGGAAATGCGAAAGGATCTCGACCGTTGATCCGAAAGGGACACATGTCATTAGATTGTCAGCTCTGGAAGATTGACGTATGGAGGAGAGAAGGAGTTTGATATTTATATCTTCGGAGTCCAGAGACCCAGAGTAAATGGTGGCCATCCATCTCATTTCTTGATTAAGTCCTGGCCGTTGGATTAAGCAATGAAGTACGAGTGTAAGGATTAACACTAACCATTGATCTGGTTCCGAGATGTAATGTGAGTCGTCCGATCTTTTCGGTGATATCGTATTCGGGAGATTTGAAATGTTGGATGACATGAAGACCCGAATGGAAAAGTGTCAAAATTATGATAGCCATCTATCTCATTAGAAGATCAAATCATAATTGTTGAAATCGATAAATGCTCAAGCGCTTGTCTCGCCTAACGTGAGGTCACCGCCGTTGGTCATATGCTATAAGAGTTTTTAAAAAGAAATTATAATATGTCGCTATAATTGGTAAAGCCCATGGTTCTGTAACACACGGTCATATGTGATGGTTTGAAAGAAGTGCCTCCATGGAATCTGTTCTCTGTGAATATAACAGAGATAAGGGATCAAGTATAAAGGATTAAACTGATCCATGACTATGATCAATTTATGAAAAACCTTCACAGTAAAATAAATAAACAATAATTAAGATTAATTAATCAAAGAGGTATGATGGTCGAAATGAAGGGACACACTTACACCGTTTGAAGAGTATATAATCATGGAAGAGTGTTGAGAAGAAAGTGTGTCTACAGTCCAGATCAGAAGATCAAAAGATGAAGCAGATTCCAGGAAGAAAAGCTAAATACCTATGCATTAAGGGTGGTTGGGTGGTGCAAGGGTAGGTTAGTGCCTGCAGAGGGAGTTGGTGCTTCCTTGTCAGTTGTAGCTGACTAAACAGAGGGTCATATCCTCCTAACAGTTAGTGATGGTAAACTAGGGTGTGGGTGCATCCTGATCAGTTGATGTTGATAAAAAAGGAAGTACATCTTCCTTCTATGTAACATGCAAAACAATTTTTGCAGTTAATAGAAAAGAGTTTGTGGTTTTCTCAATTGGGTTCCACGATAAAATACTATGTTAAAATTATGTTTGCATTAATAAATGAAAAATTGATATAATTGTTGTGTCACTGATTCACCCCTCCCCCTTTTAGTGACAAGATTTGATCCTTCAATTGGTATCAGAGCGGGTTCCTTCAGCACAGTCTAACAAACTTAAAGGTAGATCCTGAATATGGATCAACAAGAGGGAATGTCTAACAACAAAAAACCATTGTTCAATGGAGGTGGCTATGCTTTGTGGAAAATAAGAATGAAAAACTTCTTGTTCGCTATTGGGTTTGATATCTGGCAATCTATTGTAGATGGTTACACCGCACCAACTATTCCACCCAAAGACGCTGCAGGAAAGAAAATCTGTAATGACAATTCAAGAGAAGTTAATGGAATTTTAGCAGGATTGACTAATTCTATATGTGTGAAAGTTATGCATTGCAAAACAGACAAAGAAATCTGGGACAAATTGGAAGTTGTATACGAAGGAGATGACAAAGTCAAGGAAGAAAAACTACAGACCTATAGAAATCAGTTTGAAAATCTAAAAATGAAAGAAGAAGAAAATATTGCTAAGTACTTTCATAGGGTAGATGAAGTGGTTAACTCAATTAGAGCGGTAGGAGAAGAAATTATAGATAAAACCATTGTGAAAAAAATACTAAGGTCATTACCTATGAGATATGATGCAAAGATTTCTTCAATTGAAGATAGATACGATCTAAACACACTCATAGTTGATCAGATCCATGGAATATTTATAGCATATGAAATGATATCAGGGCATGATAAATCAACAAAAGATGAAACAAGTTTCAAAGCATCTAAGACAAAGATAAATCAAAGGAAAAAAACTCAGTCCAACCATCATGAAGAATCTGATGTGGAAGAAGCCAATTTCATTAGAAAACTTTAGAAAGGATCAGGGAAGTACAAAGGCAAGCTTCCTTTCATTTTGCATCCAAGTGTCCCTATCCCAAGGAGGACCCTGAAGAGAAAGAAAATAAAACCAAACAATACTAGAAGAAGGAAAAACCCAACTACAGGAAAAACTTCTACAAAGGGAAAAATAATTTCTACTCAAAAGAAGAAAACAACAACTCATCAGAGTCTAGTGACAACGATGAATCTGATGATGATGAAGTCCTTTTCTTAGGTATTGAAGAATATAATGAAATAGAAAAAATTAAACATGAGAAGGAGTTAGAAGATGAAGCATAAGTTAATATGGAGGAAGAACTTCTCAGTGCCCTGGATGAATTAAGAAAATACAAAGCCAGATATAGACAGTTGAAAAGTTTTGTAGTTGAACAAAAATAAAAATATGAACAAGAAGAAAAGGAGATGTAAAAATGTATGAGCAATCTGAAAAAACAAATCTTAGAAGAAAATAAGATCGAAGAAAGTCTAGAAAAGTCTCTTAAGGAAAAACAAATAACTGTTGAAAGAATGGAGGTAGAAATAGTTCATCTAAAAAAGGAACTGGATGCAAAAATCATTCAAACAAAATCTGAAAATAAATCTAAAATATTAGATAAGATTATTACCGAGACTATTAAGTTGTTCCCTATTGTTGTGGTCTATTACTTTGAATGCGGGCTCACCTGTTGTTCGTATAGCAGTCATGTGGTATAGATTTTTGTCACTTCCTCTGTGATAATAGCATGAGCCTTACATTGCCAATTTTCACTTCTAAAATTTCATAGTCACCAGCCTGATGTCAAAATATTTCTATTGTTTTTAATGGAAGGGCCTTTGCCCATTTCGATTGGGCGTGTGGGTATATACAACTACCATGGCTTGTTCGGTTGATTGGTTTTTTTCCTTACCACAATGGTGAATTGTTGGTTAATGTACAGTCACTAGCTTTTCACTTATGGTGATTTGGTTGATCACTGACATGGGTCACGAATGCTTAGGGTTGCTCACACAGGTCACATTTTGTGTGCGGTGTTTTGAAAATGAAACATGGGGCATGATAACTATGGTTTCCCTGGGGCCAAATGATAATCGAACTGGGTAGCTTTAGAAGGCATATCCACGACATCCTTCATTGGTTGAATAATCCGAGTATGCACATCTTGGTTAAATCGCGATGTGACTTAAATGAACCAACCATTTATTAGTATACATAGCCTCAACACGATATGTTGAGTTATTGACATGACTGTGTGTTTGTTGTGATAAGTTGAACTATTGTATCATGGAGTTTGGTTGGTTGCACTCTGTGTGTAGTATGGATAGTTTGTTCTTATACTCAGTGATACCCTCAAAGTTTTTAAGCAAGTTATTTATTGAAATTGACCATTATTGATGACAGTCGTGTTGGATATTTGGCTCAGCTTTTAAGTCACATTGAGATGTTTTGTTTTACAGTGGCATGGTTACATTGCCTTGGACATTTACCCCTAATGATGACTGTTGGTTGTAAAGTCAATTGTCTTTTCAGGCGTGGCATGTGAGGTTTTGATTATTTTGATCTTTCCACTATATATATATATATATATATATATATATGGGAATGAATATCATTACAGATCTTGATTGGCTCTATTACAGAAATAGTGACTTCATTATTATTTTGGAAACACTACTTTTAAATATAGATGTGGATTGGGGAAATGCATGGTAGTTAATAATTACAGATTGGGAATGAGTGTTGTTGTTGACTATTATAAAATGAAGAATGTGTGAATAAAGTGAACATGACCTCTCACAAATAGTGTGAAATACTTATGTTTTGTAATGGCAATGTGTTGGATATTAATGGACAGTGAAATTAGGCAAATTCACAGGAATTATTACTCAGTCATTTGGTTTTTGGTTGATTCATAGTTTTCTTAATGCAAAATATGTTATGGATTGCTTGATTGATCTCATGAACAATAAACGTTTTTTCCCCCTCATTATCTCATTTTCCTCTAATTACAACCCCCTCACATATCCCATATTCATTTTTTTCACTCCCTGTTTTGATATTGATTTCAACTAAGAGAATTTATGTCTTAAGTGGATGAAGTGGCAGTGTCTTGAGTGGATTGCAGTAAGGTTTATTGGGTTGTTTTAAAGTTGATTGTTGTTGTCATTGAGCAATGACCATTTCTTCTCCCCTTTCATTATATGATATTTTCTCTCATTACAAACCCCTCACGTTTCCTAGAACATTGTTTCACCCCCAATGCTCATTGAATAACATTAGGACAATTTGTATGGATTGGATTGCATGAGCCTGATACATTCTGAGCCAAATCCATTTCATATTTTTAAATAGTTGTCATGCATGGTTATTTAAAATACCTTTTTCTAATCGTTAACATATGAAGGATGCATTTTTTCAGTCGGGGAAGCCATGACCGAGGAAACAGAGGTAGAGGTAACTAGAACCGAGGCCCAAGAAGGCCCAGGTTCTCTATACATTTTGATGTTGATTCAGAAGAGCTTGACCAATTGTTTCATGCTGGATTCTTTAATTTGATTGGGCAGGGAATAGTCCAATCGAGGTCTGAAAGGCCTCATTTCCAAGCCCCTCAAGCCCCCGACATTGTTGTGCCTCCTCATGTCTCTTTACAGCCTGAAGTCCTGGAAAATGATGGGTGGCAGGAGATTGTTCACCCTACAGTCTCCCAACACCGTGGCTGGCCCAACTTAACTTTACCTGCTCCTCCATCTTTGAACCCCATTGTCCAAGCCGCCCCTAACCACTCACCAATACAATCCTCCCACACTAGCAAGAGATTGAAGACTAAATCCCACCATGCATTTGATAAAGGAAAAGCTACCGATGCCCCTTCCTCACCCTCTGATGACTCTGACAAATCCGTGTTTTCACAGATGCATTTGAGGGACGATTGTTCCCATGTGATCAGTGAGATAAATCCTAAAGTATCTGCCCAACCCAAGGAAAAATCAGGAAAATCAGGAGGTGACAACAACAACCAAGGAAGGGTTTCCTCACAGACTGGAAAATATGGCTTTTGATTTTTATGTTATTTATTTATGACGGTGGACTTCATGGATTTTTGGACACCATGTTTTATTTTGGATATATGAGTATGATTTTGAAATATTTTCAAATTTCATGAGGTAAAATTGCCAAAAGTAAATGTGTTTGAGGGGAGGCACAAGGGGTGTGTTTGCTTAACTAATGGATTATGTTATGATGATTATGATTGTTATGAACTAAAGGGATTCACAAGGGGTCCCACCTACTAGTTATTATTTATTTATGACTCTATTATGATTATTACTCCCCCCCTCCCTAACTAAAGTTAATTGAGTCTTTAGTTAACTTAATAAGTTCGTTCAACTACTTCAACCAATTCTAATTTGTTAAAAGCATAAGCAAGGGGAGGAACACGAGGAGGATAGAATCAGAAGCATGCTAAGGTTTTCTCTTTGAGTTTGTGTTGAGATAATTTAGTTTTCATTCATTCATATATTCATCATAGCCTAATTCTCTTTTATGATAGCAGGGTCTTATTGTAGACAACAATATTCATGGATGAATCAAATCATTCAGACACTTGTTCTTCAGTGGTGTTGATCTATCTTTGATAGTCTGTGTAGACTTGTTTGTTTGTGAATTAGTTTTCATGACTGACAAATGCTATTGTGTAGAGTCGAGTGGGCATCAATCTGTGGCAAGCTGATCCAAATTTTAGAGTTCAATTTTGGTTTTCTGTCAGAGGTCCTTTTGTATGTTCCATTGAGGATGTCTAAGTTTGACTTTGGTCCAAGATTTTTGTAAAGAAAATGTCTCTTTGGTGAATTGGAATGAAATAAAGGATTGATTTATGTCTCAACAGTCTTGATTATCATCTTGGTGTCTTTACTTTTGTTCTTACATTTATTTCAGAAACAAATATGTTCAGAAAAATACATAAAAAGTGAATTTCCAACAAGTTTTTGTTGATAAAAGACTAGCCTAAGCACTTGTAATTAATACTTGTGAGTTGGGATATATATTTCTGTTGGCTATAAACACAGGGTCATATTCCTTTCTACTTTACTTTAGCCAAGTAAAGTCTAAAAATGCTTGAGCAAGATAAATTCATATATTTTCCTCAACAGTGATCAAGTATTTTCAAAACTTAATCTAATTACTTTCTTATTTAATAACCAAAATATTCATCCTGAGTTTTTTCTAACTTTCCTTTGTCAAAATAGAACAAGAGTATGAATCTTACTGATATTTTTTATCTTCTTCTTATTCATCTTTGATATTTCACAGGAATATCAATTGAGGAATTATACCAATTGATTTAAATACCAATTTTGTTATCAATTGATTTTTGTTGAATGATACTCCTTGAATTTCTCTTGCTACATTTTTTTTTTTATCTTTTTGTTTTCTACAATCGTTTGCTAACAACTTACGACAAAATCATAATTTTATATTATCCCATATTTTTCTATAGGTACTTCCTTTTGTTGAGCTTGATTTATTTCATATAGAATTTCACATTCTTTATTAGGACCTTCACCCATCATTTTCTTATTATTAATTTCTTCAGTCTCAGGTGTAATACCATCTTTCTTGCTTTCTCCTTTAGATTTTCTTCTCCATATCTTTCTGTGATATATTCTGCTTTTTGGATCTTCTCTTTCTAATTGTGTTTTTGGAGATTTGTCATCTCCTTTATTATTCCAAATTTTATTATGATTTGTCATTGAATTGATTGACTTATTCAAATATTGACTTTTTGTATTTTTGCAGTTTTGGTATTTGTGCCCAAACCTCAGATCCTCTTGATTTCAGATATCTTTTCATATTTTCCCTTCATGATAAATAATCTGTTCCATCAAATAAGGGAGCTTCATTTGTGGAGATAAAAATTTGTCCACCCATTTCTTCTGAATCTACCTTCAGTGTTTAAACTGTGCTGAAGGAACCTCACTCTGATACCAATTATTGAAATGGGTA
>JASDQU010100792.1:114929-132463 GCA_032191745.1 Picea mariana
TTTTTTTTTTTTTTTTCGAGGATCAACTTGAGCATGTAGGTTAGGCTTCTACCCTAACTTTTGTATCTCGTTGTCTTTTTCCTTTGCCATAGGATCGATCCCATTAGGTTGCGACAGGGAACCATCATAGCTGCTTTAGAAGTGTCGTGACTTGGTGGTAGAGCTTATTGGAACATGGATGCCCTAGATAGATCCTGGTTGCATTATGGTATCCATGTTGTCTCTAATCACTGTAGGCTCGAGAGTCCTTGTTGTTTTTCCTGATTACGAGTTTGAGCCTCATTTGCATGATTCCTTTTCACTCTTGAACTCACCCTCAGGACTCCCAAAAGATATAACGGGTCTTCTTTTAAGCCTTTTTCAGACCCTCTAAACATGAAAATATTGCCAAGCGATCTTGTGGCCTTTCACGCTTGTTAAAATGAAATTTGAAGTCACATCTGTCCAGTGGTAGTTTACCCCTTTTTCAGTCCAGACGGTCAATTGTATGAACAAAGGTATACTCTACGAAACTTCAGTTCTCTAGAAGAGTACTCTCAGGTATCATTTTAACCCTTTTTCGGGCCCGAGGGACTAAATTTACGAAAAAGGAACCCCCACGGAGTCCATAGTTAAGCTCTTTTCAGACTCCTTAAAATTGAAAAGATTGTCGAGTGACCTTATTCTTTCACAATCGTTAAACTGGTCTAGAAGAACATTCCTGACAGAGTCCATAGTTAACCTTTTTTCAGACTCCTTAAAAATGAAAAAATGGTTGAGTGATCTTGTCCTTATCACACTCGTTAAAATGGTTTTGAATAGACGTCTTGTTGGTGCTAGTTTACCCCTTTTTCGAATCGACTAGACTATCTTTGAAAAAGGTACCCCAATGGAGTCTCCTTTTATGTTTTTCAGACTCTCTAAATATGAAAAACCATTGAGCTTACCTTCTCTGGGCTCGTTAAACTTACATCGAAGGATGTTACCGTTGTGTGTTTTGTTAATTGCATTTGCATACCCACATCTTTGGCCTAATGCCGGCTCCATGTTGCTCTCAAAATGAACCATATGAAGCATGCCTTATACACAAGCCCTGTAGCATTTTTCCTCTGCGTCTTGACACCTTTGGCCCCTGGAGGATTTTTCCTGAGTGTCATTTTCTTGCATATGTATCTTTTCCCTGAACATCCCTGTGTTTCGTGTGCTTGGAACTAGTATGTTTGCGACACTCGATTCTCCTTTGTAACGTAACATTCTTTTATTCTTTTTCCAAAATTATTGAAAAAGACAAAAAAAATAAAAATCAAATATACACCAAAAAGAGGAAGGGAAAAGTATTTTCTTTATTGGAAGCATAACGAGTCGCCCTTGGATAAAGCACATCTGTCCATTTGTTCATCAAACCCTGGGATTTAATATGACCTTAGGAATATTTTCTCACTACATAGAGCTATGTCCTCCTCCGTTTGGTTATTCTTCCAAACATATGGAGAGTTTGTGTTGCCTCCTACCTCGTAAACTTATGTTAATTTCATGCTACCTGAGGCTCATCATTTGTCGTGTTGTTGTCTAAGGGAAGTTTGTCACCAAGCCTGAGTCGGCCCCTCTACAGTTTGTCTCTTGCCCTCATACCCAACCATCCTGAATGTCCAATCAAGTCCTTGTTCGAAATTAATGAAGCCTTCAGTTTGATCATCAAGATTATCTAGTCCATGAACAATGAGCCATCGAAGACCTCTGGGTAGTGTAGTCGTATACTAATATTACACTCCTACCTTGAGTTTTGAAGATGTTGAAGTTGTTGCTCAAGCTCTGAAGACCTCATCTCTAGCCATCAGGCTGTATCAACTTCTAGAAGATGGATACTCTATATGTATATATTTTTGATTTCGAGATGTAGCTCCGCTGTGTATTGTTTGCGGCTACACTTTTTATAGTTATTTGACATGGATCTACAGTGTATTTGATTGGTAGCCATGATTCTATTTTATCCCGAGCATGGGTATGCCCGCCTCGGTGAGACATTTTTTATTTTGCAGATGGTGCCTCCTGATTCCTGGTTCCTAGGCTCACTTGTTCGGCACATCAGTAAAGATTGGTAATGTATTTCGGCCATCAGATGCTCTTCTGACCTCACACATTAGGGGGCATCTGTTATAACCATAATTTTTACCATACATGCTTACCTGGCATTAGGCCATCTCAGATTCCTTCTTTGCCAAAACACTGCTGAACAACTCTTAAAAAAACCTCTTTTATAAGGGCCCACGTGCCCTACTCCATTACTGCATACGTGTACATGCAAGCTGACCTAAAACAGCCTGCGTGTACCTACAAAAGCATGAAAAAAGGAAATTTTCCGATGAAACACACAGCTTTGGGTGAGTTAACTGAAACTCCTGGCCATGCATGACCGAGGGTTCGTCCAAATACCTAACTTCTTCTAGCCTATAAAATAAGGGGTAGGGGTCCCATTTGGAGAAGGAGAATAATAGTAAAGAAACTCTACCCAATTGCACATTCCCATTGTCCCAACCCTTTAGCCATCCTTGTGCAAAGAGAGATACAAAGCAAAGAAGTTGGAATACATTTGAAGAGGAGCCCAGGATCAAGTTCGCAGAGCAGTGGCCGGTCTCGACATTGTAAGTTGATTCATTAAAGTTAATAATAAAGAAATTATTTTCCCGTCCCACTATATGATTTCTTCATAGTTTAGTGAATATATGTTTGAATCTCTAACCCATTAATATGTAGAACAAATGCATGTAGAGTTTGTTGCTTGTTTTGTACATAGTTCAGTCTTGGGAGGATAGCTGCTAGCAAGTGATCAAGTGTGAAGAAGGATCGACATCGAACGTCCAGAACAAGGTATGTTTGTTTAACCATGTATTTTCTTAAAAGAAATGGGGATTAGTTTTGGGATGACGATAGAAAGTAGGATTCTTTCGGTCTTATTTGCATGCATAATATAACCCTAAATGCTAGTCCATAGGGGGATTTCCCACCACAACAACGTGTCCTTGCTGATGTGTTCTGCTAAAATGGTATGCCACATGTCCTTGTTCACGTGGTATACCACATTTCCTTACTGACGTGGTCTGCTAACGTAGATCTCCATGATCTTACGATCATAATAGTATCTGAAATGTATCTCAGATCGATGACTGAAAGTTACTTCGGATTTTTGGCTTTCAGGACTTCAGATAATTCGATCTCTCAACTTCACAATACTTCTAAAGTGAGATTCCCTAAAGTGTAACTTGCTCACAACTTTTAACCTGAAACAAATGTTGTTCATCGATCATGGTTTTAGATCGACGACTTGATCTATCTGTGATACTACTTTTCCTTGGATTAAATCCAATGGATCTTCTTCTAGCTTATCCTGTCCTTCTAGTTTAGAATGATCCAATGGTTTCTCGAGTATTCGAATTCTCATCCCTTTTACCTCACTTATCCTATCCTTCCACTTAATGTGATCCGACGACTGATGAAAATTCGGGTAATCGAGATCTCAGATCCTAGCTCTTGCTTATCCTATATTTCCACTTTAAAGTGATCCAACGAACGAGAAGACTCTCGAAGAAGATCAACAATCAAGGATGATTGCAAGGTCTTCAACTAGAATGACTTTTAAGACTATCGTCGAGTTCTGCAATGGAAACTGTTCTTTGGTATTGGAATTGATTCCAACCGTAGATCTATTTTCGAGTGACAATCGACGGTTGATGTGGATTGTAGAACCACAACTTTAGATTGGTTTAATATGTTACCCAAACTTTGCAATATGAAGTTGTGCAATTGTTGGTGAGTCAACCACAATCATCGATCTTTGAACCTATAAGATCTGACGGTCCTGACTAATTGCGGGATTGGAACTAGCGAGTCATTTAATTTTCCTTTCTCTCTCTACAATCTATATTTGTTGTTGATTTGGCGTGCATATCCTACGGTTACAACTTGATATGATCATTGACCAATCCTCCAACAGTCCTTAAGCCTATAGTCACTCATATGAATGACGTCTATTACATGAGATGATCAACATCATCAATTTCTTGATCGGACGACTGCTGAGGATTCTCACCTTTTCTTGTGCATTGATCGAATTCTCAGTCTTTCCATCGATCCCGACGACATTTCTACAATGCACTCTTCCTTCTGAGATTTGATCTTTGGCATACTATCATAATTTTTGACATTCTCATCCTTTGCATACTTTCAATGCGCTTTTCCTTCTGAGCTTTGATATTTGCATATTGTTTGACATTCTCTGCTAACTGATATACTGTTGACATCAATGACAATTTCATCTATGATAAATCAACATTGACAATTCATCATAACAACTTATCATCACATCATAATGACATCAAGTGTTGACATCAATGACAACATATCAATGACAATATGTCCAACAGGTGAATCAAGTGATTGAGGATATGTTGAGGATGTATGTGATGGATAAACCATCAAAATGGGAATACTACCTACACTTAGTAGAGTTTTCTTATAATAATGAGTACCAAACATCTCTAAAGATGAGCCCATTTGAGGAACTTTATGGAAGACAGTGCAACACACCGATAAGCTGGGATAACCCAGTAGATAGAGCAGTGGTTGGGCCATATTTACTCAGGTAAATGGAGGAGAAAATTTTGAAAACAAAACAAAATTTAAAGGTTTCCCAAGACAGGAAGAAAATATATGATGATAAGAGAAAAACTCCCAGGGAATTTAAAGTGGGGGACCATGTATTCTTGAAAGTGAAGGTCAACAGAAGTTCCCTAAATTTGGGAAATTGTTCAAAGTTGGCAACTCGCTATTGTGGGCCGTTTGAAATCCCAAAGAGGATTAGGCATGTAGCATACATGATTACATTGCCTACATCAATGACAATTCATAATGTATTTCAAATATCATTGCTTAATAAATATATACCTGATGCTAATCATGTTATTGATTGGAATGTGATTTAGGTGGAGCAAGAAGGTGATTTCCAAGTACATCCGGTACACATTCTGGAATAGAAAATAAAAAAACTCTGGAATCGAGCCATAGGTCTTGTAAAGGTCCAATGGACCTGGTATGGTCCTGAGGATGCAACTTGGGAGCATGAAGATTCTATGCGAGCAAAATACCCGCATATTTTTGAGGATTTTTTTAATTTTGGTTGTATATGTGTACATAATGCATTGAGGACAATGCATAAATAAGGGGAGGGGAATGTAATACGCGTAGGTCGAACCCCAACTGTAAATGAAAATGAAAATGTACTTAAGCTAGTGAGTTGTTTGATATCAATTTTGCATGCCCCTTCCATGGTATAGTGTGCACATGTAATGTGCACTAAAATGATGAAGGGTGCACATTCCAAGATACTGCGCGCAACAAACTTAAGTGCACACGATTTTGAGGCCAGGGAGCCTTTGTGTATATGTTGTGTTTTATAGGTTGGTGAGCCAGTTATTATAAGATAGGAGGCTTATGTGTTGAATTAGGCTAAAGAGCCTAGATGCTAAAGGCCAATGAGCCTATTTTTTTATATGTATTATCATTAATATAATACATCGTTGTGTGTAGGCCGACCACAATAAAAGAGTATGGGGAACTAAACTCCACTAGTTAGGGAAAGGGTGGGGGCTAAAAGTCAAGGAGAAGGGGATAATATAGGGAGCTTAAGCCAAAAAGGAATATTATATTAATATTCCTTAAAGTATAAAGTTTGGATAATTATTTTATCCTAAGTTCTAAGGATGGGGACAAGTGGACCAAAGTAGCTCTCAACATGACAAGTGTCAAGTTGGGAACATGCATACATATAGCTTGGAATTAGTTCATTTTCCCATTCATTGGATGACCATTCACTCACTCATTCAACTATCCTCAGTACTTTCCTGTACTCGTACATGTATCTGTACCCATACTTGTATTTGTACATGGTTAGATTGGAAAATGAACTGAAGAAGTGGGTTGTCAGGTTCCTGGGATATTAAAGAGGCGGGTTGTCAGGCCCATAAGAAATTTCTCTCTATGTGAGAGAATTGTTGGGAATTGATTTACCAGAGGTGATAAACTATAGCTACAGGTCTCTAAGACTTCCTGTTCAGCCTGTTGTTGAAGCCCTGGAAAGGAAGTGAGGCAGTCGAGGGACTGTTGAGCAGAGAAGGGGCACACTTCCTGGGGTGGGACAGGCATGTGGGGAATGAGGTACTGTAGGATGTTAGTTTGAGTGGCACCTGTGACAGATTATTTCCTATTTTCTGAGATACATCAACCTGGTTAGGAAATCTCTTTACTCGGGTGGAGTTTAATCCCATCTCGGGGGTGACCCACTGCTGAGAGTGATGAGAAGTGTGGTCTAAGGTTGGGAGGTTAGTGGAAGGTCTTTACGCAGTTGGTGATATTATAACCAAGATAAGTGTCAATTGTGTGTTAATTTGTATGTCACATTATTATTTATGTGTTTATATTTATGGGCATTGCATGTCTATGCTACATGTATATGTTTACTATTATTTCCATATGAATCTATGCATTTAGAGAATGTATTTTTCTGTTTTAAGTTTAATATATAAAGTTTTGCAAGAGTTTATGTGTGTATATGTTTTAATTTGCATACAGTTCGAAATTTTTTATGTCGAATAGACCAGTTGGATGTTGGGGATGTCACATGTGAACTATAACATGCATCAATCATAAATCATAACATAAACCATGAATACAACCGGTACCATATACCATAACATCAATCATGTATAGACATGTACCATATAATCAATTAAGTATCTCAAAGAACCAATGCATGTCCCTCATGAATATTCCACCATACAAAATGAACTCAAGAATATGAACTATAAAAACCATGTCATGTATTGAACCAAATATAAGAGTGCTCCTCACTCAACCAAGAAACCAAAATATATGATATCCAAATACCAAACCAACCATACCAATTATGCCTCAAACATACACCATATTATGACCAAAGGTAACCATCCAAACAAGTATACAACCATACCAATTCCTATGTAGCTAACCTGAAACTCTGAGATATTGACATGTAGACTTCCTTCGGACTTCAACTACATGTTACTAACATTTACTCAAACATTCATGAGCCTTTTTATAGATACACGACTTTCTCTTCTACTTCCCGCGTATATACACACTTTTCTCCATTGTAGCTTGCATACATACGTTCCCTTTATGACCTGTAACCTGCGTATAACTCATAAACTAGGGTTTGTTGCAACTCCAAAACTTTCACCTTCAACCTTCCTTTGCTACCTCAGAAAATTCCATCACAACCTTTGCAAAAATATCACTAGATCACAAGATAGATAATCAATGAATCAGTGTGTGTGTGTACTTGTGAATGACTCCTTGAGGTTTGTTTATACTTGTGATAGGTAACGCCTCTCCTTAATTTAGGGATTCTAGGTTTTTCTTGTTACAACAACTTTACCCTTTCATTAAAGACTTGTAACGAACTAGGGGCTTCTTGACCACTTCTTCGAGGCTTACAACTTCACAAAGTCATATCTCCCTATCTGTGAGGAACTACGTGGCGTTCCACATATCACCGGAAATGGCACAATGAGTACTATCCATTTATGAGTTTCTTTTCTGAATGTAATCTCTCCTTCATGTCCATATTCCTCATTCAACTTTAGGTACCAAAACCACACCGTTAGGTCTTCTTCAAGGGTTGAAATCAATGAAAACCAAACTATCAACAATATTCCCCTTTGGTATTGATGGAAACACTTATGCATGACAATAAGTTTACCTATGCATCCCATGTGACCATCACTCCCCATGTCTACATTCTTCTCTCTTTGTCTCCATGCCTTTCTCTATTTCTCCCCCTTTGACATCAATGCCAATGGGTAATCCTCCTCTTGTGTTTCCTCCCCCTTTCTACAGGCCTCTATTGTCTCTACTAACCTTTCTCTTCATGGTGCTTCCTCATGTAACTCTCTGATGTATATGAAAATCATTCAAAAGGTTATTTACTTGAATTTGTTCAAGACTTATATTTCTCTCCCCCTATCCTATTAATCTTTATGTCGTGTGAATCATCATGGGTAGAAACTAATCCAAGCTTCTATCGGAGATACTCAAAAGTTTCCCTTGCAAGTGATTTGGTGAAGATATCCAAAATCTACTCTTTTGTCCCGACATACTCTAGATTGATGTTCTTCTCTGTAGCTTGTTCCTGTAAAAAATAATACTTGATCAAAATGTGCTTCATCTTAGAATGCAACACTATATTCTTGGATATATTGATGGTGTTGGTGTTGTCACAAAGTATTTAAATGGGTTCATCACACTTTACTTGTATATCCTGTAAGGTCTGCTTCATCCAAAGGACCCGAGTATAACAAGTCGTTGTTGCAATGTATTCTTCTTCTGTTGTAGACAAGGATAGCGATGATTGTTTATTGCTTAACCATGATACTAGACACTCACCCAAATATAAATTTGCTCCACTTGTAATTATTCTATCATCAATGCAACCTGCCCAATCTCCATCTATTTAGGCAACAAGAGATAGGTCCTTCCCTTTTGGATACCATAATCCAAACTCTTATGTACTTTTGAGGTATATGAATATCCTCTTTATTGCCATAACATGCAATTCCTTTGGTGTTGCTTGAAACCTTGCAACATGTCCAACTTCTCGCATCACATCCGGTCTGGAAGCTATTAAGTAGAGAAAGTTACCAATCATTGATTTGTATTGTCTCTGATATGCATCTTTAGAATCATCATCCTTACTTAACTTACAACTGGTTTGCATAGGAGTACTGAATGGTTTGCAATATGTCATTCCAAATTTCTTCAACATTTATCTAATATACTTTGTCTGAGAGATAAAGATACCTTTGTTTCTTTGACATATCTAGAGACCCAAAAAGAAAGACAATTCTCCAAGCAAATACATCTTGAATTCATTCTTCTATGGAAAATTTCTGACTCATCCTATCATCATCACTTGTGGAGATAATATCATCAAAATAAATTTCAATTATCAAGATATTATCTTGATTTACATTTATGTAGAGATTGTTTTTTGCATTTCCTTTCTTGAACCCTTGTTGTTGTAGATATATGTCCAGTATTGAATAGCATTCTCTCGGGGCCTGCTTGAGTCCATATAACATTTTCTTTAACTTCCAAACTTATACTTCCTTTTTTTATAACATGAACCCTTTAGGTTGTTTAATGTATAATTCTCCTTCTAATTCTCCATTTAGAAAGGTTGACTTTACATCCATCAAATAGACCTTGATTCTCTTTGAGCAAGCATATGCTAAGATCAATCTGATTGCTTCCATCTTGGTAACTGTGGAAAATATTATTCAAAGTCTATACCTTCAAATTGAGAGTATCATTTTCATACCAATATTTCTTTGTTCCTGGTAACTTGTCCATCCTCATTCAACTTGTTTCTGAAGACCCACTTTGTACCAAATGAGGTTCTTGTTGTTCGTCCTTGGAACTACTTCCCATGTGTCATTCTTCCCTATATGATCTAATTCTTCATCCATAGCTTTGATATAGTGTTCATCCTTGCTGGATTATTAAAAACTACTCGGATCAATAGTAGATAGTAGTGTTAGATGTTGTTGTTCTAGTGAATGGATTCTTCTTCTAGTTTCAAATCCTGTATATTTATTTCCAATTATTTGTTCTGGTGGATGATTTTTCTGCACTCATCTGCTAGGTGTATTTGGAGGTACCTGAAGATCTTGTTGTTCTTTCTATGCTTCTATCTTCTCTTCTTCTTCATTTGATTCTTCATCTACATTTTCTTTCAAATATTTTGTTCCACTGAATATTTGCTTCTTTCTTTTATCTTTCATCCTTTTATTTCATCAACCTTCACATTGATGCTTTCTACTATTCTATTGAGTCTTATATTGAAGCATTTTTATGTTTTCCTTTTTCTTGAGTACCCAACCAGTATGCCTTTATCAACTCGAGAATCAAATTTTTCTAATTATGCCATCTTCTCTTTTGATGTAGCATTTGCTTCTGAATACTTTGAATTTCTTCACATTTGCTAGTCTTCCTTTCCATAGCTCGTATGGAGTCTTATCATTTTTATTTATAATCATACCTATGTTTTGAATGTGAACTATTGTATGCACTGCTTGTACCCAAAATACGTCTATCAACTTGGAATCCATTAACATGGTTCTGGAAATTTCCTGTATTGTTTTGTTCTTTGTTTCGACAACTCCATTTTGCTGAGGTGTCCTAGCTACTGAGAATTTCCTCTTTATTCCATCCTCACTACAGAATTTCATGAAGTCCTTTGATGTAAATTATCCTCCATTGTCTGATCTCAAGCACTTGATTTTCAACTCTTTCTCAATTTCAACCATCTTTTATATGTCTTGAAGTTTTCAAATTCCTCTAGCTTCTTCTTGAGAAAGAAAACTGCAATCATTCTTGTGTAGTCATCAACCAATAGCATGAAGTATTGTTCACCTTTCAATCCATTCATTCTTGTCAATCCAACTAGATCAATATGTACAATCTCCAGTGGTTTTTTTGTGGAATACTCCTTTGATTTGAACTTGGTCTTGGTTTGTTTTCCTTGTAGACAATGCTTGAATAGAATATTTGTTGGCTTTGAGATCTCGGGAATTTCTCTTACTTCTTCACTTTTGTTGACTTTGACAAGATTATCAAAATTTGGTGAACCATTCTTCTGTGCTAGAGCCAAATTTCATTGTCATTTCCTAAGAAACATATTTCCTTTCTAATTTCATTTAGAACATATATTTTTCTTGGAGTTCTTACAGTTGTAGCCACCATTTTGCCTGATTGTGCTTTCCTTATCTCACAGTTCTTTGATTCAAACATAATTTTGTGTCCTTGATCACACATTTGAATTACACTTAGCAAATTGTGTTTCATGTCTTCGACCAGTAAAATATTTTATGTTGTGGCATCCTTACTTCCAAGCTTGATTGTGCCTTTTCCAAGAATTATGGCTGAGTTTTCATTCCCAAATGAAACCGATCCATCTCTTTCCTTCTTCAATGTCAGAAACCTATCTTTATCACCTGACATATTCTTTGAGCATCCATTGTCAACATACCATCCACGTTTCTTGTGTTGAGATTGTAAATCAAGGTTGCATTCTTTAGTGTTGAATTGATCATGCTTTCTTATCCATATCCTTCGTGGTCCCTGATTATGACTATTGATATTTTTATTTGGTTCCCTTGGAGGAATAGTGAGTCTACAATATTTATCCATATGTCCAAATTTGTTGCACTTCTAGCATTCTACTGATCACTCAATGATCCAAATCTATTGTAGCTTCTATTTTTTTCTTCATGAGATATTCTTGGATAACTATTTCTTGTATAGCCTTCATTGTTGCTTATTTTCTTGGTATTGTCTCTACAATTCATAGCTTTGTGCCAAAAATTATTACATGAATAACATAAGCCAAGAAAAATAGTTTGATACCTGGGAATGTAAGATCTTCTAAATGCTGTTTCTCTTCTAAATCCTTCTTCTTCTTAAGGTCTTTCTATAGTTGGTTGTTGCTGATACTAATTTATGAATATTCTAGGTGGTGTAGTGTCTTTGTAATCTTCTTCTTGAGTCTTCATGTCTTCCTCTTTCTTATAGGGACCTCTGATGGCTTCTGCATAACTTCTTGGTTCTACTTCTTGCTTTGTCATTTTAGAGCTTGAACCTTCCTTTGTCTATGTCCAATTGTATCCTAATCTAGATCTGTCATAGTAAGGTATTTGACTGTTAATGATATTATCCAATATCCTGGTGTTTTTTTGTTGCATTTCCTTCTTTTGGAGATATTTTCTTAGAGTGATTATCTCTGCTTCTAACCCTTCAATGATCTTTTCCTTTTCATCTAATTGTCCTCTGAGTGCTTCTTCATTTTTCTTATCTTCTTATACTTGTATTTTTAGCTTCGTGATCGTCTACTTGACTTCTTTGGAGTTGAAATTCTAAGATTTTTCTTTCTTCTTAAGTTCTTCGTAGAGTGACTTATTTTTCTTCTTTTTCATCTTTAGAGCTTCTCTGGCACACATCAATTCTTCTCTGTAATTGGCTTCTACTTCTTTGCATTCTTCTTCATAGCCTTCTTCGTCGGAGTCTTCTACTACCATAAAAAGTACTCTCTTTGTATCATTGTTGTTGTCTTCATCTTTGTCTAATGAACTGTCTTCCATGGTGTAGAGACTTTTCTTGAAAATTTTCTTTTTGTTTCTTCTACCCTTTTGGATCTTCTTTTTCTTTTTAGATTCATCTTATTCATTACTTTCCTTATTCTTATAAGGACATTTATTAGAAAAATGACCAACACCATCACAATCAAAACATTTCAATGGAAACATACCTTTGTATTTGTCGATTCCTCTTTTCATCTTTCTTACAAAGTTTGCCACCTTTTCATCTTCCTCTGAATCATAGTTGCAGCTACAGTCCAACTTTGGACTTTTTTTTATCTTTCTTATTTATCTTCTTAGATTCCTTAAATGTTGCTTCCTTCATGACTGGATGTTCTTGCTTTGACCTCATCTCATAACCTGTGAGTATCCCATGCAACTTATCCATGATCATTGTAGCTAGGTCCACTCTTTCTTCTAGAGATGAAATTTTTGAATCAAATCTCATTGGTAGAGATCTTAATGCCTTTTTAAAAACGACCTATTCCTTTATCTCATCTCCCAACCCTTTTATATTGTTTACTATTTCATCGACTCATAGAAAGTAAGTTGTTATGTTTTCATCTTCATTCATCTTCAATTTTTCGAACTTGGCTCTAAAAATATAAAGTTTATCTTCCTTAACTTTCTCATCTCCTTCGTATATAGTCTTCAGCTTGTCCAACATTTCTTTTGCAGATGCATAGTGCATAATATCGATATGTATTGATTGAGTCACACAATTCTTGATAGTGTTTATAGCCTTTGAATCATTTTCTTCAAGTTTATTTCCATCTGTATGTGTTGGGGGAGTGGAAGGTGTTTTGTATCCATCTACTACTGATCTCCAAACATCAAATCCTTTTGCTTGTATATACGTCTTCATCCATCTTCTCCAGAAGGCATAGTTCTTTCCATCAAACTATGGTACCCCAATATTAGCGTAATTCATGATCTCCTTCCAGTGGTTAGACTACTTCTTGAAGGACATGCTCTGATACCAATTGTTGGATTACTAAGAGGGGGGGGGTGAATCAATAATGAGCAATTTTAGTACTTTTAATCACAATATATTCTTCAACAATATTCAACATTTTATCATTAGCATTCAATATATCATCAGAAGTATAATCATAAACAACATCACATCACAATAGATACACAATACACCATAATTCGCATGGAAACCTAATGGGAGAAAAAAACAGAATGTTTTTCTTATATATCAAAAGAATACATTCATTGGAAGCATCAACTTATTGATTATATAGCTACAATTGGAAGGAGGCTCCAACCCCCTATTCTCAAGATACAACCTGAAGAAAGCTACAACTCCCTGAATTATATGTCTCCAACCATAAGGAGGCTACAACCCCCTGAGTTCTCTGGCTCCAACCACCTATCCTTTCCACGTCCTACTACCATGAAATATAAGTGTAGACCAATTGTCACTATCATAACCACTTCCACTATCACTGCTACTTCCACTATCACTATTATTGTTATTGTCACTACCACTGTCACATCAACCTATAACCTGTCAACCTGTCAATGTATCCAACCTGTGTGCATGTACCATACCATGCATCAACTGTGTACCAACATGTGAACTATAACATGCATCAATCATAGATCATAACATCAACCATGAATACAACATGTACCATATACCATAGCATCAATCATGTATAAACCTATACTATATCATCAATGAAGTATCTTAAAGAACCAATGCATGTACCTCATGCATATGCCACCATACAACATGAAATAAAGGATATGAAATATAATAACCATGTCATGTACTAAACCATATATAAGTGTGCTCCTCACTCAGCCAACAACCAATATATACCATATCCAAATATCAAACCAACCATACCAAGTATGCCTCAAACATTCAACATATTATGACCAAAAGTAACCATCAAAACAAGTATACAACCATATCAATACCTTTGTATCTGACCTGCAACTATGAGATGATGACCTGTAGACTTCATTTAGACTTCAGGTACCTAGTACCAACATTTACTCAAACATTCATGAGCCTTTTTACATATACACAACTTTCTCTTCTTCTGCTCACGTATATACGTGATTTTCTCCACTATAACTCATGTACATACACTCTCTTTCTGACCTGTAACCCACGTATACCTCAGAAACTAGGGTTTGTTGCAACTTCAAAACTTTCATCTTCAACTTTCCTTTGCTACCTCAAAAAATGTCGTCACAACCTTAACAAAAAGATTACTAGATCACAAGATATATAATCAACGAATGAGTGTGTGTGTGTGTACTTGTGAATGACTCCTTGAGGTGTATTTATACTTGTGCTAAGTAACTCCTCTCCTTAATTTAGGGATTTTAGGGTTTTTTTGTTACAATAACTTTACCCTTTCATTAAATATTTTTAACCAACTAGGGGCTTCTTGACCACTTCTTCGGGGATTCAATTTCACAAAGTCATATCTCCCTAACCGTGAGGAACTACGTGGCATTCCACATATCACCGAAAATGGCACACCGAGTACTATCCATTTATGAGTGTATTTATTGCATTTAATCTATCCATCGTACATATTCCTCATTCAAATTTGGGTACCAAAACCACACCATTAGGGATTCTTTAAGGGATGACATCAATGAAAACCAAACTATTAACAAGAGGCACTTGAAATCATTGAAGGCTTTGGTTAGACAAAGAGCATGTCCTGAGGTTTCTATGGTAGAGGGATATATGGTATATCAAACCATGGTTTATATTACTCAATATCTTTCTTAAATAGTTGTAAGTATTAATGTGGATCACATTTGGGATGTCAACTCCATCAACAAATTTGAAGGGGGTCACCTATTGGGGAAAGGTAGAATGAGAAAAGTGACATGTAAGTAGATGGTGGGGATTTATAATACATTTGAATTTTTGGTTTTATATATATTGTAACTATTTAATTTTTAGTCTTTCTACATAATCCATTATTATGAAGGTATACCATGGTAACTGATTATATGTGAATTGTTTTATTTTAATGCAGTTGGTCAAGAGTAAGATACAATACATTTATACATTGCGAACAATATTGATTGGATGAACGTATGTATTGAACGATGTATACAATCTAATAATGGTAGGATATCATGGTATGATCTAGCTACATTGGTCAAAGAAGCTAAACATAAAGGAGATATCAATCTTACACCTAGGGAAATTGATTTAGCATATGGTTTAAAAGATAAACGGGAAAGCATATTCACCCATACTACTTATTTTTTTGAATATTATATTCATGTATATGGCGCGTTTTTTTTTCATTTTGCATAATTTCCAAGTATAAATATGTTTATCAATTGACAATGCATTTTTACGTGTCTGTCATATTTTAGTTGAAACACTACAAGGCTATGTGGTGCAATGGCCACAAATTTCGCATCAAAAAGTTGGATAAAAAGATGAAAATTTCTATAGTGGGATAACTGCAGTATTTCAGGTTACTAATGTTTCCTCTAGAAGTGACATACGTCCAAAAGTCTTTGAAAATCAATACTATGGGATTTTGGATGATATACTTGAGTGTGACTTTAAATACTTCAAATTAGTTATGTTCGACGCCAAATGGTACATGCTATGAATGAATGAGCATGATCATGATAGAACTGTTAATCATCATGCTAATGGATTTACCAATTGGCTTTGTTTCATCTTCTATGATGGAGGACCAGGTATACTATGTTTGTCACAACTATCATTTTTGGTCTTTTATATACACAGAATCTTGTCAACATTCCTTCACTCATCACAAGTGTCAACAATGTATTCAAGTGGTGCATATGCATTCTATAAAATTCTAATATTATTTTAAAATATTCAAGTGTGTACAAACATGACTTTTTATGTGTTTTTGTGAGTGTGTGTGTATAGTGCATTATGATTATTTAAATATTTTTGTAGTTATTGAGACTATACAAAGTCTATTGGTGTCAATATCATATCCATACATACAAAAAAACCCTGGTAAGAATCGTTAGCTTTTCTTTATATCTCCTTTTTCACATTTGAAAAAAATGATATCATTATCAATGCAAGTTGGCATTCAAGGCCAATGATAATTTGTTTAGAAGAATAATCTCTCTTAGATTTTACATTTATTTTTCAAATGTAATTGAGATTGATTTCTTTCGAAGTAGAATATGTATATACTTTAATTACCATGTAAAACTATGATAAAAAAACATATTTTTTTTGTTATGCTCACATAAAAGATTGTTAATATTGCATTGATCGCATGTTATCTTGCCCCAACTAGTTTGAGAAAAGTAAATGGAAGATTTCTTCTTCTAATTGTTATGTTTCTATTTAATTAATTGCATACAAAATTTTGTATGTTTGATTCAGGTAGCATTTGTTAATGGTATTGTAATGGGATCAAGTGCAAGTCTAGCAGTAACATGCACATTTCAAGTAGTCAAAAAAAATACTGCAAGTTATTTAAATCCTCAATGAAAACTTTCCTCTTTTTATGTAGAGGGATCATAGATATATTTCCAATTTATAATGCAAGTAGACTGCCACCACAAAGTTAGATTGAGATGTTGATATAATTCCAATGGCATCTCTAGTGGACACTAATCCATTCTTATGAGTTTGGTTTATAGAATTCTTCACCTAATAGGTGAAACAAATTTACATATTTTTAGAATTAAAACCCCTATAATGTAAATGTGTTGAACCTGCACAGAATAGATCTAGCTAAACAATGATACACACATTTGCAGAGAGAATAGAAGAAAGAATAAGAAGGAGAGAAAGAATGGAATAATTCTCATTAACCGTTGTGAATAATGAATAATTTACACATGATATACTCGTATAACTCAATGAGTTCGAATTGAGGTGAACCAATATGCCATAGTGGTGGTCTAGAGTGATTTGGACACACACCAACAAATACGGGAGTGAACGACCACCTATTCTAGTCTCTCAGGCAGTTATGGGAGTGAACTGCCACCTAGTTGAGTTAACTAGTCAACTAGTCTTCAGTTAACTGACTGAACAGAGAGTAGTGAGGAGTTAACTCAGGGAATCAAGGCTAATGTGCCACTCTGGTGATGATACCAAGGAAGGGTCAAATTAACATGGTGATGATCCCAATGTTGCATGGTGATGATCCCAATGCAACATCTAAACTCAACTCAACTAGTCAAACTGAAGTGTCAACTGAAAGAGAATATTCTCCAGGTGGAATATTCTCCCCTAAAATATAGGAGACTGGATAATGAATAATTATTACTAATAAACAAGGAATAAACTTAGGAAAAATAAATCCTAGGTGTGTGTGAAGTAACTCC
>JASDQU010100792.1:142198-156421 GCA_032191745.1 Picea mariana
AAAATAAAGTGAGGAAAGAGGGAAAACCTCATGGGAAACCCCCCCCCTCAAGGTACAATGTATGTAAAAAGAAGAACTACAGTTGCTAGGCAACTGTGTCCTTCACTCCAAGACAACCTCACAGAGAATGGAATTTCTGCTCAGTGAAGGTCTTGGTGAAAATGTTTGTTGTCTGTTCTGCTGAAGGACAGAACTGGAAGTTGATGATCTCCTAGTGTACTAAGTCCTGGATGTAGTGCATGTGGATCTCGATATTCTTCGTCTGCTGCCTCTGAACTGGATCTCTGCAGAACTTCAGAGTGCTTTGGTTGTCACACCAGATGACGATCGACCTATGAAACTGAATTCCCAACTTAGTGAGAAAATGTTGTAGCCACATAGCCTGAATGGTTATGTTAACTACCCCTATGTACTATGCCTCGACTAAAGATAGAGCAATGGAAGCTTGCTTCTTGCTCAACCAACAGATAGGCCCAGAACCAAGACTGTCTGAGTAACTAGATGTGGACTTGCGATCAATGTTATCGCCAGCCTAGTCAGAATCAGTAAACCCAATGAGATCTAATGTAGAGTCTGTTGCATAATGAATCCCAAAGGTGATGGTTCCATGTACGTATCAAAGGATACGCTTTGCATCTTTCCAATGTATCTCATGCGGCTCCTGCATGAACATGGAAACTGTGCCAATTGCATATGAGAGGTCTGGTCTGGAGTGTGTGAGATACAACAATATTCCCACTAGTTGTCTGTACAGTGTGTTGTCAACCAGTGGAGTCTCCCCGCCATCCTTAAGTTTGACTCCTGATAGGAAAGGAGTTAGAGCAGACTTGCAGTTTGTCATGTGAAATCTCTCAAGGAGATCTCGTGCATACTTGGCCTAAGACAGTTTGATGCCTGATGCATCTCGACTGATATCGAGTCCAAGGAAGAAGTGAAGTGGACCCATGTCCGTCATCAAAAACCTGTCATGAAGAATCCTCTTGACTACAGAAATCACTGAAGTCAAGCAACCGATGATCAACAAATCATCGACATACAAAACTAAAACTAGAAGTGAATTAGCCATCCTGAGCATGTATACATTCGGGTCTAATTTACAACATACAAAGTTTTGTAACAACGGGTAGGAGTCCATCTTGGCATACCATGCCCTCAGAGCTTGTTTGAGGCCATAAAGTGACTTCTTCAGTCGACAGACCAAAGATGAGTCCTGCATAAATCCCTGAGGCTACTCCATGTAGATCTCCTCAGAGAGATCACCATGAAGAAATGCATTCTTCACATCCATCTGATGGACTTCCCATCCCTTGGTTTCCGCAATGGAAAGTGCCAATCATATGGAATCCATCTTCGCTACTGGAGCAAAGGTCTCATCATAGTCAATACCATGAACCTGCTGAAAGCCTTTGGCAACAAGCCTAGCTTTGTATCTACTGATCTGTCCATTCGCTGCACTCTTGGTCCTATAGTCCCATTTGCATCTGACAAGTTTCCTCCCAAAAGGAAGGGGAACCATATCCCAAGTCTGGTTCTCGAGGAGGGAGTTGTACTCCTCTTGCATGGCGGATTCTGAAAAGGGATTTCCAACAGCCTCTCCATATGACTGTGGATCTGAAGACTGAACCAAGAAAAGATGCCTGGAGGGAAATGGTTCAGTGGCAATGAGTAAAAAAGGAGGCTCCTCGAAATTCATTCGAGTCCTCCTAGTATCGGCTGGATCACCAACGAAATCCCCTGCATCCTGAAGAGTAGTTTGTGCCCACTTGGGCCTCTGCTCTAGCTCTACAACTACATCTGGATTCTCTGAATTTGCACCTGACTATACTGACTTTGAATCTGAATCATTTGAGTCCTCTAAATCAGAAATCTCATCTGAAGAAGAGTCGACATGTGCATTCTCATCATCTCGGACAGGTGGAAGAGTGAAGGTGTCTGCATGCAGCTGTTGAGGTACATGCGAGACACTTTCCTCGAATTGGACACTACGCTCAATGATGAGTCGGTATGAGGAAAGATCAATAAGTCGATATCCATTCACACCGTCAGGGTATCCAACAAAAATGCACTCAGTGCTCTGTGGATCAAGTGCCTTCCTCTTTTCAGAGGGAATCCAGGGCCATGCACGTGAACCAAAAATGCAAAAGTGGGCCACTTCCAGTTTGAGGCCGCTCCAAGCCTCGTAGGGGGTCTTATCCTTGACAGATCTATGGGGAGATCTATTTTGGATGTATGTTGAAAATTTAAGTTCTTCGGCACATAGTCTATGTGGTAGTGACTTTGTGTGCAACATGCAAGATGCCATCTCCTTTAGAGATCTGTTTTCCGCTTAGCAATTCCGTTTTGCTGCAGAGTATAGGGAACTGTGTGTTGCAACTGAATCCCTGCCTCATGGAAAAGATTATGGATATTATGATTTACATAATCTCCTCCATTATCAGTTTGGAGGACTTTGATCTTCTTTCTAGACTATGTCTCAACCAAGGCTTTGAAATATTTGAGGTGTGGAAAGACCTCAGATTTTTGCTTGAGAAAGTAGATCCATGTAAAACGTGAGAAATCATCAACAAAATTGAGAACAAACCTTGCTTTTCTTATAGATGGATGCATAAAATGACCCATGAGGTCACTGTGGATCATATCTAAAGGTGCGGAAGCTCGTTGAGACTTTCCTTTGTCGAATTTCTCTTGAGGGTGTTTTCCGAGAACACATCCCTCACATACTCCCTTGGAGAAATGGATGTCTGGTAGACCATCAACTAATATGTGCTTGCTAAGCTGTTGCATGTATCTAAAATTCAAATTTCCAAACCATTCATGCCATATCCTACTACTTTCATCAGCATGAGTAAGCAGTAAAGCCGAATCAGGTTCAATGAATTCATAAAAAATATACAATCTATATTGATGATTTACCTCACTGGTAGCAACCCTGGAGTTGGTTTGCATGTCATAGATGTACATGGAATTTGGTGTGAAGATGAATTTATTTTTGGTGCTGGAATTTGTAATCTGATATACGGAGATAAGGTTGACAAAATGTTTGGGAACATGTAGCACATTCTCGAAGCTTCCATTGGTGAATTCAATCCTTCCTTTGCCGATGACTTCGACATGAGAGTTGTCCCCCGTCAGAATAGGAGGAACTTTGCATGCATCCAATGAATAATAGACTACTTCTAAGGCAGCCATGTGATGTGATGCTCCTGAATCTACGATCCAAGCATCGAGAGAGGAGTTGATGGCAATCAAGGCATGGCTAGAATTTTCTTTCTTGGAATTCAGATCTTTTGGCTTATTCTTCTTTGCACCCTTGGGGATACGATCTCCAAGGTTGTTTTTCTGAAGTATATGAGACATCAGATCTATTTTTTTTTGCATGCATGTGGATTCTGAATGGAATCCTTTGTGACAATATGTGCATTTATCTCCTTTTCTTCCATTTTCTCCTTTGGATCTGAAGGCATCGGTGAAGGGTTTTGTGTACCCTTCATTCTTTGTATGTGCATGAGATTTTCTCTTATATTTATCTTTATATTTCTGATATTTGTGGCTTCCATCATGCACAGTGAGTGCATGTGCCCTTGGGCCTTTTATTGCACCCATGTTGATGAGCTTGGTTTGCTCTTATGTCAGGGATTCGATAAATTCCTCAAGAGAAGGCATCTTCCAGGTGGCTCTAGAGGTGAATTTGATAGTATGGAATGTGGATACGAATATAGAAAATTCAGGACCAATCTTGGAGAGAATGGTGAGAACCATTTGTTTCTCCTCCGCCAATTTATCAACCCCACAAGCTTTGATTTGCGACAGTAAATCCTTGAATTTTCTAAAGAAATGTTGGATATTGTCGAAGCTTTTTGGATCCAATGTCAGCAGATCCACCTCCATAATGTGTCCCCTCATCTCATCATGTTTTCCAAAGATCCCTTCCAATATTTTCTAGGCTTCATTGGGAGTCTTACAGGAAGATATGTGAAAAAGGAGATCGGGAGAGATAAGACTGCAAATTGTTCGGAGCGCCTCATCCATGTGATTTAAGTACTTGGATTTTTCTATGGCTGATGTCGGTTATGTATCTGTATTCATGGTTAACCTATACAACCCTCTGTATTAGATATGTATGGCTATTTTCTCCTTCCATGCAAAATAGTTGTAAGGTGTAAGAATGAATTCTTTTTGGAATTCCATCTTTCCACTGTCTTAAATCTTTTGTACCTGCAAAAATAATTTGGTGTATCTTTTGCTTAGTAGTCTGTTGGATCTGATACCATGTAAATGTGTTGAAATTGCATAGAATAGATCTATCTAAAAAATGATACACACATTTACAGAGAGAATAGAAGAAAGAAGAAGAAGGAGAGAAAGAATGGAAGAATTCTCATTAACTGTTGTGAATAATGAATAATTTACACATGATATACTCTGTATAACTCAATGAATTCGACTTGAGGTGAACCAATGTGCCATAGTGGTGTTCTAGAGTGATATGGACACATACCAACAGTTATAGGAGTGAACTGCCACCTATTCTAGTCTCTTAGGTAGTTACGGGAGTGAACTGCCACCTAGTTGAGTTAACCAGTCAACTAGTCTTTAGTTAACTGACTGAATAGAGAGTAGTGAGGAGTTAACTTAGGGAATCAGGGCTAATGCGCCACTCTGGTGATGATACCAAGGCAAGGTTGAATTAGCATGGTGATTATCCCAATGTTGCATGGTGATGTTCCCAATGCAACATCTAAACTCAACTCAACTAGTCAAACTGAAGTGTCAACTGAAAGAGAATATTCTCTAGGTGGAATATTCTCCCCTAAAATATAGGAGACTGGATAATGACTAATTATGACTAATAAACAAGGAATAAACTTAGGAAAAATAAATCCTAGGTGTGTGTGAAGTAACTCCAACATATAAAAGCGAAGATTGGGGTATAAATTATACATCTTTGGAGAGAGTGGTGTTATTTTACTAGGTTGCAACAAGAATATTTGAGTGCAAGATCATGTTGTGAAATTTTTTAGAGAAGCTAAGTGATTTTTCCATTTCTTTCTCATTTCTAAAGGAGAGAGGCTTGTTGATTGAAGGACAATGACTTGGAGAATCCCAAGAGAAGGCCACCCCTAGTGTTGTTTGTGGAGCCTAATTATATTCATGATTCATAGGTTTGTTTCAGTCATGCTTGGACCCCATTTCCTAACAGGGAGGTGTGGGAGCATTGTGGAGGGGATCCCCCCCCCCCCNGTCTAGGGGGGGAGGTGAAAATTTTTGTATCCCCCCCCCCGCCCTAGTGGGGGATTCTGGGGAAACACCCCCAAAGTGAAATATTGGGAAAAAATTCCTTGTAAAATATTGTAATTTAGTAGTCAATCTGGATTGTTCATTATAAGGTTGCAAATCTGACGGTAGAAGTTATTTTTAGGGTTTTTTTCCCTAGAAGGAAACCCTCTCTTATGAGGGAATTGTATTGCAGATGTATATTAATGTGAATATTGTATTCTCAGAGAGGATATTGTGAGAGAAAGAAGAGAAAGTTACAGTGGGTGTGTTGTAGGTTGTATCCCTTCATTTTGCTGGATAATGTCAAAAAGAAGGACCTGGAAATTTCTTTGTTGGATGTAGCCCACACTGGGTGAACCACGTATATCTGTGTCTCTATTGTATTGTGTATCTTTTGTGTTTGATTTCCCCATTTGTTTTATTTTGTTGCTCCGTGATACTGTTTTTATAACACCTAGAAAAAAGATAATTTAGAGAGTCATCTCTCCATAGGTATAATTTAATTTGTACTTGTTTTTGTTCATCAATAAAATACTTACTCTTCCCCATGTGTTCGATGTTTTATTTATGCTATTGGTGATTTTAACATTTCATTTTCATAGTAACAATGATATTTTTCTAGATTTACGGATTTTTACATGCAATGCAAGCTAGGGTTTCAAGCTATTTCATTACATAGGTTAGAGAGATAATCTTATTTTCCATCCAAAGGAGAAGGTATTTTTTGTTTTTTGGATGCTTTTTAGTTAATTCTAGAATGGTTGATGCTCTCAACACCTGCTCCTCCAATGTAAGTCATTGAAGTTAATACCTTTGGGATTTTTCTACTAGTGAATTTATCCCTCTCTCTCCCCTTAAATTTTCTTGTAAAGGAATGTAAGTAGACCACCATGGTATTATAAAAGTAGGTACCAACCACCTTGATGGGTTGGGAACTACTACTTAACAAAAACACAAGGAAACTCCCAAAAGACAATATTAAAGTATTACAAATTATGCACAAGTAGTAGAATGTGTCTCCCACCAATTTCTAGTAGTGAGAGTATACCTTGAATACCCAAATACATGGACCAAAGAAATGAGACATCATAATTATTCCTAATATGAACAACATTAAAAGACACACAACTGGGCTAATAAGTATAACCACTAGATTATTTTTAACAAAATGGGGGGAATGTAATCCAAGTCATGATATGGTAGGTTGGATTCAATTAAAACATTCCCAGGATCTCATGTAATGCAATCAAAATGCTTATAAGTTTATTAAAATAGTGAACAATAAATGTGTTACTATAAAGTCTCTAAGAATTATACTTGCAATAAAATATGGGAACCCCACACCCATAATTAACATAGTTTTAAAAAAAACATACAAGGATTAGTGTGCATGCACATAAGAATAACATCGTAAATTAAAATTGAAACTATGAATGTTGATAACAATCCAAACCTAGAAATCCTTGATGGTTATAGGTTTGGCCTGGCTCGTTTAGCTGCCAATATGTCGAAGTAATTCCCATTGGTGTCAACCTTCATCACTAGAAGGAGCATAAGTTAGTTAGAGGTTGATCAAAAGAGAATGCATGTGATGACAACATCGAGTAGAACTAGTTAATAATAGCTCATATATTGGTTGAGGAGCATAATAGAGCTTCACCACAACTATGAGAAAGTACATGTGTCCATTGTAGTTGTGGGAATATTAAAGGGAAAAGTAGGGAAGAGGGTCCATTGCATATATTGGGATTGGTAAGAGAACATATGTTCATATCCTTCAATTGATACATTTCTTGAGTCATTGTGTACCTTCACTAGTTTGATCCCCCACAAGAGTTCCATTGTGGAAATAACTTGAGAATGCCAAAGAGGGTGTTAAGATTAGGAGCTTCATAGAGGAGCTATGAAGTGACTTGATAGAGGGAAAGGGTGGTGTCAAGGAATGAGACCATTCCTGAAGGTGGGGATATATGACTTAGTCACATGGAGGTCACTACATGAAACATTGATTGTGCATGGCATCTCATTCAAGCTAGTCAAGATGGACAATGCAAATTGCACCAACCATCATCTAGAAAATTTGGATGGTCTTATGTTCCCTTGTAATAAAAAACATAGGTGAAATTCATAATATAAATTTCTAATACATGCATTTCTTTCACCATCCAACTCTTAAATCGAATATATATATATATATAGATATACATACAAACATATAATAATTCCATACACTATTAAATCCCTTTCTAGAATAATAAGCCATGTCACAATATTACATGAATAATTTTAAAATACAAGAAAATGAAGAAATTTGGTATACAACAACACTTACTTGAATGGAATAGGTGATCCAAACCAATTAAGTGGTAAGAGTAATGGGCTCTAATATAATAATAATGGCTGGTGTATATAGTAGTAATTGGTTTCCTAATAGTGAGAGAGATACAACAATGTGTGTTGATTCAATGTAGGAGACATTTAAAGGAAAAGCATGGGGTTATTGGTAGCATAAGAAAAAGTAGAACTAGAATGGTTCTTACAACAACAAATCCCTTGGGGCGAAAGGCAGATGAAAGGTTTTGTGCATGGAATGAAGAAATATGCCATTATTTCCATGATAGTAGGTGTAAGGCTTAATAGAATGCAATACCTATGCCAAATTTAAAGGAAAAGCATGGGGTTATTGGTAGCATAAGATAAAGTGGAAATGTAATGGTTCTTACAACAAAAAATTACTTGGGGCGAAAGGTATATGTAAGGTTCCATGCATGGAGTGAAGAAATATGTCATTATTTCCATGCTAGTAGGTATAAGGCTTAATAAAATGTAATATATATGCCAACAAATTTGAGGCTTCATGAAATCTAAACTCTATTCCAACAACTTGAAGGCTTCATGGAATGTAGGTTCTTTTCTCATGATGGGTGTATGTATTATATTGGAAATATTTTTCTTGGTAGAAAATGGGGACTTGGTTATTCTATACAACCATTCATTATTGCATGGGCTATATGAATTTTTATTTGGGAACTGTTAGCACTCTGTAATTTGCCCAAGGTTGTGGAGGCAGTCACAAAGGAAACATCAAAACCGCTTCGAGTCAGGGATCTAGCCCTCTGAGACTCAGAGAGGGATCTCTTTGTCAAATTTAGATTTGTTTGAAATAGGATATTAGGCTAGTTATGCAGAACAGGGTTTGTTCTTGGAGTTTTCTGGTTGAGACCACAAAAGAAGACCATTGGGATATGGGATTTGTGACAAGTTTTGAAATTAAACACAGGTCTATAAGGTATTTCCACATGGAAAGGTAATGAAGACGTTGGATCCTTTAGAAATAAAATGATGTAGAAAAGGAACAGACGAGATAATCAACTACAACAAAAAAGCATTCAAGAATTTCTTCATTGTAGTAGCAGAGGGAAAACATTTAGATTTTTAAAAGCTTGACACAGAGTATAGTGGATAAATTTTGCGCTAAATATCCCTTTAAAAATCAGAAAGGGAATAACATAATGATAACTGAGAAGGATCACATTCAACGAAGAGAGGAAACTTCACCAACGTTAACACACAGGAACCCTATGCAAAAGTCCATTTATTTCTGGTTGATCTGACAAAATATTACAGAGAATAGCCTTTTGGGTGCAAGAATCAACCCCTTTTACATTAAAATCATCTCAATAAATAGGAGAKATCCCCCAACAAGTTGTGTAAGTCAGATTTAACTGCCTCGGCCAAGAATAGCATAAAATCCCCAAAAATATGGAACTGCAAATTTGGCCGAATTTCCTGAAAATAGGGGTACGCTCAGTCATCGATTTATCCCAATCAGTGACACCTGTGAAAAAAACGAAGGAGGTTATTGTATATTATCTTGTCTTGAGAAAAAACCTCCTTCATTTTCTCAAATTTTGATTCCACCTTGCCAAAACAGTTCCTGCAAAATCGGGACTGTAACAGAAAAAACCAGAAATCCAAAAAATGACGCTGAAAGACCGCCTCGATTCTCCCAACTGGTGGCACTTTTGAAAATACTGGGAGAGGTTTTTTTTCTTCATCCTGTTTTGAACAAAAAAATCTTTCTGTTTTTTAAATTTCATCTTCGTTTGCCCAGAATCTGCTTCATAAGAAGACTGGTCAAAACTGGAAAAACAACGGTTTTGTGAAATTGGGGGAGGGCGGTTTTGGAGAGGTAAGTGGTATTCCAGACCCCCCTTGAGGTGGTAAGTGGTATTGGGAGGGGGGGTCCGAAATCACCTGGAGGTGACAAGTGTCCCTCCCAATACCACTATTCCGGATGCCCCCCCCCCCCTTCCGTTAAAGTTCGAAAAACACGGGGGGTCCAGAATTTTTTTATGAGCATTGATTGATTTTTGGGATGTGTGAATGTTAAGTTGTGGGTGGGGGGAAAATGATTTGAACTTTTTATTTTTTGTTTTGTTTTTTATTTAATTTTTTATTATTTGCTTCTTTTACATGTTTTCCTTTATTTAATTTGTTTTAATATTTGTTTTACGTTTCTTTACGTGTTTTATATTTATGCTTTTTTAATTTTTTGTGTTATGTTTATTATATTTGGTTTTTAATATTTTATATGTTTTTTATCAAATGTTTTATATTAATTAATGTTTAACACTAACCTAAATTAACCTAAATACTAACTTAATTATTAGTTAATTAGTTAATTAATAATTAATTTATTACTAACAAGATTAGCCTAGCTTATTAATCTAACTACATTAATTTAATTAATATTGCTTTATTACACTAATTAATCTAAAAAAATTGTCACTAATCATTTATTATTAACCTAATGTTTTCTATCCTAAGTTTGTTTATTCAGGGATGAAAGGCAGGCGAAATGTAGCTAATGGGACAAATGGATAAGGGAGTGAGTGTCATGAAAGTGGATGAAGGATGTAGCAGGGTGATGGAGGATCGGGCGAAATGGATGGAGGGGAAAAAGGGGTCAACTGAGCCAGAAGTCTTCATCACGGGGGAAATGCCAAATCAACATTCGAAGAATCGAGTTACCTATAATTATAGGGCCCCAACATAGGCTCCACTTGGGGATGGAAGCTCTTTCAGGAGGTGTCAAGAACCATTGAATTGTGAGCATTCAGACCGGTGCTTTATTCTTTGGGTTGATCCCGAAATCTTATTATGCAACCTGTACCTGTTTTGATCTTGCAACTAAAACCAAATCAAAATGAACATTGTTGAAAAAGAGATGCTCGGAATGCTGAGCTTATGCACATTCTCATACCTACCCTATGCTATTGATAATTTTGTCATTCTAAATGATACAATAATGCCAATCCAACCAATCAAGCAACTACTGAGACCAGAGGACTACTTGACTGCTTGTTAGCACAGTAAAAAATGCAACTTGACATTTTTTCCATAGTTTCAAAACTGAAAAGTGTAATGGTCACTGCTGAAAACATGATTGATCTTTACAACGGAGACCTTGACAATCCTGAAGAACAAAAGTAATGCCAGAGATAGATTGGGGCTCCGGAATGCAAAATTTCTCCATATAAATGGCCACTGGATCAAGATAAACTTGACCTATTACTAGATATTCAAATTTAACCAACTCAACTTCATGATTTGATGTTATAGTTATGTTATTTGCATCCTCATGCACTTCCTGATATGGCTGCAAATGTTCTGGTGGGTTCTAAAATGATACTTCTATTGAACACGTCCCTGTAATTGACTACCTAATCATGTCAATATCATAACATCTTTTCAGCCTATATCTGGATGATGGAAAATGGCTTTGACAACACAAGTCATCCAACACATCAGCTATAGGGTCATAAAATGCTTTAGATAATGGTGCCATTGGCTCTATTGGTACTTCATGGCTTACACTGTGACTTTCAACTAGATTCTGACCAAGATTCCCCCTCAAAATTTGAAATGAATTAAAGCACAGGGACCATGAATCAAGATGGATCAGCTCATCACTTGTTTCAGGCTTCATGATTTCATCTGAGGTTTGACCTTCAAAAAGGCTCAAGGGATACACTTCTGGATCAACTTCCATATCAATAATGACATCTTCAATTGGTTGATCAGAGAATTTTTTGTCTTCACTATTTACAACTGGCCTAGAGTTTCTTTTCAGAAATTGAAAAGATGAGAAACATAAGGGCAAAGTGTTTCCACTTACTCCGAGATTTTCTGCATTTTCCTCATCGCTGTCATGATTATTGTGCAAAGGATGATTGTCATATCTGAGTTGTAACTGATCTTCTTCCTGCCAATGACATACTGCTAATTTCTTTGAACAATCCACATCTATTTTAGCCTCATGATCATCATCATACTGATAGCACTTGGGTATATTATCCAAGTAAGAAATTTCATCCAACATGCACATCATATCAGCTGGTTGTTCCTCTATAAGTTGAGATGGAACTTCATCTTTGACTGTGTTGTGAATTGAATACATGAAAGAATCATTATCCAAACCATGGTACCAAGGATGAGCAACAAAATGTTTGGGAACAGTGACATTTTATTATCAATGGAACATGATGTCTTTGGATAGCAAGCTCATCTTTCATGTTGATCCTCTGCATCATCTCTTCCATGGCACTGGCCAAACTGTCCAGTTTAGCTTCTGATGATTTCAGCTGCTCCTTTTCTTTGTTCTCTACCTTTGACCTTTTGATTAGCAAGTTGGCCTCCACATCAACTGCAATGTTCTGCATTTCTTCAAGGCTTGCAGTGTTCCTTTCTCTCAATTGGAATGCCATCTCAGGATCGAAGGCATATGGGAAATGCAAGTGGGCTGATCCTAGGGGTGGCCTTATATCAACAGGCATTACATGATATACCTTATTGAACCTTGCTGAAAATTGTTGTACTGTTTCCCCTGGCTATATTTTCAAATGGTCATACTCTTCTAGGATGAGAAAAACATTTCTCATGATCACCCATCGATCTAGGAAAGCTTGTACAAACTGATGGAAATTGTTAATGCTTGCAGATGGGAGATTTTTAAACTAGTTCTTAACTTTACCTTGCAAAGACAGGGCAAACATCCTTATATATACATCGTTAGCTTCAAACTCATAAAGGTCAAGGAAATATTCAAACCTCTGGATGTGTTTTTTAGCAGTAATATTGGCATTCTCTCCATCAAACCTGGGCAGATTATTGGTGTAATTTGCAGGGAGGTCATGGAGGATTGGAGGAAAATATAGGGGTTTGTATTTGTATAGGATTTTGGCAGGTACAAGAGGTGAAGCAAGAGGCTTACAACCATCCGGAGCTTTAGCAAGAGTAGGAGATAAAGCAGGAGGCTTATGTCTCACTAGGACTTCTATAGGTGCATCTGGCATGTGCATAGGTGTATGAGTATGTACATAATCTACAGTTGGGGATATGATCTCTTGAGGCTCATTAGTTAGTAGATGATCAATGTAATCTTCAACAATATACTTTTGATTAGGCTTAGAATAAGACAAAACATAATTGCAGATAAAACCAAAGATGTCTTGAATGCAATTTGAGCTTGAGTACCTGGTCTTTCTAGGCTGGTTGGCCATGCTTTAGGTTCTTCCTCCAGTGGAGTCTTTGAGTTGGCACTGTCTGGAGCTGACTGGAGTCGCCAGGTGAATGATCTTAGCCTTCTTGTGTCTGGTCAATGTCCACCATCAGTGATCAGATATGGAGCTTTGAAGTGTACTACTGGGGAAAGTCTCAAGTATGGTCGCCATTCTGTTAGCACTCTGTAATTTGCCCAAGGTTGTGGAGGCAGTCATAGAGGAAACATCAAAACCACTTTGAGTCAGGGATCTAGCCCTCTGAGACTCATAGAGGGATCTCTTTGTCAAATTTAGATTTGTTTGAAATAGGATATTAGGATAGTTATGCAGAACAAGGTTTGTTCTTGGAGTTTTTTGGTTGAGACAACAAAAGAAGACCATTGGGCTATGGGGTCCGTGACAAGTTTTGAAATTAAACATAGGTCTATAAGGTATTTCCACAGGGCAAGGTAATGTAGACGTTGGATCCTTTTGAAATAAAATGATGTAGAAAAGGAACAGACGAGATAATCAACTACAACAAAAAAGAATTCAAGAATTTCTTCATTGTAGTATCAGAGGGAAAACATTTAGATTTTTAAAAGCTCGACATAGAGTATAGTGGATAAATTCTGCGTTAAATATCCCTTTAAAAATCATAAATGGAATAACATAATGATAACTGAGAAGGATCACATTCAATGAAGAGAGGAAACTTCACCAACGTTAACACACAGGAATCCTGTGCAAAAGTCCATTTATTTCTGGTTGATCTGACAAAATATTATAGAGAATAGCCTTTTGGGTGCAAGAATCAACCCCTTTTACATTAAAATCATCTCAATAAATAGGAGAGATCCCACAACAAGTTGTGTAAGTCGGATTTAACCGCCTCGGCCAAGAATAGCATAAAATCCCTAAAAATCAAGAACTGCAAATTTGGTCGAATTGCCTGAAAATAGGGGTACGCTCAGTCATCGATTTCTCCCAATCAGTGACACCTGTGAAAAAACTTAAGGAGTTTATTGTATATTATCTTTTCTATAGAAACAACCTCCTTCAATTTTTCAAATTTCGATTCCACCTCGCCGAAACAGTTCCTGCAAAATCGGGACTGTAACATAAAAAATGAGAAATATGAAAAATGAGGCTGAAAGACCGCCTCGATTCTACCAACTGGTGGTGCTTTTGAAAACACTGGGAGAGATTTTTGTTCTTCATCCCATTTTGAACAAAAACCTCTTTCAGTTTTTTAAATTCCATCTTCATTTGCCCAGAATCCGCTTCAGAAGAAGACTGATCAAAATTGGAAAAACAACAGTTTTGTGAAATTGGGGGAGGGCGGTTCTGGAGAGGTAAGTGGTATTCTAGACCCCCCTCTGAGGTGGTAAGTGGTATTGGG
>JASDQU010100792.1:156495-307592 GCA_032191745.1 Picea mariana
TTAAAGTTCGAAAAACACGAGGGGGGTCCGGAATTTTTTATGAGTGTTGCTTGATTTTTGGGATGTGTGAATGTTAAGTTGCGGGTGGGGGGAAAATGAATTGACATTTTTATTTTTTGTTTTGTTTTTTATTTATTTGTTTCTTTTACGTGTTTTCCTTTATTTAATTTGTTTTAATATTTTATTTGTTTTGTATTACGTTTCTTTACGTGTTTTATATTTATGCTTTTTTAATTTTTTGTGTTATGTTTATTATATTTGGTTTTTAATTTTTTATATGTTTTTTATCAAATGTTTTATATTAATTAATGTTTAACACTAACCTAAATTAACCTAAATACTAACTTAATTATTAGTTAATTAATTAATTAATTAATAATTGATTTATTACTAACAAGATTAACCTAGCTTATTAATCTAACTACATTAATTTAATTAATAATTCTTTATTACACTAATTAATCTCAAAAATTTGTCACTAATAATTTATTATTAACCTAATGTTTTCTATCCTAAGTTTGTTTATTCAGGGATGAAAGGCAGGTGAAATGTAGCTAATGGGACAAATGGATAAGGGAGTGAGTGTCATGAAGGTGGATGAAGGATGTAACAGGGTGATGGAGGATCAGGTGAAATGGATGGAGGGGAAAAAGGGGTCAACCGAGCCAGAAGTCTTCATCACGGGGGAAATGCCAAATCAGCATTCAAAGAATCGAGTTACCTATAATTATAAGGCCCCAACAGGAACCTTAGAGATTTGGGGCTAACAACCTAGGTGGATCCTTTAGAAGACTTCTTTATTACTAAGATTGATCTCAAAGGCCTACAGGACATTATGCATGCTAAACTTTTTCCGACTTGGAGAAACATGAAAATGGGTGAGGCCCGTGTGGCTAAAATAATCAATCATTTTTACATTTTAGAGGTCTTCCTTGAAGACTATCTTCATTTTTTATAATGGGTCTCTATAAGAGGAGACTTGGATCACAACCTTATTAGATATATATGTTGATTAATGTTGGTTTTCATTGATTTCAACCCTTGAAGAATTCCTGATAGCACAAAAGATGAACTCCAAAGTGGTCCTCTTATGGTGAAAGCCCTCACGGAAAGACGCTTTGCGGATTGAGTTATCCTAGAAGTATGGTTAGAGAACCCATGCTTATTTATGGAATAATGAAATGAAGGTCAGTGAATTTTTTAGTGAAACTATCCTATATGGATAGTGATTTTCATGCCATTTCTGGTGGTATGTGGAATGTCACATAACTCCTCACGGTTAGAGAGTTATGGCCATGAGAAGTTTGAGAACCCAAGTTTGGGTAATGGACCCAAGTTTGTTTGATGGATAACGGTATTAGTTTTGATATATTTTTAGGTAATACTATTCTATATGGATAGTACATGTCATTCCATTTCAGGTGGTATGTGGAATGTCACATAACTCCTCACGGTTTGAGAGTTATGGCATTACGAAGTTGGAGGACCCTCATAGGTCATCTTGAAGCCCCAAAAGGTCAAAGTAGTCAAAGTGGTTTAAGAGATTTTAGAAGGTAAATAATAAAGTGAAGTGATGAGTGTACTATAATTCAAAGTGAATAAAAAATAAATAATTTAAATAATAAATTTAATGGAGAAATTAGAAGTGGGTTAACCCTAAATTAAGGAAAGTGGGCAAAGTGACCTAGAAGATGTTTTTAAGGAAGCTACTTGGAGAGTATAAATTAGAGGCAAGGCTCTCTCATTTTACATAAAACTTGAGAATATTGAATATCTATAGGTGTCTGAGGTAAACAAATGATATTTAAGCCGAATTTCTGAGGGAAGGTGAAGAAAACAAGGCCGGAATTCAAGGAAGGATAAATTCTTTTGATGATGTTTTCTAAGATATGTTATTTACAGGTCATCTCACCATTTTCGCAATAATTTTTTTTCTAGAATGATTCAGACCGTGAAATTACTATGAAATTGAGGAAACATATCCAAGTATCTGTGGTAAAAAATTCAGCTTGTGGGTCTTTGTATTTTTGGAGTTACACTCCGTGGAAAAGAGGGTTTGTGGCTAGTCCTGAAACTAGTCTAAAACATGTGTTTCAGGTAAAAACGTCATAACTTATTCATAAAATATCCAAATTAAGTAAGAAAAAATGTGTTGGTTAGAGTACAGTCTGTAGTATGCTTTGTAATAGTTTCAGATTTATTCAACAAATATTCCATGTGGGGTACGCTCTACAAGGTCGCTCTCTAGAATAATCCATAATTCAAAAAGGTATGCCATTTTTTCTATAACTCATTTTCTGAGGGGTTCCAAGTAGTGACACATGGAGGAATTGAATTAAACACATTGAAGAACATTTTTTATTAGTTTCATATCTTTATTCATTACATGTACAAAGTTATGAATATTTCAAGTTAGAGTTGTTGACTAATCCAAAACTAGTCATGTGAGACTAAATAAAAGTTTGATGAAAATGCTAGTCTCTTGTTTTTAAAGTTAAGGAAGGTTTGAAGGTATGCGATCATATACACCAAGTCTATTACAGAGTTACAAATCATATTTGGATGATGAAATTGATGAGGGCTTTTGGTTAAGGTACATGTTGGGTACATGGTTGAGACAAGTAGTTGATGAGTTGACACATACATGAGGTGTATAGTTGATGATGTTGGTACATATTGATGAGTCATATTTGATGAGTGCTTGAAACATGATTGGTACATACTTGGTTTCACTTGTTTATGGTACATATTGATTACAGGTTGGTGCATGGTTGATGCACTTGTTTATGGTACAGGTTGATTACAGGTTGAGGTACAGGTTGATGCATGGTTTAGGTTTATTGGTACATGTTTACAACGATATGTCTCACAATGATAGTGTGGCAGTGTTTCCATCATTCTACTTCTACTTTAGGTCAGTTGGACGAGGCAAGGACAGATGGTTGTAGCTGGAGAACATAGGGGGTTGTAGCCAGAGAATTGGGGAGTTAGAGCTTCCCTCGGGTTGTAGCCTGAGAAAATAGGGCGTTGGAGCCTCCTTCCAGTTGCAGTTGGAAAAAAGAAGAAGTTGGTGCTTCCAATAAATGTAATTCTTCAAGACATATAAGAAAAAACATTATGTGGTTTTCTTCTGCTTTGGGTTTCCACGTAAAACACTGGTGTAGTGTGTATGTGTATGATTGTTCATTTTTTCATTGCTCATTATTGGATGATAATTCTACATTGATATAACACTTGGATTATTTGGTTTAAAAAGGATTATAATTGCTCTATTACTGATTCACCTCCCATCTCAGTAATCCAACAATTGGTATCAGAGAAGGTTCCTTCAAAAATCAATTTAACCACTGAAAGGTAGATCATGGAGAGAAACAACTTGTATAAAAATGAAATACCACAGTTTGATGGACAAAAGTATGCCTTTTGGAGCATAAGGATGAAGACATATATACAGGCACAAGGATTTTAAATTTGACAATCAATTGTAGATGGATACAAAGCACTAGTAGTTCCACCAACAAATGACAAAGCAATGAAATTCGGTCAGAATAATTCCAAAGCCACAAATGCACTTCTGAATGGTCTAAATGAAACGATATTCACCAATGTTGCACATTGTAAATTCGCTAAAAATATTTGGGACAAGATTTGAAATATTTATGAAGCAGATTCAAAATTCAAAGCAACAAAGTTTCAAACTTACAGAGGTCAGTTCGAACAACTAAAGATGAAGGAAGATGATAATATTGCAGCCTACTTTTTACGAGTCGATGAAACAATGAATTCAATCATAGGATTGGGAGAAGAAATCGAGGAATCTATAATTATTCAAAAGGTACTAAGATCTCTTCCAATGACATTTGACCCTAAGATATCAACACTGGAAGAAAGATCAGATTTAACCTAAATAAGCATGGACGAAATGCATGTAATATTCACATCGTATGAAATGAGAACTGAACAAGAAAATCCAGATGTAAAAGAAGCAGCTTTCAAAGCATCCAAAATATCAAAGAAAAAGGAAAAGAAACAAGAAGAACATAGCAACAATAGTGACGTCTCAGAAGATGATGAAGAAGTGGCCAACTTTGTCAAAAGACTGAACAAGAGAACCAATGGTAGGTATAGAGGTAAGCTTCCTTTAATTTGTTTTAATTGTGATGGTATTGGTCATTTTTCTAACAAATGTCCTCATAATAAAAAGAGAAATGATGAAGGTTACTCAAAAGGAAAACAAACATATAAAGGCAAAAGAACTACAAAGAAAATTTTCAAGAAAAGCTTATGCACCAAAGAAGACATCTCATCATCATATGAAGATGAAGTCAGTGACAGTGAGATAGGAAGATTTATATTCATGGAAATAGAAGACTCTGATAAAGAAGACTCTAAAGAAGAATATGAAGAAGTCGAAGAAGAAATTGAAGAGGCAAAATTTGACTATCGAGAAGAATTGATGTGTGCCATAGAAGTTATCAGAAGAAAAAAGATAAAAAACAAGAAACTACAAGCATAACTAGAAAAGAAAGAAGACACTCAAGAACTAGAACAAATGATCACAAATTTGAAGGTTCAAATAGACTAAGATAAAAGAATTGAAGAATCACTCAAAGAACAACTAGAAGAAAATGACAGGATCATTAGAAATTTAGAAGCAGAGATTGTCAGATTAACAAAGGATATTCAAAAAAAAAATATGCAGAATAGCTCAAAAGCTTTGAATGACACTATCAATAGTCAAAAATCTCATCTTGACAAGTCTGGACTTGGATACAATCAGACAGAAAAGGGATCAAGCTCCAAAACAACAGAGCAAGAAACATATCCAAAAAGCTATGTAGAAACAATCAAAGGGGATAAGAAGATATACAAAGAATATTACAGAGACACTCCTCCACCGAGAAGATTCATATTTCAGAATCAACAATAGACAGATAGTCCTCAAGAAGAAGAAAGATTCATAAGAGCACCTCCTTTCATAAAATCTTCAACTCCTAAGTATCAAACTATATTTTTTGGTTTATGTTATGCATGTAATAATTTTGGACATAAAGCTGTGAATTGTAGAGCTAACAACAGGAACATAAACAACTTTGAAAGTCATACACAAAAGGGTTGTCCAAGAAGGCCTATTGAAACACAAAGAAGAAGTTACAACATGTTTGAATCTTTGAGCATTGAAGTGGAATGTTACAAATGTAACAACTTTGGACACATGGCCAAATATTGCAGAATGAGAGTCCCTCCTAGAGAACCACAACAAAATAACAACAATCACAAACAAGAACCTCAGAAAATGACATGGATAAGAAAGCAGAATCAGTATAACAATGAAGAATGCACACTCGCTCTACAAGCTAAGAAGAAGAAACATGGTTCGTATGTTGACAGTGGTTGTTCAAAACACATGACAGGTGATAGAGACATGTTTCTTACATTAAGAAAGAAAAGAGATGGATCAGTCTCCTTCGGAAATGATGATTCAACTAAAATTATTGAAAAATGCACAGTCAAAATTGGGAACAAGAATACAAAGGCAGAAAATATTCTACTAGTAGAAGATATGAAACATAATCTTCTAAGTGTGAGTCAAATGTGTGACCAAGGTCATAAAGTTACTTTCGATTCACAAAAGTGCGAGATAAGAAGGTTTAGGAAAATTGATTTCTACAACTGCAAGAACTTCAAGAAACATATATGTGTTAAGTGAAATTGGAAATGAAAAGTGTTGTCTTGGAAAGGAAGATGAAAATTGGCTATGTCACAGAAGAATGGGTCACATACATTTTGATAACCTTGTCAAAGTCAACAAAAGAGAAGTAGTCAGAGAGATGCCCTAGATCATGAAACCAACCAACACTTTATGCAAGCATTGTCAACAAGGAAAATAAACAAAGACCAGGTTCAAATCAAAGGAATGTTCAACGACAAGACCACTGGAAATTGTGCACACTTATGTAGTTGGAACAACTACAACAAAGGGTTTAAAAGGTGAGAAATACTTTATGTTATTAGTTGATGATTATACAAGAATGACTGTAGTTTTTTTTCTAAAGAATAAGTCAGAATATTTTGAAAACTTTAAGATCTACAAGGAAATGGTTAAAAATGAAATGGATTCAAAAATCAAATGCTTAAGATTTGATAATGGAGGAGAGTTCACTTCAAAGGAATTTATGGAATACTGCAGCAGTCATGGAATAAAAATGAAGTTCTCCATTGCTAGGACACCTCAACAGAATGGAGTTGTTGAAAGAAAGAACATGACATTAAAGGAAATGGCTTGAACAATGCTAATGGATTCCAAATTGATAGATATATTTTGGACACAGGAAGTGCATACAATAGTTCACATTCAAAACAGAGTAATGCTTAGAAACAACACTGACAAAACTCCCTACGAGCTATGGAAAGGAAGACCAGCAAATGTGAAGCACTTCAAAGTTTTTGGAAGCAAATGCTACATCAAAAGAGAAGATGGTAGAATGGGAAAGTTTGACTCTCGTGTGGAAAAATGAGTACTTGTTGGTTACTCAAGTACAAGGAAAGCATACAAGTGTTATAATATGAGATTGAACAAAGTTGTGGAAAGCATCAATGTAATAATTGATGAAACAGGCAGACCAGAATCAAAGGAAGAAGAAAATGAATCAATGGAACAACCTTTCGAAAATGAAGCAGGAGATGAAAAATAAATAGAAGAGGAAGATGAAGAGAATCAGACAGAAATAGAAGAGAAAGTTCAAAAAGTGTCTCCAAAGACACCTAGCAGACGAGTACATAAGAATCATCCTTTAGATCAGATTATCAGAAACAAAGATGCAGGAGTTGAGACTAGAAGAAGAATTCATTCACCAGAACAAACACACCTAGCACTCTTATCTACAATTGAACCAAACTATTTTGAAGAAGCCAGCAAGGATGAATTTTGGAATAAGGTCATGGATGAAGAATTGGATCAAATAGAGAAAAATGACACTTAGGAATTGGTTCCAAGACCAAAGGATAAGAATGTGATTGGCACAATGATAGGTAGCTAGAGAGGTAGTAGTGGGGGGCCAAAGGGTCCATAGTGATGATAGTGGAGGTCATTCAATGTAAGGTGGACTAGGTCCACTATATTATTAAATAAGGTCCACTATGGTAGTTAGATATAATAAATGTAAGAGGACTTCTTAGAAGGTTCTACTTCTAGAAGATTCCTCCTCTAAAATATACTTAGGTGATGGTAGCACTATATAAAGAGGTTCAAGCAATGTAATGTGATATGAAGAGAAATATTGTATTTGGAGCGGTAGTTCAATAGGAGGATTCCCCCTCGAAGAGGTAAGTGAACGGGAGAGGATCCCTTCCATAATAGGATCCATTGTATGTTGTTTCCCTACCTCAAGGGTTTGATTCATAACAAGTGGTATCAGAGCACTTTCCTTCTCAGACATTGTGGACAAATATTTTTTATTTTTGCAGATTTGTTTTTTCGGAGAAAAAAAAAAAGGACCGCGACATTCCAAAATTTTTTGGTATAATTACGTGAAAAATTTGCAGAAAAAGGTTGTATATATGAGTTTCTCTCATAAAAACACCCAAGTTGAAAAAAAAAATCATTTGAAACAGAGTCCGAGAAGTCAATATTGAAGTTTTAAAATCTGCAATTTTTTAGGGTGTTTTCCGCGGACGGCGACATGATTTTTTTTTATTTATGTAGCAGTTGGAGGATGAATTTGCCCAAACAAATTACAGATCTAATTTCCTCTCACTGTTTCACCCAATCAAAAAAAAAAACAGTTGAAATAGAGTCTGGGAAGTGAAGTTATGAGCATTTTAAATTCAACAGTTTTTTAGGGTTTTTCCAGAAAAAACCGTGATTTTTTGTCATAACTTATTGTTATATTTTTTGGGTTTTTTCATGACAGCTGTAGGACTGAAGAGTTCATAGGGTTCTTAGATGGCTATTTTTTCTCAAACCCTCAAATAATTTCTACAAATTACTGAATCATTCAAATCCCAATTGTATGACACATTGGATGCTAGATTGCATGACCTTGCAGATGGCCTCAATGATAGTTTTTGTAGTATTCAAAATTCATTGGATAGCATGTAGGAGAGATTTCTTATGGAGGACATCAAGGATGAATATAATCAAGAAATATATTCTTGGTATGATTTTGAGACTGATTGTGATGGTTGGTATATGGATAGTTGTCATTTCTAGGATGACAACCACTTTCATATTTTATTTGATGACTCTAATCCACCTTTTGTAGAGAGCATCAATGTGACAAATTGAGAGCCAATGATTATTACTAGTGTCCATCCTACATATTCTACAGTGTTATTATTCCCTATAGATTCTGCTACGACCCTTTTCCACTATGTGGATGGATCTTCTTATTTGGATCCACATGACAGGTGTCAGACTTTGGAGCATCATTTTGAGTTGGTTATTGGGTTCCAAAATATTCCATGGGGAGTTCACATGAACACTTGGACATGAGAGCCAGACTTACAATGGTGGTTGGACTACTTCAGCATGGTGGCTTTCCTTTCTACATGGGACCTTGGTTCTCCAGTCTTCTTTAGCATTATGGTCCACAATTATCCATGGGACTCTGGTTTATAGTTGTACATCAAGCGTTGAAGACAACATTTTCATAAGGGGGATGGAATGATAGGTAGCTAAAGAGGTAGTAGTGGGGGCCTAGAGGGCCCATAGTGATAATAGTGGAGTTCATTCAATGTAAGGTGGACTAGGTCCACTATATTATGAAATAAGACCCACTATGGTAGTTAGATATAATAAATGGGTAGTTAGATATAATAAATGTAAGAGGACTTCTTAGAAGGTTCTACTTCTAGAAGACTCCTCCTCTAGAATGTTCTTAGGTGATGGTAGCACTATATAAAGAGGTTCAATAAATGTAATGGGATATGAAGAGAAATATTGTATTTGGAGTGGTAGCTCAATAGGAGGATGTCCCCTCAAAGAGACAAGTGAACATGAGAGGATCCCTTCCATAATAGGATTCATTGTATGGTGTTTCCCTACCTCAAGGGTTTGGTTCATAACAAACAAAGTGGGTATACACGAATAAATTAAATGAAGATGGACAGGTTACAAGGAACAAAGCTAGATTAATATGTAAAGGATATGCGCATGTTGAAGGAATCGACTTTGAAGAGACATTTTCCCTAGTTGCCATAATGGAAGCAATTCGATTGCTTTTAGCTTATGCATGTTCCAAAAATATTAAAGTGTATCAGATGGACGTAAAATCAACTTTTCTGAATGAGAAACTTGAAGAAGAAGTCTACATTGAAAAACCAGAAGAATTTCAATTGTCATAGAATGCATACTATGTGTGCAAATTAAATAAGTCCTTGTATGGTCTAAAACGGGCTGCTAGAGCATGGTACTCTAGACTAGATAAATATCTACACTAGGTACGGTTCTGTTGGCACAGAAGCTGACCCAGGGTTCAACGCTACAACAACGCACCAACAAAACCCTAACTACCAGCCCTTTCGGTAACACCTGTGAAGCAGATGAAGTCTCACCTGAGGTAGAGGCAGGGTTGGTTGCAAGACTCAGGTGTTTGCAACCTTAGCTGGGACACAGATCTGTGATTATAATACTTAATACAGCTCTTAGCACCGTCAATTCCTTAATATGTAATCATTATTCACTTCTTTGATACAACAGATCTTTGCAGTATTCACACTAATCTATAGTATTCAATCACTTAACATATACAAATGGATCAGAATGAGCATATCAAGCACTCAGCATGACTATCTAGATCAAATCTAACATTCTCACATATAATAAGCACCAAGCATGAATAGATCTATCTAAACATATCAGAGCACTTAGCATATAACATATGAACACATCAAGACAAAGCACAAAGCACATAACATTGTGTTTACGTGGTTTGCCCCTACCCTGGGGATACGTCCACCAACTCTTCTTCTTTATAGTCTTCAGTCAATCGGTTACAAGAACAAAGCCTCAAAACCCTTACTCCGCACAGGACAAAAGATCTACGCAGCTTGCTAGATCCCTCTTCCTTGCGATACAACACTAAGCCTCCTATCGTATTGCACAGGGACTTGCACTTAGCTCTCTAAGTCTTACACAGAATGCAAAAAGCCTTGATCACACAGATCCAACTCTTGTCACTTAGCCTACATCACATATATATATCATCCACTACTTCTCTATATGGCCTAGACATCTATATATACATACAAAATAGGCATAAACATGGGTAAACCCACGGGCCAACCTCCCCTTCCCGTTACATATTCCCAAAAACCCAAAAAGGGGCCCAAAAGGGGGCTGAGATCCCGTGATCTCCGCTTCATCTTGCACTCCTCCTTCGACAGGCTATCAAAGTTCCAAAATAGGTAATCATGACTAAGAAATTCCCAAAACTTGGTTAAGGGCCAACAGGCCCCCAACACTCACCTATGACTCGTCCCGAGTCACTCTTGTCTGAGCAATTCTGCCTCGAATGCCTCGAGTTGCTTTGACTTGTTGCTTTGTTGTGGCCTCTTGTTCAGTGAACTCTTGGATCACTGTGCTCATCAAAGGTGAGCTTCGACTGTATCAATGATCCGGTGGAGTTGAGCTGGCTCATCTCCTATTTTTGGTGTTCCTGCTGATAGAGGCGTAGTAGAAACCGCACAACTGGACTGTAGTGCCTGTTGCACTTCTTGAAGTTCACCCTTGATCTGACTAAACACCTCCTCCTGCTTAGCTTCCTGCTTCTCTACTATCTCCAGCAAAGCATCCTTCGGTGCTGCAACGATGAAGTCAAAGTCATTTGAGGTGAGGGTGGTCTCAAATTTGGTCATGGTTGCTTTCGATTTCTTCCTTGAAGAAGGTTTCAGAGGGGAAACCTTTCTTTTCTTTGAGGGGTCCTCCTCGTCTCTAGGTGGTGTAACTTCACCTTTCTTCGGTTGAACTTCTGTGCCATATATCTCTTCATCATCATCTCCTTGCTCAGGTGAGATAGAAGCAGTCTTCATGAATGCGTTGTCTAAATCATGGACCTCTTCGGTCTTCTTTGTCTTGCTAGGTCCAGGTATATTCGTCGCAGTTTTTGGACTGTCAACATTGGACATCTCCACAAGGTTCGTTGGAACAAGGAGGTCTGCCAACCATTCCTTAGTAATCTCTTCTAATTCTTCCTCCGCCAGCTTGTAGTATGACTACAACTATTGTTTATGCTCATCAACGCACGCTATGATATAGATGAAATGGTGGTCCACGCTGAATTTCATCAATGGCCTAAACCTGTGGAGTGTGTTCGGGGTTATATGAGGCTCAAACTAGATAGTGTTCTTCAGCTGGTTGTAATAAGTGTGGAAGACGGAATTTGATTGCCACTTCTTGTTCATGTCGCTGGAGTACCACAACATACTGAACTTCGCGGCCAGTGGTTCAAAGGGATCGATGTCCGGGAAGGTCACACCTTCCGACATCTCCCATGCGATGAACGTGATTAAGATGAGAAGCCAACTGAAGTGGAACTCATATCCTTGGTCTTGTGCTTCCCTACAATCTAGTTCTAACTGGTTCACCAAGTACTTTGCCCAATTCATGTGTAGGCCCTCCGTGCACTTCCCTGCGAGGTTGACTACAAATCTGGTTACTTGGGTGGGTCAGTTCTTGTGAACTAATTTCCCTGCGATCAGTTGAAAGGCTAGGTGCACTGTGCCACTCTAGATAGAGGATACCTTGTAGCCTCTCATGCCCTTCTCTACATCTCCATAAGTATCCTTTATCCTCTGGGTGAGAGCGTGATCCGCGATCTTTCCGGGGTAGAAATCCTGTGGGTCGGGGCCTTGCATGCTTATCCCTATGAACCGATTGATCAATGTCGGATCCACTATGATGCGGTGATTCAACCACAAATAACCTCCATGATAGCAAGACAATAGTAATTTGATGCATGCATTCACCTCCTGGTGTCACCCGAAGTGCGGAATATTCATAACATTCAGTAGGGTGGACTGCACGAGGTTCTGGGTCCATGACTGAGGGGTAATATTTGAGTTCTTTCCTTTTGTTCTCATCAGATACTTATGTGGGGTGAGCATGTTGTAAACCTTTCTATCATCGAGGTTGAAGTCGCTAAAATTCAATGCTGCGAGCTTATCCTGGTTAGCATGAACTACGCACACCTCTTTTGGAAGGAACACAATGACCAACATGTATTCAAAGTCTCTGGGCACACTGTCTCAGTTTATTATGCCGCTCAGAGGTGGTAGATAGGCAGGTAGGATGCTCAGAATCAACCTAGCATTCTCTAAGTCATCCTTGTGCTTAGTTTTCCTTTCATGGGATGGTCCAGCTCCATTGCTAGTGGATGGAGAGGCCGGCAGTCCTCTCGTCGAATATGCTTGTACACCTATAGATACTCCTCTCTCTGACATGACTCTTTTATTCATCAAGTCGAGGAGAAATTTTTTCATTGATTCTTCAACTGCGGTGAGCTCGTCGGACATACGTGCTCGAGATTAAAATTATCGGGGTCACGATGGACTTAGACATTGCACTGGAATAATAGCAAGGGCCCAATGATCATTGTATGCAATTCGTTCAGTCTGTGTGCTTCAAATTCTCAGTTAGAAAAAGTGTTCTCTGTGCATGGCACAAAGGGATAAGTAGGAAAATCGGCAACAGTTCACGTACAATGGTTATGATCCCATATTAACTCTTGTTCGATCGGTTATGGTGCGGTCCAATGGTCTGATGACAAACCTTTATTTTTTTTTTTTCCATTCGGAGCGGAAGTCGAATGTATATATCGACCCCAACAACTATATTGTTTCGCCATGGCGAAGTGCTATGTGTCGTTGTTCTGATATCTCGACGAAGCTCCAATTCTACAAATTTTCTTTCTATGAAGTTCCCTCTGGAACCTTCTATAACTTAGCTCTCTTCTTACTTTGTTTCCTTTCCTTATTTCCAGTGAGCTTCGTCTCGGTAGTCTCTTTTCCATTTTGATTCTTATCATGTCTTAACATAGTCACTGCGTGTTGTTGAGATTCTTTCCTAGGATTTAGGGGTAATACCTATTCTTTATCTGGAGTAAGTACTTTAGTCTTCTGTGGGTCTCCTAATGTTCTTGTAGCTTCGACATCAATGTTTCTAGTGACAACTAGCTTCGATCTGTTCTCTTGTTCTTCTATCAATTGTGCAATCCTTCTAGCCATGAAATCTTTTAAGTCTTATTTCTTCTGCTCCAAGGATTCTTTTTCTTCCTTACGTCTGGCTTGAGCTATGTCAATCCAAGGTTTTCCTATTAACATGGTAAACAGGGTGTTGTATTCAATAAACTTAATAATCTCAAAATCTTCCTCTGTCAAAGTTCCATTAACGTTCATACGTATTTGAGCGAGCTTCCCACATAAGTTTACCAACTTTCGTCTGAATAGTCTTATTCCTCCTAATGAAGGGATCGTAGCAGGCCTTCCTATAGCTTCCCAAGTTCTTTTTGTCATGATATTCACTTGTGTGTCCTCATCTAGAACACAGTCAATGTCGAAGTCCCTTATTCTTTCTTCAAGGCACTCCTTGTCTTTAAAAATCTCTGATAGTCTAACATGTCGATGGTCATCCAAGGTGTCTTTCATCTGCAGTAATTCCTTCTCTCATTCTTTTTGGGGTTCTTCTATAGCCTTAGTTTTTGGATTTGGCTTAGGGTTTTCTTGTCTTATATTCATACTATCAATCTTAGCAATCATTCTGGGGCAATCCAACACTTCATGGTCCATAGCCTTACAACAAAGACAACTAGGTCTTCTAGGTCACTCCTTAGCAAGATGTCCTGGTTTTCTGCAACTATAACAAAGGGTCAATCCTCTCTTTCTTTTAAATGATCCCCAACCTCTCATGTACTGCGTGCTAGGATCGTATGGGCTAACCTGCAACAAATTCTTTCTAGGATCCTACATCCATTTGTTAATCCAAACATCTTTTATATGCATAGGTATAACATATCTTTCATGATTCTTATCAGATCTATTCATATCAAACCTTCTTTCATCTATTAGTTCCCTAGTTTTTAAGCTAGGACATAATCTATCAATCATACCTGTATCCATACTCTAGAAACAAAAAATTTCACTTATCTTACTTTTACAGAGCACAAAGCTTCCATATCTAAAAATTTTAACTATTCTTACCTTTATTAGAGCACAGAGCTTGTAGATCTTACCTCTTTTAATCATACGTTCTTACTTTTACTTTTCTTAGAGCACCAAGTGTCCAGATCTCCCTTCTTTCCTTTAGATTTGATCTTCTTTCTTTAGATCGGGTTTCTTTCTTTCAGATATGACCTTCTTTCTTTAGATCGGGTTTCTTTCTTTCAGATATGACCTTCTTTCTTTAGATCGGGTTTCTTTCTTTCATATCTGATCTTCTTTCTTTAGCACATAGTTTTATAAGTCAAGTTGAATACTGCGTACTAGGGCATAGATCTACACACAGAGCTTTCACAATTTCAGGATGAATCTTTTCACATAGCTTTCTCTTTCTCAGTTCCCAGCAATCACAGTTTCAAGTCCTGGCAATGGAACCATTTGTTGGCACAGGGGCAGACCCAGGGTTCAACGCTACAACAATGCACCAACAAAACCCTAACTACCAACCCTTTCGGCAACACCTGCAAAGTAGATGAAGTATCACCCGAGGTAGAGGCAGGGGTGGTTGCAAGACTCAAGTGTCTGCAACTTTAGATGGGACACAGATCTATGATTATAATACTTAATACAACTCTTAGCATCATCAGTTCCTTAATATGTAATCACTATTCACTTCGTTGATACCACAGAGCTTCGCAGTATTCACACTAATCTATAGTATTCAAGCACTTACCATATACAAATGGATCAGAATGAGCATATCAAGCACTAAGCATGACTATCTAGATAATATCTAACATTCTCACATATAATAAGCACCAAGAATGAATAGATCTATCTAAACATATCAGAGCACTTAGCATATAACATATGAACACATCAAGAAAAAGCACAAAGCACATAACACAGTGTTTACGTGGTTCACCCCCACCCTGGGGCTACGTCCACCAACTCTTCTTCTTTATAGTCTTTGGTCAATCAGTTACAAGCATAGAGCCTCAAAACCCTTACTCCTCATAGGACAGAAGATCTGCGCATCTCTCTAGATCCATATTCCTTACGTTACAACACTAAGCCTCATATCGTATCGCACAGGGACTTGCACTCAGCTCTACAAGTCTTACACAGAATGCACAAAGCCTTGATCACACAGATCCAACTCTTGGCACTTAGCCTACATCACATAGATATATCATCTACTACTTCTCTATATGGCCTAGACATCTATATATGCATACAAAATAGGCCTAAACATGGGTAAACCCATGGGTCGACATCCCCTTCCCGTTACATATTCCCAAAAACCCAAAAAGGGGGCCAAGGTCCCATGATCTCTACTTCGTCTTGCGCTCCTCCTTCGACAGGCTGTCGAAGTTCCAAAATAGGTCATCATGACCAAGAAATTCCCAAAACTTGGTCAAGGGCCAATAGGTTCAGAAAAGGAAGTTCAGACAACAACCTCTACATCAAGGTAACTCAAGGTAATATTTTATTAATTGAAGTTTATGTTGATGATAATATTTTTGGTAGTGATGATGACAGGTTAAGCCAGAAATTTGCAAAGGATATGAAAAATGAATTTGAAATGTCATTACTTGGAGAATTATCCTTCTTTCTGGGACTTCAGATATGTCAAAGAAACCAAGGAATTTTTATTTCTCAAACCAAGTATATCATAGAAATGCTAAAGAGGTTTGGAATGGAAGATTGCAAACCAGTTATCAATCCCATGCAAACCAGTTGCAAGTTAAGTAAATATGATGATTCAAAGTATACAGATCAGAGGCAATACAAGTCAATGATTGGTAGCCTACTATATGTTACAACATCCAAACTAGATGTAATGCAGGCAGTTGGACAAGTGGCATGATTTCAAGCAACACCTAAGGAATCACATGTGTTAGCAGCGAAGAGGATTTTCAGATATCTCAAAGGGACATAAGAATTTGGATTATGGTATCCAAAAGGAAATGATCTATCTCTTATTGCCTACACAGATGTAGATTGGGCAAGTTGTATTGATGACCGACGAAGCACTAGTGGAACAACGTTCTACTTGGGTGAGTGTTTAGTATCATGGCTAAGCAAGAAACAAGCATCAATATCTCTATCTACAACCGAGGCAGAATATATTGCAACAATAGCATGTCATACACAGGTTCTTTGGATGAAACAAACTCTGAAAGATATATAGGTTGAGTGAAGTGATGAGTGTACTATAATTCAAAGTGAATAAAATATAAATTATTTAAATAATAAATTTAATGGAGAAATTAGAAGTGGGTTAACCCTAAATTAAGGAAAGTGGGCAAAGTGACCTAGAAGATGTTTTTAAGGAAGCTACTTGGAGAGTATAAATAAGACGCAAGGCTCTCTCATTTTACATAACACTTGAGAATATTGAATATCTATAGGTTTCTGAGGTAACCAAATTATATCTAAGCCGAATTTCTGAGGGAAGTTGAAGAAAATAAGGCTGTAATTCAAGGAAGGATAAATTCTTTTGATGATGTTTTCTAAGGTATGTTATTTACAGGTCATCTCACCATTTTCGCAATAATTTTTTTTCTAGAATGATTCAGATCGTGAAATTTCTATGACATTGAGGAAACATATCAAAGTATATGTAGTAAAAAATTTATCTTGTGGGTCTTTGTATTTTTGGATTTACACTTCGTGGAAAATAGGGTTTGTGGCTAGTCCTAAAACTAGTCTAAAACAGGTGTTTCGGGTAAAAACGTCATAACTTCTTCATAAAAGATCCAAATCAAGTAAGACCAAATGTGTTTGTTAGAGTAAATTATTTAGTATTTTTTTTAACAGTTTTAGATTGATTCAACAAATATTCTATGTGGGGCATGCTCTACAAGGTCGCTCTCTAGAATAATCCAGAATTCAACAAGGTATGTTATTTTTTCTATAACTCCTTTTCTGAGAGGTTCCAAGTAGTGACACCTAAAGGAATTGCATAAAAAACATTGAAGAACATTGTGTATTAGTTTCAGATCTTTATTCATTACAGGTACAAAGTTATGATTATTTCAAGTTAGGGTTGTTGACTAATCTAAAACTAGTCGTGTGAGACTAAAGAAAAGTTTGATGAAAATGCTAGTCTCTTGTTGTTAAAGTTAAGGAAGGTTTGAAGGTATGTGATCATATACACCAGGTCTATTATAGAGTTACAAATCATATTTGGATGATGAAATTGATGAGGGCTTTTGGTTAAGTTACATGTTGGGTACATGGTTGAGACAAGTAGTTGATGAGTTGGCACATACATGAGGTGTATAGTTGATGATGTTGGTACATATTGATGAGTCATAGTTGATGAGTAGTTGACACACAATTGGGACATACTTGGTACATGGTTGGTTGCACTTGTTTATGGTACAGATTGATTACAGGTTGGTGCATGGTTGATGCACTTGTTTATGGTACAGGTTGATTATAGGTCGATGCATGGTTGATGCATGCTTCAGGTTTATTGGTATAGGTTTACAACGATATATCTCACAGTGATAGTGTGACAGTGGTTCCATCATTCTACTTCTACTTCAAGGTGGTTGGACGGAGCAAGGATAGGTGGTTGTAGCCACCTTCCGGTTGTAGGTGGAGAACATAGGGGGTTGTAGCCTCCTTCTGGTTATAGAAAAAGAATTGGGGATTTGGAGCTTCCCTCGGGTTGTAGCCTGAGAAACTAGGGGGTTGGAGCCTCCTTCCCGTTGCAGTTGTAAAACAAAGGAAGTTGGTGCTTCCAATGAATGTAATTCTTCAATACATATAAGAAAAAACATTCTGTGGTTTTCTCCTGCTTTGGGTTTCCACATAAAACACTGGTGTACTATGTATGTGTATGATTTTTCATTTGTTCATTGATCATTATTGGATGATAATTCTACATTGATATAACACTTGGATTATTTGGTTTAAAAAGGATTATAATTGCTCTATTACTGACTCACCCCCCCTCTCAGTAATCAAACACTATAAAAGTATTCTCTACAATTGGAATCTTTTAATCAAGGAGTTTCCTCCATCTATCCACCATAAGATCAAGATCGACCATGGGCTATTAATCTCATTATTTTTTTTAATATACACAGTTTCATCGAATATCTGATGGAAGGTTTGACAAGCATATTCGTTGGAGGTATCACACCTCCGTTGGATCTATTGTTAGGTCGTCTAATATTCGCCAATGTCTTTGTTATATATCCAATGAAAAATATGATAGGAATATCCATTGGAGGTATGGCACCTCCATTGGATATACTGTATGGACGTCAGATATTCAATGTAAAGTTACGTCGGACTTTTGACATGTATCAGCCAGAAATAATGGTTGATTTCAACGAGGTTTTAGTCCTTATGGTCGTCGGTATAACTGACAACATTGTGTTGGATATCCTACGTCAATATGTATTTCAGATATCTGACCCTTATACACTGTCAAAATTGATAACCATGTTTCATCGGAGTGCCGACGGAATTGCGTCGACCAACCAACATACCGTCGTCAAATTTCAGTGCATAAGAAGTAGTGTGAGCCATTGTGGAGGTGGTGAATGGGTGTTGAAGAGTATAGAAATGAGAATATTTAGAAATATGATCGAATACCACCATGATGACATACTTATTTCCCAATTTAGGTAATCCAACAATGAAATCCACATAATTATCCCTCCAAATAGCAGGGGGAATCAAAAGCGGTTGGAGTGTGCCTAGGGATTTGGTTGTTTCTCCCTTGTTTCATTGACATAAATCAAATTCAACCACAAAGGTGAAAACATATTGTTTGATACCATCCCAAAAAAAGTAACATTTGAACCTTTCATAGGTTTTGGTAGACCCTGAATGCCTAGTTGTGGGTGAAGCATGAAGCTTAGAAAGCACCATGGATTTAAGTTGTGACTGTTTTATTAAATACAAATGGCCTTTGTAGTGAATCCCTTCATTGTGCCAAGAGTACCTTGGATAAGCTAGAGAACGGTGTTGCAATTATTGGATCAGCTGAGGAATTTTGCGGTCTTGTAGCCATTCCTAGTGAAGAGCTTGGAGCCAATCTGGTACAATGAAGGAGAGGGAAAAGAAGGACCCTTCTTCTTCATACTTCAAGGAAGAATATACTTCTGTATTTATGAGTGAAATGAAATGAAACCATAGAATTATAATGTTAACACAAAGACACAGTGAAAAATAACAGAGATAAAGTAAAACTAGCTTCTATTAAATAAGAAATATGTTGAAAAGTGTAAAATGCAGATTGAAAAAAAGCTTGCTAGAATGGTGGCATCTTATCTCTGAGAAGAGATGTGACGGCTACACTCATTCGCAAGAAGATGAGTACAATGAGGCTTGGAATAAATTTTTACAATAAAGATTAATTCCAAAACATTATAAATCCAAAAACCTAACCTTAGGAGATGAAGCGCCAAAAGTCATGTGGGCCCCGTTGGGGTAAGTTAGTACATTAACTTCCAGGGGTCGTAACTTTTGCATACGATCTCTGTTTAGGGCCCACGATAGCTCGTTGGAAAGGTATTGATGAGGAAATTCATTTAGGGGGATCAATTATATCCTTTAGATATAATTGAGGCACTCTATCGTGAAAAATATTGTTTAGGCCCTCAAACTTACCCCAGAAGTTAAAAACTGCTAAAAAAAGTAAATTGCCAAAATTGCCAGAAAATTGTTTTGAGCTAGTTGGAAAAGGTGGATGGCCATTGATACCCACTTGTATCAATCCTCCTTAATTAGGAATAAATGGTCTCCATTTCATTGATTTCCCCCATCAGATGAGGAAATTTTTGTTAAATTTGGCCTCGGGTGAGCCACTTGCCTTGGTGTAGGAGTTGCCCTGCTTAAACAACCCGATAAAGATGGATCCTCTACTTGTGAGTTCCCTTGACTTGTGTTTACAAGATATTATCAGTGGATGCATGTTTCATGCAGTCAGGGTTGAGTTCTGTTTGTCTTAATTTCTTTTATATCTCCAAGGTGTCCAATAATGGTGGAAAATAAGGTCGAAGGAGGTCCACATTGAACACTAAGTGAAAGCCAAGGAAGGGGGGTAGGTTGAGCTCAAAAGAATTGTCTGTAGTATTCGAGATATAGAATCGTATGCATATGTTGGCCCTTGACCAAGCTTTGAGGAAACATTGGTCATGTTTGACCATTTTTTGTACTTTGACAGGCTGGTCGAAGATGGAACACCCAGGCGAAGTGGAGATCGTGGGATCTCGCCTATTTTGTGGACTTTTTGGGATTTTAGGGTTTATGTAATGAGTATGGGATGTCATCCCATGGGTTTTACCCATGATTAGGCATTTTTGTAAATGTATAAATAGATATCTAAGCAATTTAAGAAGTAGATATGATCGGCTTAGTGCAGGAATAGTGGTTAGTTATGTGCACAGTGTATTTGGCTTAGTGCAAGAGAGTGTAAGTTGCTTGGTGCACAGATGTAGTATGTAAGGCTCTGTGCAATTGAGGAGTTGGCTCTATGCCTTAACCTAGTTTTGAGGAAGGTGGATCTAGTGCATTGTGTGCAGATCACATGTCCAGTGTGAAGCTGAGCGCTGTGGCTTTGTGCACAGGAGAAGACAAATATAAGGAGACTGAATACTAATAAAGAAGAAGAAGATTTGGTGGACATAGCCCCACACTGGGGTGAACCATGTATATCTTGTGTTCTGATGTTCTTTGTGTAATATTGCTCATGTTGTTTATGTGTTTATGTGTTTATTTGCTTAGTGCATTGATCTTGATGTATGATAGATAGATCTATGGATGCTTAGTTCTTTATGACATTTGACTATTAGATCTGAGTAAATTCCATGTGCTAGGTGATTGAAAGTAATTGATCTTGGTTGCTACTGCGTTGATCTGTAATTAGGGTTTAATCTGTGATATGAATGGGACATATGAACTAATGCATATTGATTGGCTAAGTGCCCTGTTAAGTGTTGTAATATAGATATGTATCTTAGCTTGGTTGTAGACACTTGAGTCCTACAACTCCCTTTCCTCTACCTCAGGTGAGACTTCATCTGCTTTGCAGGTGTTGCCGAAAGGGCCAGTAGTTAGGGTTTTTTTGGTGCATTGTTGAAGCGTTGAACCCTGGGTCTACCCCTGTGCCAAAAAATGGTTCTGTTACTAGGACCTGAAACTGTGATTGATGGGAAGTGAAGAAAAGAGAAAGCTCTATGAGTATATCTGTTTTTGTAGTGCACAATATTCTACTTGAATTAGGAAGATTTGTGCTAAGAAAGGAACCAAATCTAAAGAAAAGAGGTAATATCTTAAAGATTTGTGCTCTGATAAAGGTAAGGTAAGTGGAATTTTTTTCTTCAAAAGTATGAATCTAGGTATGTTTGATAGATTTTGTCCTAGTGTGAAAACTAGGGCACAGTTAGAAGAAAGAGTTGATCTGAATAAACTAGATAGAAATAGAGAAAGATATGTTATTCCTATGCATAGAAAGAATTTTTGGACTAACAAGTGGATGCAGGAACCTAGAAAGAATTTTTGCAGATTGCAGGTCCAGTACTATGATCCCAGTGCATAGTGTAGGAAAGGCTGGGGATCATTTAAAAGAAAGAGAGGAATGACAATGTGTTATAATTGTAGAAGATTGGGACATCTTGCTAAGGAATTCCCCGGTATAGGTCCTATTTGTCTCTGTTGTAAAGCTATTGACCATGAAGTTGAGGATTTCCCTAGAATGATTTCCAAAGTTGAAAATATGAACATGAGACAAGAAAACTATGAATAAGGTCAAGGGACTACGGATATGATAGAAAACTAGAAAGAATCAGAGACTATGTTATTACAGATGAAGGAAACATTGAATGATCACAAAGACATCAGCTTACTAGAGATATTAAAAGATAAACAACGCATAGAAATAAGAATAGGAGACTTCGACATAGACTATGTCTTGGATGAGGAAAAACAAGTGAATATCATGCCAGAAAGTACTTGGGAAATTTTGGGAAAGCCTGCTATGTTTCCTTCATTGGGAAGGATAGGCTCTAGTGAAAGATGATAACCCTATGTGGAAGAGTTACTAATGTACCTATTGTTGGGCCTCAAAAATGCCACTTTTATATCCTCTTTTTCCTTCACTATTCCTTACATTTCATCGTCCCATTAACCTTCCATCATACCATTTCCATAATGATACTTGGGTTTCTCCTTATTATTTTCCATTGTATTCATTTCAATATTACAAGTGAATTTATGATTAAATATTATAAAAATAACATATTTTCATTATATATCAAGGTTGGATGAGTTTGATGATGTGTGCAGGCATATGTGAAGATTTCAACAAAGTCAAATATTACCACCTAGCCTCAAATTCGAATTTCATCTTCAAGCTTTGAAGACTTGAAGAATATTTGGGACAATCATTCAAGCATATTCAAAGGACAAGATCATGGAGATTTTGATAGGATATCTTATCCAAGATATGAGTGGAGGATTTGAAGGAATAAGTTGAGAGAATAGTGGATCTATAATTATGACACTCTTCAAGACTTTCATGTATATAAGAGAGTGCTCTCTCTTCATGGGGGATAATTCATAATAGGGAGAATCATGTTATTCATAATTGGGAATGTAATTCATAATTTAGTCTTGTAATTGGGAGAAGGGGATTCTTCGCTTTGATTCTTAGCTTTGTTATTCTTTCATGCTTTGTCATTTGACTCTTGTAATATAATTTGAGATTGATATATTGTGTGAGCTCACATATGTCTTTTGTCACTCAGCTCTTCACATGTTGTATTGTTTTTTTCCCTTATGCAATTTCTTGCTTTCTTAGTTAGTATGTTGATGCTTTCCTAGATTAGTTTCATTTCAGCAATTTAGATTAGATTACTTCTACTTCATTCCTTCATATATAGTGTGTGTGCTTCGTAAGCCTACAAACCTTGTATTGACAAATTAAATAGTTGGGAAAATACTACAACGGAATTAAACGACAATATTTCTTCCTAACACCTATGATTGCTCATGAAACATCGACTGAAGAATAATTCAAATTCATTAAGTTTGTCGAGATTAACACCCATTTTGCACTTTTCTTAGGAAATATTTGGATTGAGAAGGACCAGATCAGAAGGAAAGCAAAGGAAGAAGCTACAGAACACAAAAAGCAAGAATTAAGGGACTTCATAGCTAGAAAGATAGCATGACTAATAAAAGAACAAGAGGATAAGTCAAAACAACAGAGGGATAGAGAATTAGTTGTCAAAGTTGAAAGAAAACAAGAAGGCTTAAAGAACCTTCCCATGTAGGAAATAAGTGCATCCACCCCAGAAATAGTAAGAGAAGAGGAATTACCTTTAAACCCTTTGAAAGAACATCAATAGTACGAAGTTACTACACTGAGAGAATATAAGAATAAGAATGGAAAGAGGAACCCATAGACTCAAATCACAGGAAATAAGGAAAGAAAGCTTAGTAAGAAGAAAGAAAAGTTAGAAAGACTACAGGAAATTCCAGAGAAGGCTTCGCAGAAAGAAGACTTGCAGAACTTGAACCAAATCGAAATAGTAGAACCACGCAGAATGGGACTTTGCCACGATGAAGCTATATGAGCGTTGGAGGCGTCCCAACCCTTAGAATGACGCTCAAGAACAACTAGAAACATAGTTATTACTGGAAAGACCATCATTGGATCATTGGGACCGTGCCATAATGGCCTGATTCGTAATGATTGAGGCACTCATGGCTGTTGGAGGAATTTATTACGACGTTTCTTATTTATCCCATTAGATGCTATGCTAGGACCCCTTTTTGCAAACCGAGATATCTGAGCTAATCGAGAATTGATTACATATCGCGTTGTGTTGTCTAAATGTCACCGTTCATTGGATTACCTTGTTTGTCTATTCACCTACCCGATCTCCATGATTACAAGTGTGAATGTCAGGCGATCATAGCGCGCTAGAAAATTCTGTGGAGGATATTTTTATAGACCTCATGGCTGAGAAAGTCATGTATGTAGGAATATAGACATCATCAACTAGCGGATTGCAAGCATCCCCATCGACTGGATGATGTTCTGGCTATGTTGTTGAGAAATGAAGCAAGCACCATGATGATCTGGCTAACGTGAAGCAGATCCTGTCGGTATTGTCAGGCTATATACCGCCTTTAGCTAGTGCAGTGAACCGCAACAGTGTCCCACATGATTTCCAATACACGTTGATCACTGTGTACCTCTCAAAGGGGATACACGTAGTTGGACCTCAATTGGGACTAATCCCAGCTCTCAAGATCAGTGACTTCAACCGCAGAGACCAAAAGAACTATGCGATCCTCATGCTACATAGGTACCTGATGAAGATGACTGGAGAAAATCCCAATATAGTTCCTCAGCCGTGGATTAAGGAGCTCGCATGATCAATGATCTTGAACATGATGAAGATCCACCACTTCGGCTGACATCAGGAGGTTAACGCTTGCGTTAAACTCCTCCTGTCGTGCTATCATGGAGGTTATATTTGGTTAGATAGGTGCATCACTGTGGATCTGGCGCTGATCCACTTGATCATAGGAATGAGCATGCAGGGACAAGATCCTCACTAATTCTACCCAGGGAAGATGTCAGATCGCTCCCTGGCACATCGTATCAAAGAATACTATGGCGATGTAGAGAAGGGGAAGCGAGGATACAAGGTAGCCTCCATCCAGGATGATGCAGTGTACCTTGCTTCTCAATTGATCATTGGCAAGCTCATCAGAAAGAATTGGTGGACACAAGTCATAGGGTTCATAGTGGACCTCGCAGGGAAATGTGTTGAAGGAATGCAGATGAATTGGGCGAGTTACCTTTTCAATGATATGAAAAAGAAATGTCGCGAAGCGGAAGATCAAGGGTATGAGTTTCACTTTAGTTGGCTATTGGTACTAATCACATTTGTCTCTTGGAAAATGCCAGAGGGAAAATCCTTCCTGGAATTTGAGCCATCGGAGCCATTAGCCACAAGGTTCTCCACCTTGTGGTACATGAATAATATGGAGAAGCAGTGGCAGTCGAACGTTGTCTTCCATACTTACTACCTACAGTTGAAGCGATCCATTGAATCATTCCCCCGAATGACACCGAATACACTCCATCAGTACAAACCATTCGTGAAGTTCTAAGCAGACCAACACTTCATCTATATCACTGCACGTAAGGATGAAAGTAAGAAGGAGCTATAGTCTTATTATAAATTGACCCAAGGAAGACATGGAAGAGATCAATAAGGAATGGCCAATAGAATTCCTTGTACCAATGGAAGATGCAGAACTTTTCGACCCCGACATCATCGAAAGTCCATTGGTCACCCGGGTCGAACATGATGGACAGAGTAGAGTAAAGAAAAAGAAGAAAAAGGATGAAGTGCAGGACATAGAAAGCAATGAGAAGGACAATGCATCAGAGGAAACTTCTCCTGACTCACCTCCAGGAGGAGGAGGAGATGAAGTAAACCAAGAGGAAGGAGGGGAAGAAGGAGACAAGCAATATAAAGCCAAAGTGACACTGCCAAAGGACCCCCTTACAGAGGCCAAGACATCAAATAAAAGGAAGGTTTCTTGACACAAACCCTCAGCTCGAAAGAAGACCCGAGCCAATAAGCCTCAGTCGCATAATGTGCTCACAGTGGACGATATCGAGCTCATCATCACAGTTGTAGAGGATGCTTAAGAAGACATCTTGCAGAGACATGGAGAAAAATATGAGTCGCTGTATGATAGAATTGAGAAAGAGTTGAAATACATCCAACAAGCTATCCATTTGAGCCGTGCAGTGCCTACTGCACCCCTTTCAGTGGAAAGTGTAGCATTGGGGGATGAGACCACCCAATTACGAAGGTTAGTATATGCAACCGAGGCTCGAGTTTGTCAAGTCTAAGAAGAAAAGGAGAAGGCCATAGAGGCCTTAAATCAAGAAAAGGAGGAGGTCCTAGAGCAACTTCGAGTTGAAAAAATAGAGAAAAATGAAATTCAGGCGAAGTTTGGGTAGAACAATGAAAATATACAGGAAAAAAAAGACCAGTTGCTCACAGAGAAGATTGGGGTTAAAGAGGAAATAACTAGAGCACTTCACTCTGTGTCAGGCTTGGCACAGGAGGAATAAGAGTCAGCTAAGATACAAGTGAGGAAGCTCAGTGAGGCTATTCAACAGCTTCAAGCAAGAGTAATGGAGTTAGAACTTCAAGCAGTGTTGAGCACTCCACAATAAGTGCGCGATCAGAGGGAAGAAGTTGTCAGGAATGCAGTAGAAAGAATCAGGGCACTCGCCTCAGAGTGTAAGCAATTAAGTGATTGGAGTACGTAGACCTATGTGTGCCTTGTAGAAGATCAAGAGCTGAGGAAATTGGAAGCACAACTCCAAAAGGTGAAGAAACAAGCGTCCACTGTTCAATCTCAGATGAAGCTGGTTACGGCAGTTGAGAAAATGAAGTGATCACATGAACAATGCGCAATCCAACAATAGGTTACTGCCATCCAGAGAAAGGTTATGGAAGTGACATAGAAACTCCAACCAGTGTAGGATGAACCCTGCATGATTTTTGAAACAGTTGAAGGACAAGGATCACATTTAGACTAACTAGTTGCGACAGTGGAACAGTGCCTGGAAGATCCTGTTACTGAGCAAGTGATTCAGGAGTTCACTGAGCAGAAGGCTCTAGAAAAGCAGCAAGTTGAGGCAGATCAAGCTAATATCAAGGCCTTTGAAGCAACACTTCCCAGATCTGAGTGACTCGGGACGATTCATAGGTGAGTGTTGGGGGCGTGTTGGCCCTTGACCAAGTTTTGAGGAAACATTGGTCATGTTTGACCATTTTTGGGACTTCAACAGTTTGGTCGAAGATGGAACGCCCAGGCGAAGTGGAGATCGCGGGATCTCGCCTATTTTTTGGACTTTTTGGGATTTTAGGGTTTGTGTAACGGGTATGGGATGTCATCCCATGGGTTTTACCCATGCTTAGGCCTTTTTGTAAATGTATAAATATATAGCTAAGCAATGTAAGAAGTAGATATGATCGGATCAATGCACGAGTAGTGGTTGGCTATGTGCATCGTGTATTTGGCTTAGTGTAAGAGACTGTAAGTTTCTTGGTGCATAGATGTAGTATGTAAGGCTCTATGCAATTAAGGAGTTGGCATTGTGCCTTAACCTGGTTTTGAGGAAGGTGGATCTAGTGTGTTGTGCGCACATCACTTGTCTAGTGTGAATCTAAGTTCTGTGGATTTGTGCACAGGAGTAGACGAATGTAAGGAGACTGAATACTAATAAAGAAGAAGAAGAGTTGGTGGACATAGCCCCACACTGGGGTGAACCACGTACATCCTGTTTTCTGATGTGCTCTATGAAATATTGCTCATGTTGTTTATGTGTTTATCTTCTTAGTGCATTGATATTGATGTATGATAGATATATCTGTGGATGCTTAGTGCTTTATGATATTTGATTGTTAGATCTGAGTTAATGCCATGTGCTAGGTGATTGAAAGTACTTGATCTTGGTTGCTATTGCGTTGATCTGTAATTAGGGTTTAATCTGTGATATGAATGGGACGTATGAACTTATGCATATTGATTGGATAAGTTCTCTATTAAGTGTTGTAATCGCAGATCTGTGTCCCAGTTCAGTTGTAGACACTTGAGTCCTGCAACCCCCCCTTCCTCTACCTCAGTTGAGACTTCATTTGCTTCACAGGTGTTTCCGAAAGGGTTGGTAGTTAGGGTTTTGTTGGTGCATTGTTGAAGCGTTGAACCATGGGTATTCCCCTGTGCCAACATCATAATAGAAATATTTTAGCTAGAAATGGTAAAACAACAATGATATAACCAGAACAATACTAGAATAATACCAGAAAGAGAACCCTGATTAATGAGAGAAACATTCACTTGACTCTTCGAGGGGGCAACCTCCAACAGAGCAGATATCTATTACCATAATATCCAAGACAAAACTTCTCATACCTTCTACTCTTATTTATACTAAATATATCTATCCAAAAGAACAATCTAGAGGCATATCCTTCTAGAAGCGAAAGCTTCTATTAGGTATTCTTACAATTGACTTTTTCCTCCTTATTGCTTGGCATTATTAATATTGACCTTTAATACATGGAAATATATTATTCTACCCACTTGAGGGGTTAGGTAGTTTAGGTCCTGAACATTCCCTCCCCCTTAAAATCAACCTTTTCCTCAAGGCTTGAGATGAGGAAATTGTTTTAGAAGGTTAGTCGGCTCCCAGGTGGCATCTGCGAGAGTTGTATCTTTCCATTGGACTAACACTTCATTGATGGTGCATTGAAGAAGACAACGCTCACCCTAATCCAAAACTGCTTTTGTATGCAACCAGATGAATCCTTCTTCATCCAACTCAGGAAGGTTGGTTTGAGTTTGAAACTTAGTTCTAATCACCTTCTTTAAGCAGGAGACATGAAAAACATGATGGAGCTTAGAAGAACTGGGCAAATCTAACTGATAGGCCACCTTTCCCACGCACTTGATAATTGTATAAGGACCATAAAATTTGGGATTATAAGTGATAGGTACCATGACTATCCGGGTGAGAAGAGAAATATAATGGAATAGGTGGAAAAATAAGTTGAGAAGGGTTCAGGTCCACTAAAAAAAAAAAAAAAAAAAGGATTAAAAATGAAAGGTATGACTACGGTCAGGGAGAAAAGGGGAATCCAATGCGATAGGTCCCAAATAAGTTTGTCGGCGGGACCATTATACTCTTTTTTTTTACTCCTGTGGAGTTATACTCCGGCTTGAATAATACTATAGTGACGAAATGCCCAAATTCTTAACAAGAAGAAATGTGTAGTAATTTCGCAACCAGAATGCAAAAGGTGCAGTTGTGCGACAATAGATCTTGTTTGTTCTATTTTTGTTTCTTTCCCAAGGGTTAGGGTATTCAAGGTTTCTACAGACAAGGGTTTTCCCTGTGCTATATCTCTCTGATATACTTGTGGGGTCCAATAGTAGTACTCGGCCCAATATCTCAGGGCACCAACTAAGGAGGCTAGACTGTTCCCTTAGCCATACTACCTGACTACCCATGTACTAGACAATATATTCTTGAGTGATATTCTTGGTGGCACTATAGTATTCAAGAGATTGATCGATTTATCTATGGAGGGCTTCAGGAGATCTAGGTCAATCCTTATACATGTGTTGTTTGATGTGTTACTACTTGAAGGGGTACCAACAGGGGCTACAAGGGTGGCCAACAGATGTGTGCTTAAGTACCTCTTGTATTTCCTGCGTGTATTACTCCATGACCTCAAGTTTATGTGCATAATGATAGATATTTGTAGCTTTAAGATGCCAGAATACGTCTCTACCTTGAAAAAAATTAACCCACAATTTTTTGTCGAGGAAATTGCTCTGATACCACTTGTAGTATTCTAGATATAGAATAGTATACATAACATAAATATTTTAGCTAGAAATGGAAGAACAACAATAATATAACCAGAACAATACCAGAATAATACCAGAAAGAGCACCTTGATTAATGATAGAAATGTTCACTTGCCTCTTCGAGGGGGCAACCTCCAACAGAGAAGAGCTCTATTACCATAATATCCAAGACAAAAATTCTCAAACCCTCTACTCTTATTTATACTAAATGTATCTATCCAAAAGAAAAATCTAGAGGAAGATCCTTCTAGAAGAAGAAGCTTCTATTAGGTCTTCTTACAATTGACTTATTCCTCCTTATTGCTAGGCCTTATTAATATTGACCTTTATTACATGGAAATATATTATTCTACCCACTTGAGGGGTTAGGTAGGTTAGGTCACTAACATTGTCACCCACATCCTTGATAATGGTGTAAGGCCCATAATGGATTGGACGAAGCTTTCAATGAGGCCCTGTAAGCTATTCTTTATGCAAGTGCAACCAAAAGTTGTCTCCCACCCGAACTTGGTGTGGCACCTGATGTTGATCATGGTGCTACTTGTACTTGGCATTGGAATTTTGTAAAATATCATGAACCCATTGGTGGATGTGTTGGATCCACTCAATGAATCAGGTGGATTTGTCAAATGTAGTTGGAGCATGTGATGAATCTGCATGGGTGGCCACAAGGGGTAGTGCAACATCCATGGGACCCAATGGTTGAAATACCAACCCCACCTGAAATGGGTTGTGGTCAGTTGAGCTATGTATGTCTATGTTGTAGCTGTGCTAAACATAGGGAAGAATCTCATCCCAGGTGTGAGGGTTCTTAGAATTGTACATGTGTAGGATGTGCATGATCATCCAGTTCACAACCTTGGTTTGTCCATCCATCTAGGGGTGGAAGGTAGTGGACTTGGTGAGCTTGGTGTCCAACAGTGACCAGAGGCTCGCCCAAAATGTGTTAAGGAACCGACTATCTCGATCTGAGATAATGGTTTGGGGGATCCAAAAGTGTACCCACACTTGTTCAAAGAAAATCTTGGCAGTTTCCTCCATCGTGATTCTTTTCTTGCAGGAGACCAAAATCACCATCTTGGAAAAGCAATCAACAACCACAAAAACATAGTCATTTCCACACCTGGTGGAAGGGAGGCTCGACATGTAGTCCATTGAGATGGATTCCCTTGGCTTGTTAAGAGTAGGCAGATGAGTGTACATGCCTTGTTTCTTGATGGTTGGTTTGGAAATAGTGCAAGTAGTGCAGGACCAGATATATTTTCTGACATCTTATCAAAGTTTTGGCCGGTAAAAATGTCATTGCAGCACTGCCACTGTCTTTTCCATGCCGAAGTGTCCTGCCACCCGACTATAGTGGGCTTCCCATATCAGCTTCGCTCGCTCCCTCACTTGATGGAGCACAGAGATGACCCATATGGCACAACAACCCATATTGAATATGGAAATTATTGACATCTATGTTGGCGCCCAACATCTGGTAGGTGTTGGTAAAGTCAGGATCCATCTCATAGAGGTGGCACCACCCATAGGTCTTATGGTTGCAAGAGTCTAGTACTGTGGTGAGTGTCGTGACTGGAGGTCGACTGAGGAAATCAACGACTCGGTTGGTACTTCTTGTTTTATACTTGATGTTGAGGTGGAAATACTGCAAATATGTGGGCCACTTCTGATGGTCGTCATTCTGGAATTTTCCTTGTGTTTGCATGAACTACAGTGGCTTATGATCAATTTGGATGACTATCTCCTTCCTGAGAATGTAATGTCACCACTAGCAGCAGGCTTGCACAATGGAGTACATTTCCTTTTCGTAAGTAGGGTACTTACTGATGACATCTTATAGTGTCTCACTATGATGGGGCCACTAGGTGGTCATGTTGAGTGAGGACTGCACCCACAACATAGTCCGAAGCATATATCTCGATCTCAAAGGGATGTTGCAGGTCAGGTAATGAGAGCATTGGAGTTGAATACAAGTGTTTCTTTAGAACATCGAACGCTTTATGTTGGGACACATCCCACAAAATTTTTTCCTTACCACCACTTATGTTTACTTGACTGAGGGCCCATGTAATATGGGAGAATCCCAACATGAACCTACGATAGAAATTGGCAAGGCCTAAGAAGATACGAAGCTCAGTGAGCATAGTTGGGACTGGTCAGTCACGAATGACTTGGATCTTGGATGGATCAACATGTACACCATGTGCATCAACAATGTAGCCTAGGTATTGGACCTTGTCCATGCTAAATGAGCATTTTTCCAAGTTGGCATACAGCTTGTGTGTTGCAGAGTGTGCAGAACCTGTTGAATATGTTGTAAGTGTTCTGCCCAAATCTTTTTGTAGATGAGGATTTCATCTAGATACACCACCACAAATCAATTAGTGAAAGGCCATAGGATATCATCCATCAACCTCATGAAATTTGTTGGGGCATTCGTCAGACCAAAGGTCATGACTAGCCATTCAAAAAGACCTTCTTTTGACTTGAAGGCAGTTTTCCATACATCTGTTTGTTCTATTGGGATCTGATGGTATCTAGACTTCAAATCAATATTACTGAAGTATTTGGCCCCCTTGATCTGATCAAGGATATTGTTGATTTGAGGAATCAGGTATCGGTTCTTAACTATGATTTTGTTTAGGGATCGGTAGTCAATGCAAAGTTGCCAGGTCCCATATTTCTTCTGCACCAACACGAATGGGCTTCCACAAGGTGATGTGTTGGGTAGGATGTGCCCATTGTGGAGAAATTATTGGATATGACGCTTGATCTCCTGATTTTCTAGTAGAGAGTGATGATATACTAGCCCATTTGGTAACAGTGCGTCAAGGGTTAGATCAATGGGATGCTTGACCTGACAGTGAAGAGGTACTCCAGTAGGTGATGAGAAGATGTCTTTGTATTCTTCCATGACCTTATCCTCTTTCTTCCGATGAGTCGAGATGTGGTTGCAACCTTTCGCTCACTATGAGAAAAAATCACAAAGAAGACAAACTTCCCGATCTGAAAAATGACCTTCCTACATTTCTTGGTAGAGGTCAAGAAAATAACACTAGGTGGAACTACCTCGGGTATCCTGTAAAATTTCTTATTCAAATTAATAATAACATTGCGAGGCCTAGACTCATATACAACATGACGTTTCCATAAATAAGGTTGGTCCAAAATAACATCACAAACTTCAAGGGTAGAAACATCACACAATACCTCATCTTTGAATGGCTTGATGTCGTACGAGAGACGACATTGTTGGTTGATGCGAATATCACTTCCTTGATGGAGCCATCCGATGGTGTAGGGTTGTGGGTGCGACATTTTTCAGCATGGCTAGTCGCTTGATGACCACTACTGAGATGATTTTCTTGTAGCTACCACTATCAATGATGAAGTGCAGTGGAGTTCCTTTCACCCACATCTGTGAATGAAAGAGGCTGTCGCCTTCCTATGGCTCATAAAGTTCATTGGGCTAGATCTTGGTGGTAGCAACGGTGGCACTAGATTCAGCATCAATGATCTGTCTCCCCTTCTCTAGTTCTAACTCAAAGTCAGAACCCACATCTGATTCATAGGCTTTTACTTCAGCCATTAATGACTGTTTTGAGTGGAAATCGACAGTGTTATGCCAGGGTCTCTTATGGAAGTCACACCACTACTCAGTATCTTTCTTAGTCTTCCCATTGTCTTGTTGAGGGGTCCTAAATCCATTTAACTCAATAGTAGGAACCAAACTAGCCATCGAGGCCCAATTAGACTCTGTAGTGTTTGATAGTGGAATGGTTCTCCAGATCTGTCGATCCGGCCAAATAATTGATGGGCTTTAAGTAGTGATTGACATGACGTCTTATTATGAAAGTTCCTTCTTTGTTTTAAACATTCTCTTTTTGTATTTTCTTCTACAAGGTGGGGCTGGTAAAAGGATGTGTGCTGGTATAAACCAGCTGGTAAAAATGGGAATCTTAACTACTGAAGAAGGCTGAGCTTTGGATATCCCTCATGCTCAAGCATGCAGACGAAGATTTTTACACCTGTCACAAGCCTAGTACTAATACATCAACTTGTTGGTATTTAATTATTGACTGAGATACAATTATCGAAAGAAAACATACATGCAATAAAATGATGGCAAGAAAATTAGTTTCATTATCTCTAATCACTAATCACACATTAACACCACAATTTTTTTTCCACCATTAGAGACAAGAACTATAAAAATATTGAGTTAGCTAACTTATCAATAGATTTAGAAACTCTTACTCGCTACAACATCCATTCATGAAACATAGTCAGAAGTAGTTCCTCCTCAAATCCAATCACACATGCCTTTGATGAAAAAAAAAAGTTTTTCTCTGGTCCTAGACAAGACTTCTCAATTAAGTTTGTTCTGAAATAGTTCTTTACAATTCCAAAAAATGAGGGTCTTTCAAAAACCATCGACTAGATCTAAAAGGTCGATCCTCTTATTTATAACAAATCATTAACTAAAAATAACTATTAAAAGTGCAAGCTAAGTAAAAAAAAACATTGCCACATGGTGCTTCCATCTCTCTGTCTTCTAAGAGTCATTGAATGATTTCACTGAAGTGGATGACTCTTCCCATACTCTGACCATTTGACAAAGAGTTCCTCACATGTGTTGGCATACAAGAATCTATGTTGGTCCATCGGGGACGAAAGGATCTCCTTTACTTCTATTGCCTATGATCAATACTTGACTATTTTGACACTTAACCGATGTAATATTGTTCGAGCCTTGATCGAGTGCTCCATGAACTGTTGTACTTGTCCTGGTGCCATGTTCACCACCTTTGTTATCTTTTCAGTCCACGCCTAGTCTTGTTTTGCATTTTGTTTGACTATGTCATACAAGTCGACAAAGTCCTCTAGTGAGATGAATTCTGGGAGACCGATGTCTTTCATCTTCTTATTAATCTTGACCCAGCTTATTTCGCAATCGACCCATTTCTATTGAATCTCCCGCTGAGGTTCTTGGGCCATTTTCACCCAGTATTCGACCGCTTTCCTTATCCGATCTATGTTTCTCTCCCTCAGTAACCAAATGTCGTGTTCTTCAATGTCTCATCCCTTTTCAACCATGTTGATGTAATCAATTATTTCCATTGCTTGGTGGGCCTTCTTGTACCATATTTCTGCATCTTTTCAGGTTGCTAGCACCATAAGAGTGTCTTCTTGGAAGTCGACTATCCCTGCAGTAAAAAGGTGTCATTCATTTGTGAATTTTTTGTAGGCATCTTGGAATTTGCTTCTCAAAAATATCGTGGCTTGTGTGGAGTCTTGATAGTATTTCTCCAAATTTCACAGATGCTCCAGCTCCTTTAGCACAATGGCCAAATCCTATTGATATTTCCTTTCTCTTGCCAGAGAGGCATATGCGATCGCCATCCCTGGGCTGATAAGCTCAGACATTTTGGCATGCTCTGTGTTGATCAATTTCACTTCTATGGTGATGAGGATCGAACCGTCCAATGTAAGCCTCTTATTCTTAGTGGTTCTCTTCATGATGGCTTTCCTCTTTTGATCGTAGGAGATTTCTTGTATATCGATGACCTCATCAATCGGTTCAAGGATTTGTTGTTCTTCCTATGTTAGAGTGTTTCCCAGGCTCCTGACTATGTGTATCGGTTCAAGGCTAGGTTCATGGAACTCTTCTAGGTGCTCTAATGGATCGACCTCTAGTCATTGTTCATCGGATCGCAAGGTACTGACAAAAACTGAGGGATTAGGGGAAGGTTTGGTACTTACTTGATAATTGTTCGTTGAAATTTTTATTTCCTATTATGGGATTTCTTCTTCCTATTCGCCTGATCCTAGATCATCCCACGAGTTGTCCATTGGGGTTGATGGTATGTTGAGTAGCTCAGCATCCAAAGAAATTTCTACCTCATGCTCATTTTGTGGGTGGCTCTGAATTAAAGCATCGGGACTTGAGGTGGATTCTCTCTCAGGTTCTTTCTCCTTTGTAATTTGCACCGGAGTGACCAGGGACACCTATGAACTCTCCTCATAATTGTAGATGGTTATTAAGTTGAACAAGGGGTTTGGTATACTTGTTATCCCTGATGTCCTCGCTATCTCAGGTCGAGCTGAAATATCCCTTGGTGATCTGACCTGTGGTGGTTGAGCTTCAGGGTTTTATGACCTGTTGGTTTCTTCAAGTTGTATCAGCTCTGGGCCACTTGGTTCTCCTCGGCTTTCGACTGGGTCATCATCGGGGACCCTTGTCATCTCTATCAAGTCAGGGTCATTTTTCAATCGATCAATGATTTTATGTGCCCCTTCTATCAAGAGAAATCCCCTTCTATGTGCCTTTATTGTTTCTGACACTCTGATTTCTTCCCTGGCTCTAAGGGCCTCTTGAGCCAATTGCTCTATTGTTTCCACTTGTTAATCCATGCTCATGGCCTTGAACCTGTTCATGTTTGGGTTGGCCATCCTTTGCACCACCTCATCCTAGTCCTGGGTGCACTCTGTGAAAAGTTTTTCCTCAAACTTATCATGAGCATACAGCCAGCAGGATGATAGTTGTGAAGCATGTTGGAGGAACAGGATTTTAGGATCGTGCTTGCGGAATCAGTCTATCTGGAATCTGAATTCTAGTTGTTTAAGCCCCTCTTTTTTGGATTGAGTAGTATCCTTCACCGTATAGAAACCTATATGAAAACCGTAGGGTATGAAATCTCGTTTCTTGTCTTTGACCAATGTGGCGTTATAGCTCTGCAGGATGGTTTGATAACAGATTTCTCCCACAACGAATCGATCTGGGACATGAGAGGGTAGGAGATGTGGTGCTTTGGTGGACCTCAACACCTTGATGTAGGTTGATCATTCATCTAAATACCAATGGCCTACCTTTTCTATCATTTTCTTGGCAGTCGCAGATAGTCTTGGGAATTCCTTCTTAAAAATAATAAAAAGAATGCGGGTGATGAATTCATCGAAGATGAGTGCGTAATATTTTTTGTACCTTTTCTCCCATAGTATGTTGAAGTAGACGTGGACCAAGATCTCCACAGCATTCCATATTAGATTCATGTTGGCGAAGACGTTCCTTGTGCACATGACATCGAGCAGGTACAAGGCCATGTAGAAAGTGGGTGCCTAACCTTCCTTCAACATCTAAACCTGTTGTACACAGATGCTTAATTGTTTTGAGATTATCGCTCCCTAGGTGAAGCTTCTCCCAACGATCACCAATGTGTATGCTAAAGGCATCCATGCTTCTAAAAACTTGGAGCAATCCTTTTCTCCATATAACTAGAAGATGAGCGCCATCAAATAGATGTATGGCTCCCTCAGGTTGATTGTTCCATACCATCCATTTATACTTTTAGTGAACTTATTTTCCTCCTTCCACCATGAGGCCATCAACCAACTAGTGTCATGGAATTCATATAACTTCACCATGAAGTCTATGTTGAGCCTCTCATCTGGGTCCCTGGGCTTGTAGTATTTCTAGACTTCTGTCAGGAGGAAAAATCTGATGCATCCTCCATTCTCATCGTTGATCAATCACTTCTTCCCATCTGTATGGTCGATGAGACATTTCAGAACCTCTATGCAAGGGAAAAATGGGGTTTTTCTTGCCACCATGTGTAGATATGACCGTCACATGTTCAGGAAAACCTGGTCATCAAGCACCCTCATGTTCAAGTCGTTGTGTGGGATATATTATGGGTATTCTTCTCGGCTAATTCTGTTAAAGATATCCCCCCACTTTGGGAGAATTACTTTGCATCTGGTGCTTTCTTCGGTATCACCTAAGTACGGGGTCTAGGAAAAAGCTTTCTTTTTTTATGTTTTGATGACAAGCTCCACCCTGGGAGCATACTCCAATTGCCTCGTGGTCCCCAGAGAATAATCTTAACCTGTTTCAGTTTCCTTTAGCTTGGGTGCCCTCGGTGAGTGTCTAGTGGTAGGCTTTCTAGGCGACATATTTCCTGTAGCTATAGAATATTTTAGAGACTGTGAAAGAAAATTGGATGCGTATATAAATTACGGTTAACGAACCGAAAAAATTGAACACATACCTTTGTATCTTGTGAAACCTGGTTTTGATAATCTGAGGGACAATATAGTCTTGAGACACTCACTTTTTTCCTTCGGATGCTCTGGATTTCAACTTGTGCGTAGAATGAATTGGTTCAAAAACCATTCTAGAGATTTAAACAGAAAATAACTTACCTTTTTGCATCAGCCATTCAATTTGAGTCATGAGTGTAGTTTCATTAAATCTTTCACCAGATCTTCAAAAATGTTTAAACTTAAATTCATTGTGGGTTGAGGACACAGGCGCGGGTGTTAATGTGGTCTATCGACGGTTTCAAATTGATGTTGTATAATCGACACACGTGGTAGCAACAAATGCGGGATTGATCATTAACTTGTCTTAATTAAATGTCCAAATCCGACCATATCTTATGACACAAACATCCCATCATTTCGCTAGTTTAGTTGGTGGATAGGGGATCGGGATTATTCTTCAAACATTTTCATTGATATATCCTTGCAAAATCTCTGACATCGATTGATTTTGTCGTACAAAGATGATGTGGCAAAGCTACCTAGGGGGCATGAATAGGACCCAAGGAATCAAAAATAATTCGGGATAAAACTAGGTTGTACGACCCCCTTATGTGGAAAAGACATGTGGCATCCGAGACCAATGACTTCATTTTCTTGTGTTAATCGAAGTCGGGACCTTATTTAAGCCATATATTCTAAAACCCAATCCTACCTTGCCGACACCAAAAAGTGTCAAGGATGGACAATCGACGATAAACTTACCCAAGTGCTCTCAGATCATCTCTCTCGAAAAAGTCCCGATGCCAAAAACGCATCAGGGATCGGTGATCGATGATAATTTTATCGTGGTCAAAATCATTGTTGTAACCTTCTTGGATTTCCCTGATCCCGAAAAAGCGCATCGGGCTTCGGCTATCGATGATTTCTTTACTTCCTTTGTTAACATATGTCCTTCTCGTATTTTTATAATGCCAAAGGGGATCAACTATCTATTGAACCTTTATGCGAATAACTTACGCAAACCAAATTGGCCTTCTGCCAATGCCAATGAGGATTGGCGCTCAATGACTGTTGTTTTTGTGTGGTTCCTTTACTTGCTTGGATTTTTTTGACGTCGAACCTGAGTGCGTTAGGTGCAGTATTCAGCTGTCAATACTTAATTCGGGTGTCAAGGTCTTTTTAGACATGAGGTTTCACTAGTTTAAAGAAACTTGAATAGGTGATAAGAGACGTGAAAAAAAAACAAAGTTAAACCATTTCCCAAAGTGAAATCAAGTAAGACACTGAAGAGAACAAGTTGTACCCAAAAGTGACAAAATTTGATAAGGATTTTAGGGTGTGTTGAGTGCTCAATAAATGGTGACTTACTGGGTAAAATAAGAATCTCTATTCCTTCCCTAGGCTCCACTGATGTAGAAGTTGGTTAAGAACTTAACTGGTTTTTATCAGAGCCTTTTCTATCCTTGCATTTGAAATTCCCCAGTTGGTGAATCTGGGCTTGCCTGTGGGGTTTTAACTTTTATTCCACCTTCATTTCCTCTAACCATGACCCATGCCCTCTTTTGACAAGAGTTGAGTAAAGTATTCAGTGGCACCAGGACATTTATTTATCATCATTCACTTGCTACGGTGTTTCTCTGCTTCCAGCGAGCGCCCATAGCCCCAGCGGATTCACCCTAACATCACAGACCTTGCTTTGCTGCCAGGGAGAGTCCATAGACCCGATCGAGTTATATTCATAACCTCTCCTACTTTGCACTCATTTGATGTAATTGATTTTATTTCGGCATAATTCCCTGAGCGAGTGGGAGAGGAGGACATATGTTATTTGCACAATGAGATGGTTAAAGTGAAATTTTGCTAGCTCTGTCTTGAGGCACATGTGGTCCTTTTAGATTTACCATATTTCCCTTTAGGTTTTAATAGAACACCAGGCCGAGACTTCATCACTTGCTAAGGTTGTTTATTTGCAAAGGTTAGATATAGAACTTCTTCAAGACAACAGTAATTCCCTCACCACTTCTTGTGTTGTATGTAAGCATAAGTCAGGAACATAGTTTGCTATACCATATGAATTAAGGTTAGCCAATGCCTTGTAGAACAAAATCTTCAAAGATAAAAAATACTATACCAAGAAAAAGAAAAAAAAGGACTCCGCAATCAGCCTACCTAAAAATAAAATATCATGAAAGCACACATTTTTTTTATTTAACAGAAATATTGTTTTAGGGCTTGGAAATTTACTGGGAGGGTGTCAAGTCCCCCCCTCAGATTTTGCAACCGATACATGTATGTCCCAAGTTTCTCAACTACCTGAAAAGGTCTGAGCCATAGCTTCTGAAACTTTGAATGTTTTCCCTTCGACTCATTCGCTTTGTCCCATTTCAGGATTAAGTATCCTACTTCAAAATTCTTCTCTTTGGCCTTATGCTTGTCAAACCACCTTTTAACTATCTACTGATGAGCAATGAAATTTGATTTTTCTTTCTCCATTTCTTCTTCCAATGTGAGGAGGGTATAAATTCTTTGTTGAATAATCGATGAGGGTTGTCCTCTAGAAGCCTGAGCAAGCTGAAGAGATGGAAGATATAGCTTGTTCGGGAGAATGGATTCTTGTCTATATACCAGAAAGTATGGGGAATTCCATATAGCTTCCTTGGGTGTTACCCTATCGGCCCATAGCACGTTATGAAGTGAACTCTACCAATTCCTTTGATTGTCTGCAACTGTTTTCTTTAATATCCTCACTAGGTTCTTATTGGTTGATTATGCCACTCCATTCCCTTGTGGATAGTAGTTTGCAGAGTATATGATTATGATTCCTTTGTCTAGAGAGAACTCTGTTAATAAGGTGAAAGAAAAATAAGAAACATTATAAAAAACAAGAACAGAAGGCATACTGAACCTTGTGATCTATTGTTGTTCTATGAATTGGATCACCAACTTTTTGTTTACATGAGTTAGAGGAACGACCTCTGCCCATTTCGTGAAATAGTCTGTGGCAGTCAGTATGTATCTATGTTGTTTTTAATAACTCAGTGTAATTTCTCCTATGAAATCTAACCCCCATTGCTCGAATGTTCTAGAGACAACCACATGTTGGAGTGGGACAACTGCTCTCTTTTCCCTCCCTGCGCTCATTTGACAAGTTTTATAGTTCCTAGTGTATGTGTGAGCATATATGAACAAAGTAGGCCAATAATAGCCATCTCTCAGTATTTTGTGAGCGGTGGTATTCCCTGCAAATTGTCCACCTGCAGAGCCATCATGGAGATCCTTCAAAACCTTTTTTGTGTCTTCTCGTTCGAGACATCTTAAAAGTACCCCATCATAATTAACGCGGAAGAGCACCAAATTTATGAAGCTATATTGTGTTAATTTTAGTCTAAGAGCTTGTTGGCCCTTGGTGATGGAAGTAAGCAAAGGTTAAGGAAGAAAAGACAAAATGTGAACTGCGCAGAAGACACAGTGACTGTTACTAGGTCGAAGTGAGAAAAAGAGAAGAAAATATGGAGCGAAGTAAAAGGAAGCAAGTTGTTGGATGAGGAGATCAAGGATGACAGATCATCAAGAAAGACGGATCGTGGACAACTCACCAAGAGGAAAAATCCACCGATTGGATGCTTTGGAGCACCGCGCGAGAAGGAAGAAAAGATAGGCTGGCAAAGCCCTGAAAACATGAGTCAAGTTGACCTAGGGTTTTAGACACCTAGGGTTTTGATATCTAGGGTTTTGACACCTAGGTTTCAGCCTAAGGCTATCAGTGAGTGATTGTAATGTATAAATAGAGGTCTAAATGAACTGGGATGGGTTGTTGTTGTTGTTGTTGTTTTGATCTTTGTTCTTTTGTGATCAGGTGAGGATTATTGTGTGAGAGAGAAGTGTTGAGTGTAGAGCTTTCTGGGATTGTAATATCTTCAGTTGGGTGCGAAGATCAATGCTGCAGTTGGGTGCACAGGAAGGGGGGATATAGAGAGAAGAAGAAAGAAGATCTACTAGCTAAGAGCACATACGAGAACTATATGCTTCATCCTAATATATTATAAAGCATAGTTTTTTGGATGCAGCCCTAGAGAGAGGGTGAACCACGTATATTTTGTGTTGTGTGTGATTGATTCTCATTTCTATGCCATGAGGTATATCATTATTGCATTATTGTGTTAGATCTAATAGATAGTTCTGCGGAGTAGATCTGAACTGGTAGATGATATATAACATTTTTATTGATTTTGTATTGTATCCACTTGATATCCCCTTGGTTGTAGACATCTCTAGCCTGCAACCCCCCCATAGCTACTTTGGGTGATACTGCATCTTCTTCACAGGTGTTGCTGAAAGGGCCAGTAGTTAGGGCTTGTTGGTGCGCTCTTGGAGCTGAACCCTGGGTCTGCCCCTGTGCCAACAAATAGTTCCATTGTCAGGATTTGAATCTTCTTGAGGGAATGTCAAGGTGGTTTCCATCGAAGACAAATATTCAGAAGTGGATAGAAGACTAAGAAAACAAATTCGTTGAAGCCCAAAACAAGAACCCTAATCTTAGTACAGAGGATTGGTTGGAGAGATATATATTTACTAATATACACAAAATTTTCTTTGGAGGAATCCATCAGGAGCTATATGAGTGGATAGCTAGGTTAGCAGATACCCAATTTGAGATCAGATCTAGGCCACCTGTGGTTTGGACATTGGCATTGATCAAGAAGGTCAAGAGAGTTGAGAACGTCGTGTCAAGAGTAGTAGATCACTGGTTTGATAGTACCATTAGAGGGTAAATCACTGAGTTTGTTGTTGACAGAGTAGAGTCATATAGCCAAGCCGAGAGATATTTATTCAAGGGAGCCATAGGAAAATTTTTACATTTTCTGAAGCTGAGGATCAAGATGCTATTGCATGAGAAGAAAATCTTAAAGATACAGTAGCTAGGCGGATCCGAAAAGGATAATGTTCAAGAACTCGGACAGCGATAGCGACACAAAGGTTGGACATACGTGCAGTGGGAGAGTCTTCAGAGAAGTCCCTCTTGTGAACTTGTTTAAGAAAAAATATGGGGATGAGGGTTTCTATAGTGGAGAACAACAAGATCTGATGGACGAGGAGCATTCAGGGGAAGGGAAAGTTGCAGAGCCTCACCAAGAAGAACCATAAGCTTCAAGAAATATGTTGACTATCAAAGTAAGTACTATTAATCCTACTATTTTTTCAACAACATTAAGAAATTAGAGTAATCAGCGTCACCAGAGCACTCAGAGCACTATCACTAGTAGCCTACCACATACTCAGTCCAGAAACCTAGGGAGATCTATGGAAGACGATATGAGGTTACCCACCTTTAGAGAAGATGGATTTGAAGACCTTGAATAACAATGGTTTCTCTGCGAAGCTGTGTGGAGCATTAAGAATATCACTGATGAAGCTGTCAAACGAGCTCAGTTCAATACTACCCTAAGATATCACACACTGAGATGGTATATGAAATTTGTCCAAGGAGCTAAGCCTAAACCGTTGAATGCCATTAAGACTTCGCTAATTGTTGAATTCAAGAAACCTAAGTCAGAATCACAGTGCATTACAGAAATGAAAGAAATCAAGAAGTGAATAGTTGAATCGGTATGGAAGTTCGATGAGAGATTCAAGACCTTGATAGGCCATCTAAGTTTTCAAATCCCAGATGAGCAGAACAAGGAATGCTTCATTGTTTCCCTCTTACCACACATCAGAGTTCCTCTGATGCAGTAGAAGATCGCTTTGCAGTCTAAGGCACTAGAGATCGCCATGAAGCTAGAATAAGCCCCTATGTGAGAATCCATCTCAGGTATGAGTCAAATCTTGACTCAACTAACTAGTTTGTCTCTACAGGTCGAAGATATGAAGAAAGACAAGGGAAAAGATAAAAGAGAAGACATATGGTGTGTCAGATGCAGGTTAGAAGGCAATGACAATGACAAGGAACACTGTCCCATATTCCATGAATACTTGTCTTCTGGAGCTTTGAGCCCCTTAAAACAAGTTACCCTACCCTGGTGCGAGGTATGTAGAAACAGACATCGCCCTGGTGAGTGCTGCTACATGCAAAAATATGTTCAGACACCAACAAATTTGTCTTTCATGTTCTGTAAGTCCATGGGACATGATGATAGGGATTGTAGGGATTACAATCTCATGCATGAAAGGTCAAGGGATATATACAAGATTCAAGGTGAAGTACAACAAGAAGGAAACACCATTCAGTATAACTCCCTTGGGAGAGGAAACTTCAACCCTCGTGGTGGATTACGAGGAAGAGGAAGAGGAGGAGGAGGAGGTATGGGTCAAGGTCGAGGATAGATAATCCATTATAATTGCACACAGCCTGGACACTTGGCAAGGGACTATTATAACCCTTGTATGACTTGCAGCTATTGCAACTCTTTCGAGCATGTCATCGAGGAATGTCCAGTATTGCTGGCTAAACTTCAAGAGAAACGAGAACCTCAACAGAACCTATAGATAGAATAGATCAAAGCCAAACCTCACGGAGAATACCCTAGAGTCATTGTTATCACTCGAGGAGGTGTTGTTATGACATAGGACGCCACCTCTGCCTTGACAGAGTCTCTACGTGACCTCCCGGTCTTAAGGATCATTCATTCACTTCATGAGCCGAATCAACTCTCTCGATCCCTTGCTGGAATCTCAATTCAGTCGATCCACAGGTCCTTCTTCTACCCCACAGTCACTGCACACAACCATGAGTTTCGGGTTTCGGGACTTTCTATTTCCCGATGTCAAGAGTTCTCTGTCCCCTTGATCTCCCGAGCTCTGAAATGCCGAAATGCCGAAACGGCTTTATCAGCGACTAGCCCCTTGGGCTATGCCTTGGTCCATGTGACCACTATCCCATACGACCATAGTCCTATGTTGGGGTTTACCAACATGAGAGCCCGACCTCCTGTCCTCTGGACTTCTGAAATGCCGACTCCCAAAAAGTCGATACCCAGAATGCCGAAAGGCTATTTTTCCTAGGTCTTCTCCTTCTTTCACGATTTCGGGCTTTCAAATGCTGAAATGGATGGACCTCTTGTCCTCAGAACTCCTGAAGTTCCGAATCCCGATTTTTCGAAATGGCTTTCCTTTCGGGATTTTCTCCGAAGTTATGGATTACTGCCACGCATCCCCTTAAGATGGATGGTCCTCGTCGTTTCACGATTTTGTGACTTGCGACCTCCAGTGGCACAAATCCTCTGTCAACTTGAAATCCCAATAGTCAAAATACTGACGGGTTCCTCGATCTCCGCCACGTGTCCTCCACGGATGGATGTTTCAGATTGTTTCACAATTTTGGGACTTCTGTTGTCGAGTATCCCGACCTCTTGTCAACGGGACTTCCGAAATCCCAAAGTTTGAAATCCCGATATGCTGACTCTTTCGGGACTTTCTCCCCCCTGTTCAAGAAGGCTTAAACTTCGCACAACTCCTGTTAGATCCAACGGCTGATGGGTATCTGAGTGAGATCCGACGACAGCTGTGCTCCCTCCTGAGATTTTGCGCATTCTTCCAACACTTGGAAGAATTCCAAATGTTCAAAGGCCTCAACCTTTGTTTCTTTTTTCTTTGTGAGCTCCACAAGTGGAATCCTCGCTGCGTGTATAAAAAACATGGTATACCTCTTGAGCTTTAGGGAACCCGAACTCTTCACCTGAAGTTCAGTGGCTTCTGTGCTCTTTGCAGTTACGCTCTGTGCACTGAAAGCACTAACCCTCCTGAGCTTTGCTCCTGAATCCTTGAAGGATTTTGAATTCTGTGCTCCTGCAAAGTCTTCGCACGCAAAGTGTTATCTCTTCTGAGCTTCTTTGAGACTTAGACCTTAAGGAACTCAGTCCTTTTCCTTTCTCCCTCAGATGGAGAAACTGATGCCCTCCTGGCACTCTGTCTACTCAAGCAACCTATTGCTGAGTCTTTCAGGGTGTTCAGCAACCCTGCAAAGATCCTTCTCCTTGGATTCTTCTTCAATTTCCAGAACTCAAAGAGTTCCTCTTATGTGCTTTGGCACTTAATCAATGCCCTCCTGGCAGAGTGTCAAGAATCCTCAGTGATTCTTGCTTCTTATGAACTCACAGTAGAGTTCTTCTCCTGTGCACTCCTTGCACTGGCTCAATGCCCACTTGGAAGAGATTTACAAAACTCCTCAGGGATTTTGTCTACAACTGTGTCTCTCCTAGATAGCCTTGCCTTTTGAGGTGTTCAGCAACCCCAAAGGTCTTCTTCTGAGTTGATGATTTCAGCTATTGTGCCCACTTGGCACGTCTTTGTTTGAATCTGCAGAGTTCAGAAGTGCTTATGTGCATTGGTATTCAGAGATCGCAGTACTCTATCATGCCCTCCTGGCATGAAACCACAAAGAACCTCTCAAGCCTGAAATCAAACAACTCCTGCAAATGCACATTCACAGCATAAATAGAACACACACAGACATTCATTCAACACAGGAAATATGCAAGAAAAACTGTTGTCTTTGTATTAAATGGCAAATGCCTATTTTTACAAGGGTGTTCTTGAGCTCAGACTTTAACAGAGTCTCAACCCTTTCTCTTCTTCTCTCTCCTCGTGGACTCTCTTCCTCAACTATTACAACTACTACTAAATGAGATCGAAATTGATCTTTTACATGAGGGGCTCTTAGAGCTCTTCTCTCCAACCTCACCTACCCTATTCAATTACATTGAATAAGTTGTCTAGTCCACAATCCGGATCTAGATCTCAGCCTTCAAGCATTAAAGGCCTACCTACTCTACGCCTAGCAAAGCACAGCCTCTCAGCTCAACAACCTAAAACATTTAATTACATTCAATTTCAAAATCGAAAAGGAGGGTTGCGCCTCTCTTCAGCCTTGAATGCATGCGCTGACGTGGCTAGCTGGTTGACGTGGAGAGATTCTCCTGCATCATGTTACAGGAGAAGACATAATGACTCAAGGAAAGACTACAGAAGAATCAGGAATCAAGAAAGTTGCAGAGAAGACACAAAATTTTGATGCAAAGAAAGAAAAACAAATGTTCGAGGAGGCACGAAGAGAATTCAGGGGAGACCAAGGTTCTTCATCAAAGAAATGACTAGAAGTCAGAGAATGTGGAATGCCTCTAGCATTTGATCAGTCTGCTTCACCTGGATATGGAAAAGAGGCAAGTAAACTTGTCAGTTTCTTACATTTATAGAGTTGATTAAAGATGAGAAATCTATACAAGAACTACAAAATTTGGTCAGACAGTATGAGATAGGAAGGGTAGATCCTTTACTGAATAAGGTAGTACATCAAATATACAAGAAGAGAAGGAAAAACAAGGAAATACACCTGAATGCTCATATTGGAGAATATGATATAGACTATGAGGTCCTTGACTTAGAGTCGAAGGTCAATGTCATGGTGAAGAAAACCTGGACACTGATGGGAAAACCTAAGTTGATCTATTACCCTATCAAGCTTAGGATGGCTAATTAGCAGGTAGTAATCCCCTTTGTCATATTGGAATATGTCCCTGTGGACATCGACGAAGTAAGAACATTTGCAGACTTTGAGGTAATTGAGATAGTTAATGATAGTTGTCCTTATCCTGCACTGTTAGGAAATGATTGGGCTTTCAATAATTCCACTGTGGTTGATTTAAAGAAAAGATGAATGGAATTTGAAGGAGATGGCCTTAGGTTCATCGCACCGTTAGATACCGATGAAGGTCTGTGATACACTGAGCCCATCAGAGAAGAAGATCGTGCATACAAACTCTAAAACATATACAAATTAACAGCCAGACAGCAGGATTACATTAATCCTATGGCGGATGGAAATTTGAGTTGGTGAAGTGACAATGCATGTTCATCAGACTCATAAGAAGCACTGGAGAAGTGGAAAAAAAAAATGTATGAAGTATCTACAAGGAGATGTGCTAGATTAACCAGGGAAGTACGTTGGATCATCACAACAGTAAGTAACTTACCCACCTTTGATGGTCTGAATCCGTTAGAAACCTTCTTATCAAACTTTCAAGAAAGTGTACCAATGCAATGACGCTTGTTGGAAATAGATGAGGCCTTGAAAGCCACACCATAAAGATGGTGGGGGATGAATAAAAACAACATTACAGAATGGGTACAATGTCGTACCCTCATGACCGTGCGATTCTCAGCACAAGTAGAAGGCTGCGAAGTTAGGTACACAGGTCGAAGCTGCCCAAAGGACCATGTGTGAAGTTGCAAGGAAGCCTAGAGAGCCATTCCTCAAGAGCAATGGGTGCACAAATTCATAAGCACGCTGGACACTATCCCTATCAACTAGTACCTTCAAGCAGAGCTACGCCTCATCACTGCAGAGTGAGAAGGTATGAATAAGAAATTTGTCACCACCTTTGTATTCAAAAGCCAGTATCCTACAGTAGATCAAGCATTACAGACTGTAAGACAAAAAGTATTTGAGGAGGCACCTAGCCTCCCTTTGGAGCAAGAAGAGGATGAATGGACTACGCCTCTCCAGAAACTGCAAGGCTGTTACAACATCAACAATGATGAAGACGATGATCCTAGAAAGGTGAACATCATAGAAACATAAGTCCATAGAGATGTGGAAGGACCAGGATTTGAGCTACCATTTGTTGGACAACCGATCAAGATCAAGAAATTCAATATTGGAACAAAGCAAACACCGAAGCTTGCAAATGTTGGAGATTATTGGGATGTTGCCACTATTGACAAGATCACTGAGTTACTGCATGAATATCAGGACTTGTTTCCGACCAAGTTCACTGATATGAAGGGCATTAAAGGGCCTATGGGAGAATTGAGGATCCCTTTGAAACCATATGCAAGACCATTCAAGCAGAGACCCTACAAATTGAACCCTAAATATAAGGAGAAAGTGAAGATTGAGCTCGACAGAATGCTAGAAGTAGGGATTATAGAACCTGTTGAAGAGTCAGAGTGGATTATCCCTATGGTGGTACAAGACAAGAAGACATGAGAGATCAGGATCTGTGTAGACCTTAGGAAGATGAATGATGCCTGTTTGCATGACCCCTTCCCTACTCCATTTACTGACGAAGTGTTAGATAATGTAGGAGGTCAGGAAGTATATTCTTTTACATATGGGTTTTCAGAATACCATCAGATCCGGATTGCCAAGGAAGATTTCCATAAGACTACCTTTGCCACAGAATGGGGATCCTACCAATATACAGTAATGTCTTTTGGATTGAATAATTCCCCAACCATCTTTTCCAGGGTGGTAGTCGAAGCATTCAAAGAGTTACTACATAAATTTATAGAAGCATATTTTGATGACTGGACTGTTTTTAGTTTATTGAAAAATCATATTGAATGTAAGGCTAATGTTGGACAAATGTAGTTGAATGTAAGGCTAATGTTGGACAAATGTAGGCAGTGTCAAATTGCCTTGAATCTAAAGAAGTGCATCTTCTTCTCACCATTTGGAGTGTTGTTAGCTCATATTGTATGCAAGCAGGGATTTCTGGTAGACCCATCTAAAATTGCCATTATAGTTGATCTGCCACCTCCTACTTCAGTCAAACAGCTACACACTTTGCTGGGACATACGAGATATTATAGGAAGTTCATTAAAGGATATGCCTAGATTACAGCACCTATGGAGAATATTTTTAAGAAAGACTATCAATTTCACTGGACAGAAGAATGCCAACAGAACTTCCACACACTGAAACAAAAAATGGTTATCGTGCCTATTATGGTTTTTCCAGATTGGAGTAAAAACTTTCATGTGCATGTTGATGAATCTTCTATTGCATTAGGAGTTGTGTTAGCACAACTAGGAATAGGAGACATCGACCACCTGTTAGCCTTTGCTAGCAGGAAGCTATCAACAACAGATATCAACTACACCACCACTAAAAGAGAAGGGTTAGCCATGGTGTATGCGTTGCAGAAATTTCGCCACTACTTGTTGGGAGGACACTTTAAAATGTTTACTGATCATTCCATGCTGAAATTCCTAGTCAACAAGCCAGTGTTGGGGGGGAGAATATGCAGATGGCTTCTTCTCTTTCAGGAATATGATTTTGAGATCTTGGTTAAGCCAGGAAGAATGAACAAAGGTCCTGACCACTTGTCTAGGTTGGAACATGGAGAAGAGCCCACTAGTTTGGAGGATACATTGTCGGATGCACAGTTGCTGTCCATTAGAAATATTGATGACCACTTCGTCGAGATAGTCCAGTTCCTATCAACAGGAATGGCACCTAGTGAGTATACAATTTCCCAGAAGAAACAACTAATTGTGTGCGCTACAGACTTTTCACTTATAGTTGGATAGATATACAAAATGGGACTTGATGAGATATTGAGAAGGTGTGTTATGGAGGCAGAGTGTCCATTGATCCTCACAGAATCTCATGAAGGCATCACACGAGGACACTACGTAGGGAAAGCCACTATGCAGAAGGTTCTTAGAGCTAGTCTTTGGTGGCCTATCTTACACAGAGATACTAAAGACTATTACCAAGCCTGCGATGTATGCCAAAGAGTTGGGAAACCATCCAAAAGAGATGAAATGTCATTAGCACCACAGCTGACACTACAATCATTTGAGAAATGGGCCATTCACTTCGTGGGACCTATAAGCCCACTAGGGAAGCACATAGGAGCAACGTACATCATTACAGCAACATAATACTTGACTAGATGGGCTAAAGCAAGAGAATTTCAGGACTATAGTCCATCATTCCATCATCAGAAGAGCACACCTTACCATCCACAAGAAAATGGAACAGTTGATGCATTTAACAAAATCTTGGAGACAACGCTAACAAAGATTTGCAGTGTCAATAGAGATGATTGGGATTTAAGAGTACCAGTAGTACTATGGGCCTATAGAACCACTTGCAAGAAACTAACAATGAAAACCCCTTTTAACTTGGTTTATGGCCTTGAAGTCATTGTCCCAATGGAATATTTGGTACCAAGATTAAGGATCATTTCCTTTAAAGGTATGGATGACACTGGCGTTGTGCAAGAGAGGCTCACACAGCTGGTCAAACTAGAATAAGTCAGATTTGTTGCAGGATTCCATCAGCGAGTACAAAAGGAAAGAGAGAAGGCCTACCATGACAGACACATCAAGAAGAAGGAATTTAAGCAAGGTGATTTGGTATTGGTGTATGACAGTAAGTTTATAAAACATCCAGGAAAGTTCAAAACGCATTGGCTCAGACCATATGAGATTGCCTATGTTACAGAAGGAGGATTTGCACAGTTGAAGACCTTGAATGGCGCATGGAAGGAAGGGATGGTGAACGGGAGCCGATTGAAATTATATTATGACAACCAGATGCCTCACAAATCTCAGTAAAAGCATGAGGAAAAGGGTCTATGTACCAGGTGTAGTTGAAACTGGGTACCAGACACAGAAAAGACAGTCTGCACAAGGAAGGAGAGGAGGCATAGAGAAGAAAGCAAACGCTGCACTGCGTAGTCTGAGATCGAAGTAAAATAGAAAGATCAGATTTGGAGTGCCTCGGGACAAGTCACAGGTGAGTGTTGGGGGCCTGTTGGCCCTTGGTGATGGAAGTAAGAAAAGGTTAAGGCAGAAAAGACAAAATGCGAACTACGCGGAAGACACAGTGACTGTTACTGGGTCGAAGTGAGCAAAAGAGCAGAAAAGACGGAGCGAAGTAAAAGGAATCAAGTCATTGGACAAGGAGATCGAGGATTAAAGATCAACAAGAAATATGGATCGTGGACATCTCACCAAGAGGACAAATCCATTGATTGGATGCTTTGGAGAATCGCGTGAGAAGGAAGAAAAGACAGGCTAGCGAAGCCCTGAAAACACGGGTCAATTTGACCTAGGGTTTTAGACACCTAGGGTTTTGACACCTAGGTTTCGGCCTAAGGCTGTCGGTGAGTGATTGTAATGTATAAATAGACATCTAAAGGACCTAGGATGGGTTGTTGTTGTTGTTTTTGTTGTTGTTATCTTTGTTATCGTGTGATTGGGTGAGGATTATTGTGTGAGAGAAAAGTGTTGAGTGTAGAGCCTTCTGGGATTGTAAGATCTTCAGCTGGGTGCAAAGATCAACCCTACAACTGGGTGCACAGGAAGGGGGGAGATAGAGAGAAGAATAAAGAAGATATGCTAGCTAAGAGCGTAGACGAGAACTGTATGCGTCATCCTAATATATTATAAAGCACAGTTCTATGGACGTAGCCCTGGAGAGAGGATGAACCACATATATTTTGTGTTGTGTGTGATTGATGCTCTGTTCTGTGCCATGAGGTAAATCATTATTGCATTACTGTGTTAGATTTGATAGATATTTTTGTGGAGTAGATCTAAACTGGTAGATGATATATAACTATTTTATTGATTTTGTATTGGATCCACTTGATATCCCCTTGGTTGTAGACATATCTGTCCTACAACCCCCCCATAGCTACTTTGAGTGATATTGCATCTGCTTTGCAGGTGTTTCCGAAAGGTACAGTAGTTAGGGCTTGTTGGTGCTCTCTTGGAGTTGAACCCTAGGTCTGCCCCTGTGTCAACAAAGCTCTCCCTTCCTTAGGGTTTAGGTTTTCTGGGAAAGTCTGATGATGCAGAAGATATTTTAGTTTCCCATACCAATAATCTTGCCTTGGGGGAACATATAAAGATTCACTACACCATAATTCCAATTCATTATCCCACCTGGGGTCTTCATTTACTAAGTCCTGGGCTTCAGCGGCCAATTTACACAATCCTTTTCCTTTAACCAGTTTGATAGGTTTTATATCTAGATCAAATTCTTGGACCACTACCATCCAGTTTCCTCTTCTTTCCCCCATCTCATGTTGAGTGAATAGGGATCACACTGTAGGATAAGGCTTTAGGATGTAAGATCTGAAGTGTTTCACTACCGTGTACACTGCATAATCTTGTTTGTCTATAGCAGGGTAATTTAGTTAGGCCCCTTGGAGATTAGTTCTCATAAATGAGATTAGCACCTCATTGTTTTCATCATCCTTCTGAGTCAATACCGCAACTAACAATTGGTCAGAGGAAAAAGTGTAGAGGAAAAAGTCTTTTCTAAAGTTGAGACTTCGCAACACTGGAGCTTGAGATATTACAGTATTAACATTGCTGAAAGCACTTTTTTTTCATCATCCCACTTAAATTCATCATATTTGCGGATCATTTTTTGTAAAGGTTTGATAGTTTCAGCGAAATCGGGAGTGAACTTCCTCACAAAATTGATTTTCCCAAAGAAGGATTGCATAGCCTTTTTGTTGTGGGGTAATGGAAGCTGAGCTATTGCCCTAATTCCTTCTGGGTCTATGCAAATTATTGTTTGAGATATAATATGATATAATAGTTTCCCTTCCTCCACACCAAAAATAATTTTCTTAGGGTTTAAAGATATACTGTATTTCCTACACCTTTCGAAAATCTGGGTTAGGTGTTGGAAGTGATCTTCTTTATTCTTTGAATACACAATCACATCATCCAAATAAACTACTACGCATTTTTTGATTAATCCTCGAAAAGCTAGGTCCATGGACCTTCGGAAGGTTTCCCTTGCATTGATTAACCCAAAGGGCATGTGTTTAAAAGAAAAAGTTACCCACTTGGTTCGGAAGGTAGTTTTCAATCAGTCTTCCTCTGAAACTAGAACTTGCTATAACCTGAAAAACCATCTAGCAGGGAGAAAATTTCAGAACCAGACACGGTCTGCAAGTGTTGCTCCATCAGTGGGACTGGGTATTTTTCCTTTTCTGATGCTTTGTTGAGGTTTCTAAAATCCACACATAGATGGATCTCCCCAGACTTTTTCCTGATAGGAACTAAATTTTCTACCCAGGAAGAGTGTCTAACCTGAAAGATAATTTTAGCATCTAGTAATTTCTTCAACTCCTGACACATGAGAGGCTCCAGGGATGGGTGGTACTTCCAGAGCTTCTATTGGAAGGGTTTTACTACGGGTTTTAACGGGATCATGTGTTGGATAATGCGAGTATCATAAGTTTTTAGATCTCAGTAGGACCATGCAAAAACATCTTTATATTCTCTGAAAAGTTTGAGATAAGATTTGCTTTCTTATTTAGATACTATCTTACCAAGATTTGTATTCTTAGGGTTCTCTAGGGTTCCTAGATTTATAGTCTCGTACATGGGACAAGAAATCCTTGTCTTTGTGTTTGTTTACCCCTTAAATCTTCCCCTTAAGTAAAAAAGGTTCTCCAAATTGGATACCCATTTCGGTATAGTGTGAAACCTTGGTTTGTCAATCGACTGATCTGTTTCATCTCTTTGTTCATGGGGATCGGTTTCTACTAGTTTCTCCTGAAATATTTCATCGTCAATAGCCAGATCTTTAAAATTTTCCTGATTGGTTAAAACGTTTATGATATGTTCATCTCCTTCAAAGACCTTCCAATTAGAGATATTGTTGGGTACTGATGGCTTGTATAGTATCTCCACAGTGAACCGGGAGGCTTCATAGTCTTCTAAAGGGGATATCCTTGAGGCAGCAGTGGCCAAGGAATCAACAAGAGTATTCTTTGCTCTGGGGATCACTGTAATGTTGAAGGCTTCAAAATGTTCTACTAGTCTATGCACTTCTTGTTGATAATTCCTCAGGTGGGGAAAGTTGCAGTGTATAGTGTTCCTTACTTTCCTAATGATGATTTCAGAGTCTCTGAAAACCTTTAGTTCTTTAACGTTTAAGTCTATGGATTTCTTTAGCCCTTGCATTAAAGCTTCATACTCTGTGGTGTTATTAGTGAATTCAAATTCTATTCTGCAGGAGAGGAAATTTGTTTCCCCTTCGGATCAATAAGGATACATGTCGCTCCTGACCCTCCTTGCGATTTAGATCCATCAAAGTACAAGGCCCAAACTTGTGAGCGAAAACCATCCACTTCTCCTTGCCTACCAATTTTCTCCTCTCCACCCATTTTCTATGTGGTTTTCAATAGAGGTTCTTGAAAAAAGAGGGTTTCTTTCGGTCGATACATTTTGTTGAAAGTTTATTTCAAAGTTTTGAGTAAGAGGAATATCATATGAGAGAGGGGAGAAATTACCGAAATCGAAGTCGCAGGAGTCATTTCCTAGCATGGGGAAATCTGTCAAAGAGGGTTCGTTAAGGGCTTCTAAATCGGTGACAGTATGTTTGAGATACCTTTCCCTATCGATCCTGATCATGTTCGCGTGTCCCTTTAATGGAAACCAAAGGTGAGCCAAGTCTATGCTAAAGTATTTGTTCAACTTCTCGGACCAATATCTACTAAGTAGAAATCCATAAGCTTCTAGGATATCTACTACAATTATGTCAATCACTTGAACAAATTTCAGGTGTGTTTCCATTCTGATCATGACATCCTTGAGTTCTCCCATAACTTTCACCTGGGTTCTATCCAGTTGTATCACATGTTTATCACTTTTGAGAGGGACTACGTTTAATTTCTTGCAGATAGATAATGGCATAACATTAGAGGATGCCTCTAAGTCAACCAAACAATTATGGAGGTTTATGTTGAATACTTCAAATGTCAAGAGGAATGGTGGTACCAAATGCTTTCCCTTTTTATCTTCAGAGCAAGCGTTTATAGTTGGTTTATTTTTGGATACGTGAGGGTTGGATTTTCTTCTTGTTCAGTGGTTGTTATAGGAGTTTCTACCGACTTCAAGGCTTGTAATAGAAAGTCCTTTTGCTAGTAAATTCTACACATGTCCATGACCGATACATTTTCCTCTAAACTTTTTAAATCTTCTACTATGTTGTAGTCTAGCTTTGGTGCTTCTCGTGTATGGATATTTATAGGGCTTCTTTGGGAAACAAAAGGTTCTTTTGGGTGATCAGATGTTGGTTTTCCTTCCAAAGTTTGGCAAATGGTAAGGTCATTTGACACAGGTTGATCCCTACTTCCCGTTTTCACAACCAAGACCTCAGCGGGTGGTTCTTGAACCTCAAATAGATCCTCGGAAGGCATTGCCAAGTGCGAGTCCCACAAAAAAATGGTTGTTTCTTCCAGCGGGTCAACTTCTTCCTGATAAAAAATATTCATCGATGATCCACTTGATTGTTCGATAAGGGAAAATTCATCTAGGAACCAATTGGCCATCAAATTCATGGCATGCACCCATTGTGGACGGTCTCTTTCAGAATGTTTCTCCTAGTGATAGGTACAGAAAGAGTCAAATGCTACATAGCTCAGGTCGATGTTTAAGTTGGTTAGGGGAGGTTCAATTGCTTTGAATGGTGGATTTCTTTTAAAAAAGAGTTTATAGGGCCTTTGGCCTTGGTTTCCTTACCCTACACTCCTTTTCATGTCTATGATTTCGTTTGAAAACTTTTTTATCATCCGTTGTAGGTATTCTATGTCTCCACTTCCCTTTTCGAGACCTTGTTTTGTTTTTTTCCCTGGGGTCTCATCAACAAGAGTCCTCTCCTGGGTGGAGGTTGAGCTTCCTTCTTAACTAATGAGACCTAGACTTCTTTACATCCCTTCATTTGGAATTCAATTGTTTTGGCTTCCTCGAAATTCTCAGCTAGGGTTGTTTTGGAGCCCTTTTTTCAAACATGGAAATGGAAGTAGGGAGAGCATTGGTATATAATTTGATTTTCAATTGCTGAGTGGGTTTAGCTTCAGGTTGAAATTTGTTTTGGATAGTGGTGAATCGTTGATTGAAGTTTTTAAACTTCTCTTTTGAACTCATGGTGGCAGGGAACAACTTAGGCATCAAATCTCCTGTAGTGGTTTCTTCCACGAATTTGTCTAAAAAATCCTTTTGAAACTTCGTCCAACTACTTATGGACCCTAAAGATAGATTAAAATACCATGTAGAGGCTGAATTTTCGAAGGTATAAGGGAAAATCTTGCATACTACATCTTCATGTTAGACATTCATCAGTTGAATAGCTAGTATGAACTTCTTGATATGGTCTTCAGGCAATCTTAAGGATTGAGGGTCAAATTTAGGGATTAACTTTTCTGGATGTCAAGGAAGGTTATGAAATTGTTCTGGGATTTCCAAAGCATCTCTGGCCAACAAAGGTTTATTATTCTGAGGTGGGTTTCCCCTTTCTTCATTATTATGATCATTGTTATCCTCCATGTCGTCTGAATCCAAAGTTGAGCGTTCTAATTTAAACCCTTCCTTGTCAGATTCAAAATCGTCGGGCTCAAAGCAGTTACCAACTAATGTTTAGGGGATTAGATTGAGGGGGTGTTCGATCTCGATGAGGATGAAATATATCAGGTCTTCTACTGTGCGAACGAAAATCTAGTCATGGGTGTCGACCACTGGTTTTTTTACTTTTTTTTGCGATGAAGTAACAAAGCTAAGGGTAGTTCTCCAATTTGTCAGGTGCAAGCTCTTGTGATTCTTCTGAACTGGTTCAAATCCTCATGGGGAAGAGAGTAAGGTATTTCAGGGAATAAGTGTGCTTCCTCTTGCTGGGGTGATTTACTCATTTCAGGAGTACTTAGTGTATGTGGGTTGTCTTGAGAATGACTAGCCATGCATGTGGGTTGTTCTGAATCTACAAGATGTGTGAAATATTATATCAAAAATATTGTTAGCCATTCAATCATCAGGCCCTCCTTCTAGCACCAATTATGTTGAGGGGTCCTAAATCCCTTTAACTCAACAGTAGGAACCAAACCCTCCATCGAGGCCCAATTAGACTCTGCAGCATTTGATAGTGGAATGGTTCTCCAAATATGTCAATCTGGCCAAATAATTGATGGGCTTTAAGTAATGATTGACAGGTTGTCTTCTTATGAAAGTTCTTCTTTGTTTTAAACGTTCTCTTTTTGTATTTTATTCTACTAGGTGGGGCTGGTAAAAATATGTGTGTTGGTAAACCAGCTAGCAAAAAGGGGAATCTTAACTACTAAAGAAGGCTGAGCTTGGGATAACCTTCGTGCTCAAGCATGGAAACAAATATTTTTACACATGTGACAAGCCTAGTACTAATACATCATCTTGCTGGTATTTAATTATTGACTGAGATACAATTATCGAAAGAAAACATACATGCAATAAAATGATGGAAAGAAAATTAGTTTCCTTAGCTATAATCATTAATCACACATTAAAACCACGATTTTCTTTCCACCATTAGAGACAAGAACTATAAAAATATTAAATCAACTAACTTATCAATAGATTCAGAAACTCTTACTCACTACATCATCCATTCATGAAACAAAGTTGAAAGTAGTTCCTCCTCAAATCCCATCACACATGCCTTTGATGAAAAACAGAGGTTTGCATCTAGTCCTAAACAAGACTTCTCAATTAAGGTTGTTTTGAAATAGTTCTTTACAATTTCAAAAAATGAGGGTCTTTCAAAAACCATCGACTAGATCTAAAAGGTCAATCCTCTTATTTAAAACAAACCATTAACTAAAAATAACTATTAAAAGTGCAAGTTAAGTAAAACAAAACATCGCCTCATGGTGCTTCCATCTCTCTGTATTCTAAGAGTCATCGAATGGTTTCATTGAAGTGGATGACTCTTCTCATACTCTAACCATTTTACAAAGAGTTTCTCGTATGTGTTGGCATACAAGAATTTGTAGTGGTCCATTGGGGCCAAAAGGATCTTCTTTACTTCTACTGCCCGTGCTCGATACTTGACTATTTTGACACTTAATCGTTGTAATATTGTTCGAACCTTGATCGGGTTCTCCATGAATTGTTGTACTTGTTCTAGTGCCATGCTTGCCACCTTTTCTATCTCTGCAGTCCACACTGAGTCTTGTTCTGCATGTTTTTTTACTATGTCATGCAAGTCGACAAAGTCCTCAGGTGAGCCGAATTCTGGGAGACCGATGTCCTTCATCTCTCGATTAATATTGACCCAGCTTCTTTCACAATTGACCCATTTCTCTTGAATCTCTTGCTGAGGCTCTTGGGCCATTTTTACCTAGTATTCGACCACTTTCCTTTCTGATCTATGTTGTTGTCCCTCAGCACATGAATGTCATGTTCTTCGGCGTCTCAACCCTTCTGAACCACGATGATGTAATCAATTATTTTCACTACTTGGTTGGCATTATCGTACCATATTTCCACATATTTGTAGGTTGCTAGCGACATAAGAGTGTCTTCTTGGAATTCGACTATCCCTACAGTAAAAAGGTGTCATTCATTTGTTAATTTCTTGTAGGCATCTTGGAATTCACTTCTCAAAAATATCGTGGCATGTGTGGAGTCCTGATCGTATTTCTCCAAATGGTGTATATGCTCAAGTTTCTTTAGCACAGTGGCCATCTCCTCTTCATCTTTCCTTTCTCTATCCAAGGAGGCATCTGTGATTGCCATCCCTGCGTCGATAAGCTTAGACATTTTGGCATGCATTGTGCTGATGAATTTCTCCTCTGTGGTGATGAGGATCAAACTGTCCAATGTAAGCCTCCTCTTCTTAGTGGTTCTCTTCATGATGGATTTCCTCTTTCGTTCATAGACAATTGCTTGTATATTGTCGAACCCATCAATCGGTTCGGCGATTTGTTGTTCTCCCCAAATTAGAGTGTTTCTCAAGCTCTCGAATGTGCGTATTTGTTTAAGTCTGGGTTCTTGGACCTCTTCTAGGTGATCCAATGGCTCGGCCTTTGGTTGATGTTCATTGGATGGCAAGGTATGGACAAAACTAAGGGAGTAGGGGCAATTTCAATGCTTACTTGATAATCTTCCGTTGAAATATCGATTTCCTGTTGTGGGATTTCTTCTTCCTGCCTTCTCGATGCTATCTCATCCCTCGATCCATCCATTGGGTTTGATGGTATGTCGAGTGGCTCAACTTCCAAATAAATTTATACCTCATGTTCGTTCTGCAGGTGGCTCTGAATTGAAGGATCGGGACCCGGGGTGGATGCTCTCTCAGGTTCTTTCTCCTTTGTAATTTGCACCAGAGTGACCAAGGACACCTGTGAACTCTCCTCATCATCATATATGATTATTAAATCGAACAAGGGGTTTTGTATACTCGTTCTCTCTACTATCCTCGCTATCTCGGGCTGAGATAAAATTTCCCCTGGTGATCTGATCTGTGGTGGTGGAGCTTCAGGGTTTTCTGACCCGGTGGTTTCTTCAAGTTGTATTAGATCTGGACAACTTGGTTCTCCTCGGATTTTGAATGGGTCATCACCGAGGACCCTCTTCATATCTATCAGATCAGGTTCATTTTCCAATCGATTAATGATTCTCTATGCCCCTTCTATTAATAGTAATCCCCTTCTTTGTTCCTTTATTGTTTTTGATGCTCGAATTTCTTCCCTAGCTCTGAGGGCCTCTTGATCTGGATGCTCTATCATTTCCACCTATTCATCCATGCTCATGGACTTCAACCTGTTCATGTTTGGGTTGGCCATCCTCTGCACCACCTCATCCCAGTTCTGGGTGCACTCTGTGTAAATTTCATCCTCAAACTTATCATGAGCATACGGCCAGTAGGATGATACTTGTGAAGGATGTTGGAGGAACCTGCCTTTAGGATCATGCTTGTGGAATCATACTGTATGGAATCTGAATTCCATTTGGTTAATCCCCTCTTGTTTGTCTTGAGAAGTATCCTTCATCGATAGAACCCTATATGAAAATCGTAGGGTATGAAAGCTTGTTTCTTGTCGTTGACCAATGTGGCATTGTATCCCTGCAGGATGGTTTGATAACATATTTCTCCCACAATGAGCCAATCTGGGACATGAGCAAGTAGGATATGTGGTTCTCTGGTGGCCCCAAACACCATGATGTAGGTTGAGCATTCATCTAAATACCAATGTCCTACCTTTGCTATCATTTTCTTGGCTATCGTAGATAGTCTTAGGCATTCCTTCTTAAAAATAATAAAATGAATGCGGGTGATGCATTCATCGCAGATGAGTGCGTAATTTTTTTTGTACCTGTTCTCCCATAGTATGTTGAAGTAGACGTGGACCGAGAGCTCTGCAACATGCCAACTTAGATTCATTATAGCGAAGACGTTCCTTGGGCACATGACATCGAGAAGGTACGAGGCCATGTATAAAGTGGGTGCCTCCCCTTCCTTTGGCATGTGAGACTGTTGTACATAGATGCTTAATTGTTTTGAGATTATCTCTCCCTATTTGAAGCTGCTCCCAATGATTGCCACTGTGTACGTCAAAGGCATCCATGCTTCCAAAAAATTGGAGCAATCCTTTTCTCAATATAATAGGAAGATGAGCACCATCAAATAGATGTATGGATCCCTCAGGTTGATTGTTCCATACCATCCATTGCTCTGGTTAGTGAACTTATTATCCTCCTTCCAGCATGAGGCCATCAACCAATTAGTGTCATGGAATTCATAGAACTTCACCATGAAGTTTGTGTTGAGCCACTCCTCTGGGTCCTTGAGCTTGCAGTATTTCTAGACTTCTGTCAGGAGGAAAACTTCGATGCATCTACCATTCTCACTATTGATCAATCACTTTTGCCCATCTGTATGGTTGATGATCCATTTCAGAACCTTTATGAGGGGGAAACTAGGGTTTTTCTTTCCACCGTGTGTAGATACGACTGTTGGATGTTCGGGAAAACCTGGTCATTGAGCGCCCTCACATCCGGGTCATTGTGTGGGATATATTTTGGGTATTATTCTCGGATAATTTTGTTAAAGGGATCCCCCCACTGTGGGAGAATTAATTTCGATCCGATGCTTGCTTCAGTATCACCGAAGGTTGGGGCCTAGGAAAAATCTTTCTTTGTTGATGTTTTGATGACAGGCTTCACCTTGGGAGCATACTCTAACTACCTCGCGGTCCGCGGAGAAAAAAATTCACCTGTTTCAGTTTCCTTTAGCTTGGGTGCCCTCGACAAGCATCTAGTGGTAGGATTTCTTGGTGGCATGTTTCCTGCAGCTAGAGCAGAGTTTAGAGAGTGTGCAAGAAAATTGGATGCGTATATAAATTACGGTTAACGAACTGACAAACTTGAACACATACGTCTGTAGCTTGTTAAACCTGGTTTTGATAATCGAAGGGTTAGTACATTCTTCAGATTCTCTCAATTTCAACTTATGTGCAGGATGAATTGGTTCAAAAAAAATTCTAGATATTTAAGCAGGAAATAACTTACCTTGGCGCATCAGCCATTCAATTCGGGTCATGAGTGTAGTTTCATTAAATCTACCTCCAGATCTTCAAATATGTTTAAACTTAAATTCATCATGGGTTGACAGCACAGGTGCGGGTGGTAATGTGTTCTATCGACAATTTCAAATTGTTGTTGTCTAATCAGCGCACGCAGGGTCAGGAATTAATTGGTCTATTAAATGTCCAAATCCGATCATACCATATGCCGCAAACGTCCCATAGTTTTGCTAGTTTAGTTAGTGGATCGAGGGTCGTGATTGTGCTTCAATCATTTTCGTTGATATCTCCTTGCAAAATCTCTGACTCTGATCGATCTTGCTGTACAGAGCTGACATGGCAAAGTTTTCTAGGGGAAAGGACTAGGACCCAGGGAATATACAAATAATTTGGTATAAAACTAGGTTGTACAACCCCCTTACATGGAAACAACACGTGGCATTCGAGACCAGTGACTTCATTTTCTCGTGTTAATCCGATTCGAGACCTTCTTTAAGCCATATGTTCTAAAACCTAATCCTACCTTGCTGAAGCCGAAAAGTGTTACAAATAAATCCTCCTGCGGACAAGTGGATTCTCTCTTGGATACTAGACTCCTAAGACCAAGACAAAAAAGTTTTATTGTAGACACTGACATTCCTTTTTATGAAGCTAAATTATTCAAAGAAGAAGAAGGAAGAAGGGTAAATACCTTTTACCGACGTTTTTCCTTGCTCAATCCAGGCTAATCTTGATCTCTAAGTTCTTCAGAAGGTCCTACAATACAATGAGCAACAACAACGAGACGTACTTGCTACTCTACCACGATTAGCTTCATAATGGATCTATAACAGAAACAAGTTCATGAAATGTACACAAACTTTAAAGGAAACAGGCCAAGCATATATTTATATTAATGAAAACAAAGTGAAATGCTTACAGCCATAGATGTAGGTGCAACAGCTTCACCAAGCTCTCTTTGTCCATACCCTTGCTCAAATAATCCACACACGAATGATGATGCTTCAATGATATCTCTCTTATGATATCATAAGTTTGATGCCTTACAATGTCTCCCCTTTCACCATGAAGAGGCCTCCTTATATAATCTTGGAGAGGCCTAACCACTTAAGAGATTCTTGGGACAAGTTGAGGATTATTCTCCTTTAGCTGTGGATATTCCCTAAGATCGAGCCTTGACCTCATATCTGAATCCAACCAACTCCAGAGATTAAGGGGATTCTTCCTCAATTGCCCTCAATAGTCCAAAATTCGCTCAAAAAAGGCCAACGCTCCCCAAAAAGGGTGCACAGAGCATTGCAACGCTCCCCCAAAGAAGGCTAGGGAGCATTGGCACTTCCTGACAGTGGGTAGGGGACCGTTGCCCTCCAAAATTCATTTTTAAGTAGTCTTTTCCATGGTAAATGCTTTGTACTCCTCATCAGATGATTTCTCCTTCTTAAACCAGTCTTTGAGGGTGTCTCAAGTGTCCTTGTAATGTTGTTTGAGACATGACATGGTAAAGATGATTGTATGATTTCTGTGACACTTGCGACACTTATGGCTAAAAAGTGACACTTGTGACACTTATGGCTAAAAAGTGACACTTGCGACACTTGTAATGATGACAATAGGTCATCATTGAAGTGAGTAATTTTGATGTGTAACAAAAAGTGTCAAGGATCAGCGATCGGTGATAAACTTACCCAAGTTCTCTCGGATCAACTCTCTTGAAAAAGTATCGATGCTGAAAATGCATCAGGGATTGATGATCTATGATAATTTTATTGTAGTCAAAATTATTGTTGTAACCTTCCTGGATTTCCCCGATCCCGACAAAGCACATCAAGCTTTGGCTATCGACGATTTCTTTACGTCTTTTGTTAACATAAGTCCTTCTCATATTTTTCTGATGCTGAAGGGGATCTGCTATCTCTTGAACCTTTATGTGAATAAATTATGCAAACCAAATCTACCTTCTACTGATGCCAATGAGGATCGACACTCAGTGACTGTTTTTTTTTGTGTGGTTCCTTTACTTTCTTGATTTTTTTCCGACGCCGAACCTGAGGAAGTTAGGTGTAGTATTCAACTATCAATTATTAATTCGGGTGTCAAGGTATTTTTAGACGTGAGTGTTATTGGATTAATCGGTGAATGCGGACATAAACTGATCTCCCTAGATCCACCTAGATCTAGAACAAAACGAGACAATACATGACGCTTTCCCTAAGCTTTAATCATTGAATTTACTGTCAAACAAGAGACGAGTGACATACCTTTGAATATCACTTCCTTGTATCTTTGTTGTCCTTGCCCCGCTCCAGTGCTCTTATGATATTGGACGTCAATGAAACACAAACCAACCAAAGTGAAAGAAACAATAGTATATTCAATGAAAACTTATGCATGTGATCAAGGAGTCATGCAATAAAATGAGAATGATTTTATGGGAAAGAAACATGCCACTGTATTATATTAAGTAAAAGTAGAAGATACAACCAAACAACCTTGATGTTGCAAGGTTCCCTTTCAGTGGCCCTTTGCTCCAACACACACACTTGCTCCAAACTTGCATGAAGAATATCCAAAATAACTTGATGGGCAAATGAAGACCTCAAGCATCAATTGAAGTAGAATTCCTCACACAATTCTCAGCCTATTCCTTCCTTAATTCCTTTCTTAACCTTTTCCATAAGAAATCCATCATTATATGGGAGAAAGAGATATGGTTTAAAGAGATTAAGATGATCCCACCAATTCAGAGAAGCAAGTAGGATCCCAACCATATGGATGCCACCTCATATTCTAGAAGATTCCCTTCTAGAACTTTCGTGAACCTCAACTTTTTCTTATTCTTTCAGCATCGTTGCACCCTGGCTATAGGAAATCCTATGGAAATGTCGCAAACCAATTTCAGGACAGAATGTTGTGATCAAGCATCACTACACCCCAAGTATAGTGCCTCCTACGACTATCTTCTTTAATAGGGTTTTGTAGAAGGGGAAGCCAGTCACTCTTCTCATGAAGAAAGGTTCTTTTGGAAACCTAAACACATGTTGTAGAAACATCACTAGGTTGACTAAAATAATGTGTAACATAATTCCCCCCAAAGTATGAGGCTGGAACTCATCATAGCTGAAATACTTTGTAGAATGTGTGTGTGTCGAAAACAAGGAGCGCACCAATCGGGAACTTGCAAACAATCAAGAATTTGCGCAATATTATACCATTTATGAGGTAGGCATTCCCATGATCAGACTACAAGTGATTTAAATCATAAATGTCAGTCATGGCCACCAATCATACACTATGGATCCATGTCACCAAGATTCTACATAGCCACTAGGAATACATTGTGGATCTATGCTCTAGAAAACACAAATTTGAACATAGTCATGAGACATACAAAGTGGATCTATGTGTCAATACAAATCATAAATACTTCATCAAAACCTAGACCAAAATAATGAGATCCAGGGTCTTCAATCCCATCATCCGCAAGTATGAATCTAGCCATGTGATTACAAGTGTTGAAGTCGAACATGGTAGAAACCACTTGATTACTGGCCATTGATGAAAACTGTTAACAAGTGCGAGGGAAATCACCATTTATGTCAATGACTCCCAAGGTACTTGAGTACAATCTAACGAATGTGAATAAATGAGTTGAATTCAAACACTCGATGGTATCTCTCAATCAAGGGTCAATGATGTGAACCCACTGTCAAAAGTGAAGAAACCTACCATTGAGGCATGTAGGCTCTAAGGTACTAATTGATTTCTAAGTCTTGTTCCTGGATAATGAGTTGAAGTCGATAGGAAAAGACTCATCATAGGAGGGCCTTGATGTATCCCCCATCAATGACACAAAATAAGTAACAGATTTAAGGTAGACCAAAGTATGAAAATGATTTGAAACTGACACAGGGAAGGCTGACATGGTAAGAATTGATAACTGCATATGGCTGACTCAATAGAGGGCTTGTTTAGGTTTGGACTTCTCTTTAACATATGAATGACATGACAATGGTCTTGGCAGCATTGACTCAAGGAAGACCCAAGATATGAACTTGTGGAAGGCCAAACGAGAGAAAAATGGATTTCCCAACCCGAATATAATGATGAAGGGGGTGTCATGCTCAAGAGTGACTATTGTTGCCACTAACACAAATATAGAGACACATTTCTTTTCCAAATTTTCCCCCACCATTTCTGGCGAGTACCTCTTTATTTTTACGCAAGCTTGAGGAGGATAACATATGCTTGTTGATGTAATCTCATCCTTTGGACGAGTCCCTCGGAGTATGTTTAACGAACCCTAAGAAGGAGTGGATCGGTTCCATATAGGTCTTTCAATGTTTTCTTAACGATTCCAAAGAGAGAAACTCGGGGGTTTTTCATATGTAGAGAGTCTGAAAAACACTTAAAAATAACTCTCTTGGTTCCTTTTTCGTAAATTAGTTTGATGAGACCGAAAAAGTGATAACCTATTGCCCATCAAACATTTTTTTCAAATACTTTTACGAGCGTGAAAATAACAAGGTCGCTCGGCAATATTTTCTTTTTTATAGACCGTGAAAAGAGCTTAAAGGACACTCCATGGGTGTTGTTTTTTGTGTTACCATCACGAGTACGAAAAGACGACAAAATTATACTCGGTTCCCTTCTCATTGATTTACGAGCATGAGAAGGAACAAAACCTAAGCTTGAGATTTTTTTTGAAAAACCCTAAAAGAATATATACATGCGACAAATGTAAAAACAAACCAAAAAATGTATATGTGTTCCATCATTCGCACTCATAGATCTCTCACCTGTGAAAAATCAACTACTTGCAATTTCATTAGGACTTTAGGGTTTTAGGTGAAACGTATAATATAATATAAAATATGAATGGAAAAGTGAAAAAGTTAATAAATATGGGTAAACAATTCTTTTTACCATTCCATTGTTATTTCACCCAAAATGTGTCCCAAAACCCCCATTTTACCTAAAACTTCCACTACAGATTGCGTGAGGCACGATCAATCATTTGGCGAATGATCTTCATTGAATAGGTAATCTTCTTGTCCTCTTCATTTGCCATGGATTAATTTTTTATTTCATTGGTTAAAAGTAGTTTTTGAGTTGAATTTTATGAGGGTATGTGCGCGTGGAGATCATCATAGGCGACTTATATCATGCCTTGCGGTGATCACAGGTTTTCGCAAGTGGCCTTACGGCTGACCTGCGACGATTCTGCACTATGTGGATGCCTTCACCTGCATTGTGTGCATCTCAATAATGTTTTATGGATGTTTGGCCAATAAAAACTTCTAGGTGGGTAAAATAAATATGCTAACTTCTCCTTGTGGCTCCAATGCAGTCTTTGGATAGCTAGAATGTTGGAGTGGAGGGAGAGAGAAAATGAGGATGATGATTACTTTTTCGGGAATGACCCGGGAACAGTTAATTCCCTCCAACAGTGTGGGTTGTTGAAGTTCTTCAAAATTCAGGGCATGAGGGCCCAATTGTGGTTGCTTGAATATTTAGTCCACATGTGGGATGTGGATCAATAGGTATTCCATGTGGGGGCCCACATACTCAGTCTAGATATTGAGGATATCTATTTTTTGACAGGGTTGTCTCATCGTGGGTCCCATGTGACATTGACAGAGAGCAAGGGTGGTGGTATGCCAATGAATAAGTACATTCGGCAATACTGTGTACCAGAGGTTGAGAGATGAAGCGGAAAGGTTGCTATTAGGGATGTCTGGGATTTACCTTTACAGACCATCCTTTTCACCATATCATGTATGGTAGGGAGTGCATCTCCTCATATGGCTCTTTAGAGCTACTTCCAGTATGCAGTGGAGTGCATGGAGCACCACATCTTTAACTGGTGTGATGGGCTCCTCAAGAGCATGAAGAAATAGTTGACCAAGTGTAGGAAAGGTGAATTGAAACAATTCAGATATGGGTCGATTTTGGTTTCCTTCTTCCTATAGAGGGTTCCACACTTGCATATATAGGTAGAGTGGGGCATACCAGCCCCATAAGATCCAAGAATGAAGAGGTGTTGTGACCTCATGGCTCGGCATGTGATTGGTCCTATAGTCAGATATAATGACGTGTTCTTTGATTGGTTGAGGCCCTAGATGCTTATGGTAGATGAATATGCATATTTTGGCTTGGACTTCAAAGGTGACCCAAACTTGGTTCTTCCTTAAGGTTCTCAATGGGGGAACTTAGGTAAGAAACACATTTTGTTTTTATAATGTTTTTGTAAATTTTGAAATATGAAATGTTTTTTAGGTTCTTAATTCGATGACTAATCAAAAAACTCCTTGACAATGTAGATGTAGGACCTCACTGAACTCTAGGTACATCCCCCATCTAGAGGAGAGGGGAGAGATTCGAGGTGGCAGGATTGGTCGCTGCTGACTATGAGGCTATCGAGCAAAAATTGGAAGGGTTGACAGCGGATGTCCTAGATATCTCTATTGATGAGATCCCAAGACATTACCAGTGCCATACAGTGGGTGTATCTGGTTCTATCATTTGACTGCTCCGTAGAGTGTCACGGGCAGTTGTGTGTTATCATGAGCAACATCCTTGATGCTATTTTTTTATATGAAGCCATGTGCTTCACATTTTGATATTTTGGTCTTCGAACAAAAACACTTTTTGTAAAACTTTTATCGTTATATATACATGAGGCTTCTACTGACTTACTTGCTTTATATACAAAATGTGATTGGATTTATAAGTGTCTCAAATGTATGTCTAACACATAATTAGCTAATGTGTTTGTTAATGTATTTATACATCTAGGAATGTGTTGATATTCAATGTAGTCGAAATGACATTCCAAGAGGTGGATTCGTAAATATACCCTTAACAAAGTAGAACTTCAGATAGCATAGACATTACTCAATTGTAGTACCACTAACTGTGAATCAAGTCACAACAAGATGACAGATTCCAAGTGAAATAGTGTCGATCAACAATTCGATGACTGCACTGTATTCTGTGATATTGTTAGTTGCACGACCGAGGCAAACACTGTGTAGACTAATTAATTCATTTGTAGGTGCGTAGATTGCCCAAGAAGTAGATGCTAAGTTCTGAGTACTACGACTAGCTCCATCGATGAAGCCAATGTAGGGTAGCGAAGACATCGACATCTCAAAACCAAACACAACGCAAGGTAAGCATTTGGGGGTCGAAACCAAACAATGAAAAAGCACACAAAAGTAGCACGCAAGAGTATGATACAGTAAAAATACAAGCACTCATGTAAATATGACCTAAGCATAGTACTTCTTCAAGTAAATCCCATTTCTAGGTTCACTCAAAGGAATGCCATCATAATCCACTAACTCATAAACTCCCTTCTCCAACACTCGTTTGACAATATAAGGGTCTTGCCACATAGCCTCAATTTTTTCGGCCCCTAGTAAATCACGATCTTGTTCATAGAGGAGAACTAGATCACCTTCAGAGAAAACACGTGGCTTGACATGTTTTTCGTACTGGTCTTTGACACATTTATTGTGAGTTTCAATAACCAGGGTGGCATCACGATGAGTTTCATCTAATTGCATTAGGTACAATAGACGTTCCTCCTCAACAGAGGTGTTTGGAAGAATTTCAATGGCTAGTTTCAAATATGGTATCTCACATTCAATTGGCAAAACAAATTCGATGCCATAAACTAATTGGAAAGGTGTGAACCCAGTGGCAGACTTGACGGATGTCTGGTAGTCCCATAATGCTAAAAACAACATTGTATGATAACTTGTCTTATGAATTCCTATCATTTCTCGAAGCATAGTAATAAGAACATTGTTTATCGCTTCAACCTGGCCATTGGCCTGTGGATAATAGGGGGTTGAGTTTTCATGGCGAAGACCCAACTTTTTGGTAATTTCAGACATCATAAAGTTTCGAAAATGACTACCGTGATCAGTGACGATAGCTTGAGGAACACTGAACCGAGTAATGATATGATTGAATATGAACAATGTTGTAGTTTTCTCGGTGTTATGGAATGTAGGCATCGCCTCGGCCCATTTAGTGAAATAATCCATAGCTATGATGGTGTATCCATGCCCCTCGGCTGAGTGAGGGTTACATGTCATGAAGTCAATGCCCTATTTTGTGAAAGGACCAATGGAAACTACAGGGTGTAAAGGAGCGGGATGAGATCTTATCTTGTTGTTATACATTTGGCAAGCATGGAATTTCTGGAAAGCAGTGATACAGTCTTTAAATAAATAAGGCCATAAATATCATGCTCGTAAGATATTTTGGGCAGTGGCATACCCAGACATATGATGGCCAAATACTCCAGAGTGGTAGTCATTCAAATATTTCTCAGCCTCATCATAGGTGAGACATCGTCGGAAAATGGAGTCAACACCACGACGATAAAGAGTGTCACTGAGAATTATGTATTGACGGGCTTGATACCGTATACGACGATGGTCCGTACTAGAAAGGTTAGGCTAGAAAGTTTTAGTCTGGAGATAAATGATAATATCTCCATATCAAACATCATCAGAACTGATCAGAAATAGGGATTCGTCAGGTAAGGAATCCTCTGCCACATTTTCTATCTCAGTGGAGGAAAGGTCACATATCAATTCAACGAAAACCAAATATTTCTTAGACTTAGTGCATTCAAACTTTAAGTCGGAATCCTAGATAATAACTATCCATTTGGAGTACTTTCCCCCTAGAAATTGGTGCGTAAGGATATGTTGCATAGGGTTGCATTCGGAAATAATAATGGTTCTGTGTAATAGGATATAATGATAAAAACGTTGGACAGCTTGAACAACTGCCAAGGCTAGTTTCTCCACATGTAGGAATTTGGATTTGGTGGCCGTGAGACTCTGACTAAAATAGTAAATTACATGTTCATCATGCAAAGCATCTTCTTGGATGAAAACCATTGCAATGGTAGAGTCTGAAGCAGCGAGGTAGAGGAAATAGTCTCGGCTATAGTCTAGTGGGAAAAGTAGTGGTGTACGGGTTAAGGTAAGTTTCAAAGCTTCAAAGGATTTGGTTGTAGTATCACCCCATACAAACTCGTAACCCTTCGTTAACAGTCGATTAAATCATAGCGTTAACTTAGCGTAATTGGGAATGAATCGATGCAAAAGGTTTGTCTTCCCTTGCAAACTTTGAAGCTGGCGGAGTGAGGAAGGAGGAGGTAGATTAAGGATCACCTCAACCTTCAAAGGATCTACCCTAATTCCATGAAGGGACACAATAAAACCCAGAAGTCGGATGGAATCCACACAAAAAACACATTTGTGTGGGTTCAAACATATACGATAGAAACGACAGCGAAGGAAAATGGCTTGGAGGTGTGTCGGGTGATCTTGGCGATGCATGGAATGCACTGGCAGATCATCAAGATACAATTGTATGATGTTCTTAATATCATGAAAAGCATAAGACATGGTGCACTGAAAAGTCGCACCAACATTCTTCAAATGAAAAGGCAGTTTTTCGGTAGGCAAAGATACCCCAAGGACAAATAAAAGTAGTCTTGTGTTGATCCGCAGGAAAAATATTAATCTGATTATAGCCGGGGAAACCATCCATTAAGGAGAATATTTCGCTCCCGGCACAATCGTCGACAATCTGGTCAACAAAGGGGGTTGGATAATTGTCCTTAGGACAAGCTTTATTGATATCCCTATAATCTACACATACACGTATTGTGCCTTGTTTCTTATTGACTAGAACTAGATTAGATACCCAATCAGTTAAAGCCACAGGATAGATAAAGTCTGCCTTAAGAATTTTTTCAACTTCGAGCTTGATAGTAGCGACTTTACAAGGATGGACTGGGAAAAGTCTCTGTCGGACAAGTTTAGTGTCTAGGTAGGTCTTAATTTCATGCACAATGATATCAGGATCGATACCCGACATCTCTTTGTAGCTCCAAGAGAAAACTTCACAGAATTCTTGAAAAAGGGATTTATAAGTGACAACCTCATCAACGGAACCTGAGGCTCCGATGTGAAAATTTTCGACGACTCTGGGTTTAATGGATATGTCAAGAGGAAAGGTGGGTGAAATATTACTCAAGTTCCCTTCATATAGCATGTCGTGTGGTGACTAGGGAATAGAGGAAATGACAACAATGGTCGACGGAGTTGAAATCTGTTGGTAAATCTCTATGGTGTGCTTCTCTAGGAAGAGAATGGAATGATGATGTCCATCGTCCCAGGGGGTTTCTTCCATAGACATGACTGACATGATCATCTTGTCGGTAGGAAAAAACATGTGAAACAGATCGAGAGATGAATCATAGAGAGAGGGAGTAGAAGGGGTTGCCGATTGAATGGCTTGATAAGCAGATTCAACTAGACTTAAGGGAATTTGTTCTCCATAGCGAAGATAATCACCAGGATTGGGTACTATCCACGGGTCATGGGACATGGGTGTTTCGTGAACAGAGGTGGAAATCATGTTGATTGAGGCAACAAAAGGAGATGGAATATCGGGTGGTGGGATTGGGAAGGTACCCATCAAAGTTGAATCTTTCAGAAGACCCACATCGACATTCTCCTACCCAGGAGGTGTATTCAAGATAAAGGGTACGTTGCTAGTACGGGAATCGGAATTAAAAAAGGCCAGTTGGTCAACTGTAACAATTTTTCCCTGGTGTGGGAAACGTAACACACGGAAAAGGGTAGACATGATTGCACGCATGAAATCAATCCAACTACGGCCGAGTAAGAGATTATAGTCAAGAGGCGCATCAAATACCTCAACCTTGGCATTGACCGATTTGCCTTCCAACGTAATAGACAACGAGGGAAGAACATCGTAGGGTTTAAAACTAGAACCATTGAAGGCCTTAAGTGTATTGTGTGATTCGGTCAAAGGAGGAGAGCCAATGGCTTTCCAACAAGTAACTGACATAACGCACATCAAGAAACCCTCATCAATAATGGTTCTAAAGATATTCTTGGTTTCTACAACAACTTGAATCTGAAACGCTAACTGAGGAGGTGGCCTTTGAATGTGATCTTCCAGGTCAAATATTATCAAATTCGTATCTGTGGGATCAATTCCACCAATGGATTTTAGTAGTGCCTTCTGTTGAGAGGGACAACTTTGAAGGACTTCGAGAGCTGACATCGCATAGGGTGCTTGCTCAAGGTCTTCTACAATACTGTAGTTTTGAGCAGCATGCGCATGAGGATTAAAGGCAGACTTTTGAATAACTCCCTTTGGAGGAGGGCGGAGAACTGTATCGGGACCCGGTCGTTCAAGATGAAGAGGACCGTTGGGAGTTGAAGTTGAGGGAGGCGGTTGAACCAACGAAGGTGGAAAATTGTCAACTTTCTCCTTCGAAGGAGAATAATATTTGGCCTGAGTTGTGATTGCAACGTTGTTCTTTCTAGAATCACCAGTACACATAAGGACATACGAAGTGGTGGAAGGAGAGGGTTGGTCATGAATGACCAATTGGGCTTGATGTTGAGAAGGGAAAGGTTGTGACAAAATGATAGGCGTGGGAGGTTTCACGGTCCCTTGAAGGAACTTATTGACCTCGGCATGTCTTGGACAATCCTTTGTGTAGTGATCATCACCACAAATAAGGCAAGGATATTGAGGTTTACGCTTATCCTTATTATCACTAGGTTGTGTATTTTGTTTTTCGTATTGCAGGTTATTATTTTTATCCTCCTTATTCTTACCCTTTCCTTTTTTAGATTTTTTTTTTCGGCAGGGGTAGATTGAACTGAATTAACCTCAGAATTTTTGTCGGTGGAAGGAGTAGGATTCAGAGCACTTTAAACATTAGAAGCAGTAGATTTGGGATTGGTGTGAGTGGCTGACATGGATTTAGCGTTAGCATGGAAAGTGCCAATCACACCGTCAGCAGCAAGAGAAGTTGTTGGGGTTGTTGAGGTAGCGGTGGTAGAAGGGCGAGGAGCATCAGGGATTAAGTTGTAAAGAGTGCCCATTTGCGAATAAATGAGATCTAGGTACTCAACACGACTAATTGCCTACTCTTTAGTGACAACTCCACCCATGGAAATATCACGGGTGATTTTACTAATGAATGATTTGGTGAACCACTCAACCAATAACTGATCAGGAAGGTTTATTTTGATCAAGCATCTTCTCCACCTCCACTCATGAATATGATCAGAAATGTGAGTGGCAGACAATTGCTTAAAGGAACTTAAAATCTTGGTTCCTATCTCGTAGCAAATTGGAAATTGGTAATGTGTGAGAAAATCCATGGCTAGGGTATTAAATTCATTAAAGAAGCCTCGTAGTAATTCTATGTACCACTTTGTTGCCGAACCCATGAGAGTTCGCTAGAAGTGTAACATTCCCCTGGCCACCTGCAGGTCATGGGACGCCACTCCAGAGAAACCACTCATGCTCTGACACCAGTCGGTAACATTCCCAGACTTTACAGGCTGGACCATGCTACTCTAGGCAATGCTTTCGTTCCCTTACTGCGGAACATACAGTAACATACCTAGTAGTCAAGTGAGTTATACCACATAAATTTACTCTTTAAACTGCATGCAACTAAAACATATACATACAACGCTCTTGCGGAAGCTTTACATCTAAACATAAACAAACAATTACTTTCTGTAACATACGATTTGGTACTGAAATAATTGTAACTACAGATATGCAACATTTACAGGGAATTACCCAAAAACATATAGGCAATTATAATCACATATATGATAAACCGTAACATAGGCATGTAAATAACAAAGTAGCATATCATTTTATCATACAATTGGTACTTATCTTAGAAATATTTTCACCAACTTCATACAAACCGTCCATGAACCTCCCAGCCTTAGACTACATTGTTCATAACTCTCAACAATGAGTCACCCCCGAGATGGGACTGAACTCCACCCAGGGTAAATGGTTCCTATCCAGGCTAAGGCTCATGGGAAACAGGAAAGACTCTGTCTCCAGTGCTCACTCAACTAACAGCCTACAACCTCCCATTCCCCACATGCCTTTACCACCCAAGGAAGTGTGCCCCTTCTCTGCTCAATAGTCCCTCAGCTGCCCCACTTCCCTTCCAGGGCTTCAACAACAGGCCAGACCGGAAGTCTCAGAGCATTGTAGCTACATTTTAGCACCTTCAGGAATCAATCCCCAACAATTCTCTCGCTCAGAGAATTTCTCATGTGCTTGACAACTTGCTTCTTCAATCTCGCTCCAAGCTAACCAGGTACACCAACCTAAAAGCGCTATGGGAATAGGCTTCGGAATGGTGAAATGGTTGTCTCGAGGATAACAGAATGCATGAGTGAAAATGGTCATGGAATCATTGACTGGATAACTGAGTGTGGAAAGGAATCACTGTGAACTCTTCATGGAAGTGATGGTGAGAATGATGGTCAGGCTACTGGTAAGAAATCCCGTGAAAAGTCACCAAATGAGCTAAGTCCCCCATGATATGAATGCATGTCCCCAACTTGACACTTGTCATATCGAAAGTTACTTTGGTCCACTTGTCCCCAACTTTAGAACTTAGGATAAAATAATTATCCATACTTTACGCTTTAGGAAATATTAATATAATATTCCCTTGACTTTTTTCCCTCCCTTTCTCTAACTTGTGAAGTTCAGTCCCTCATCTCTTTTATCGTGGTCGGTCTGTGAGCAACGATGTATTTTATATTAATCATGAGTCATGTACAAAGTAGGCGCATTGGCCTTTGACATCTAGGCATTCCGGCCTAATACCGAAACATAAGCATCCCAGCTTATAATAACTAGCTCACCAGCCTATAACACATATCATATACATGAGGCTCGTTGTCCTCCATACTGTGCGCATTATCCTTGAATGTGCATGTTACATCATTTTACTGCGCAGTTCATGTGCACTATGCCACATGACGTGCATTACCAAATGAGGTAAAAAAAACTCACCAGCTTAAGTACATTTATATTACATTTACAATTGGGTTCAGCCGATGGATATTACAAGAAGAGTTGTAACCTAATGGATTCTTCCATCAATGAGTTGGGTGAACACCAAAGGTGAAAAGTCATAACATGATTGTTTGGGTATTCTCTCGGTCGACCGTCAAACTTGGGAATGTCGAATGGTAATTTGGCTGGTATGACGGGCCAATGGGGAAAATGTAAGATAGGATCATTCAAGATCCTAGACAAGTCAGGTAAATTCAAAGTGGCTAGAAAAGGAAACTGTCTATTCACTTGAGGATACTGGTGACTTTGGGGAGGAAGTCTCGTCAGTATACCAGTAGGACTGTAAGAAGTCTGCATGTAGGTGGAGAGTCTTGACAGATTCGGGCATGGAGGATTTGGAGGTACATAGCCCATAGGGTTGGGTTGATTAGATATGTTTCCTTGAAAAGGGACACTGGAGTGAACATTTGGACCCCAAGAGGGATTCAAAGAACCTAGATACGGCTGGCCAAAGTTAGGGGGTACAAAAGAGTTAACTTGAGTTTGTTTCCCCCCAGATGATTGTGGCTTTCCTTGGGCAAGAAGGTTCCAAATTTGGGTTAGTGATGCTGGTGCATTCTGTCCATACAGTGGGTGGCTCCAACCTAAGGTTGTCCTCCAAGTGGAGGTTCCCCCCCAACCTGTGGGTGTGCCCCAGTCTGAGGTTGACCCCCAAATTGAGGTTTCCCCCCAGCTTGAGATTTCCCTCCAACAGGAATCTGGTAACCAGAAGTGAACAAATGATGGGTGCCTCCAATTGTATTGGATCCACTAGGGACAGATCCCCCAAGAAAAGGTGGATAATACCCTCTAGAGAGGACCTAAGAAGGTGTAGGAACAAAACCAACAGCAACATTGTACCAAGGAGGAACAAAAAGTCTAGAAACTCTGGATGGAACCTGGGTAGGGATGGTGATGGAAGTATTCAAATCATGATACCCAGGGGGAAGTGACGGGATAGGTCTAGATGAAAGTGGTGTTCCAATAGGATTTTGGTTAACCACCACATTCCCAGTAGGAATAGTCGTAGCGTGTGGAACCATAGTAGAATGGGCCATCTGGAGAGAAAAAGTCGAGCTAGGACCAACTGACTGTGTGTCTGGAATGACGGTAATATTGTTAGTTGTACCAACAAAGTGGTCTAAAGGTACTGTATAGGTAACAAACGTTTAGAGTAGTTGTGATACGACAGGTAAATCAGGACCCGCCCCTAAGTTACCATAAAGGTCTCGCACAGTGCGAGGCGGGTTTCCAAATATGTCACTAGAAAGAGGGTTCTCTACTCCAGGGCATGTATGAGGTCTAGTCAGTATTTCAAAAGTTTCAGCAACAAGTTCTTCTGATAAATTCATTCGAAGAATACGTCTCTCGTATCCAACATACGGTAACGAAGTTGAAGGTAGTCGGAAAGCCTCTAGAGAATCGAAAATAATTCAGAAATCTTCTAAAGAGTTGGAACTTTCCACTTGTGAGGTTACATTATCCTAGACCTCTCTCGACTCAGGAGAGCCCTCCAGTGAATTAGGAGGCAAAGGGAGGTAACCTTATGGACCTTCCAAGGGTATCCCTTGCATCCTACGTGAATGACATGGAGGGTCAATGTTGACCGAACCAAATATTTTACGGAAAAAATATATGGCCAACTATGGAAACAAACAACACTCGCTAATAAAATCTAGAAAACAAACCAAGCAAACAAATCATCTTATTTCGAAGTCACTAGTTGGTGATGAAATCCAACATCGGGAAGTCAAGACAAGAAGGGGCTAGGATAGAGTGGGTGGAAAAGTTATGTTGATGACCTACTTAACGGACTTACACCCTGATGCAAGCTCCCACACATAATCGTGGGTATACCCTCCAACGAGCCCAAGTGATTCTGGACAACGTTGATTCCAGGTACCATGAAGACTTTCCCCTCCATAGTCACCTCGTGTAAGACCCTAAAGAGATAGGCTACTAACGCTACCAAGAACAACAGTGATTCCTAGAGGAACAGTTGATAGTCAGATCCACGCGCAAGGGCAGGGTATCTAGCCCAAAATCAACTCGAAAGGCTTCAACTCATAATTGTGGGTATACCTTCAAGTGACCCCCATAATACATGCAATCTCTACACCAAGACCAAAAAAGCAGGGTGAGAAACTCTACCAGCCTTAATGTGACCTTAGGTTTGACCCTTGTGTGAGAAGGGCTTCCTAGGACAAAATGTTGCAATTGGATTTGAACACTCCCTATCACAAGATGCTACAGTGTGTTTTATGCTTTGGAGAGTGTGCCTCACAACCTATTCCAAAGCGCTAGCCTAGCTAATGTTGGTGGAAAGAGTTTATAGAAAATAAAAGTTACTAATAAATTTTAAAATTACGCAGTGTTTTAGAGGTTGTTTACTCAAGAGGGGAATGGAAATGAAACCAATGTTGTATAAGAGCTTGACCCAATAATATGCAAGAAGAGATGAGTGATGCAATATTTCAGTTCAATGAACTCTAATTACAGTAGGGAGAAGGTATTTCTTGGAAGCACGAAAGCTACGAAATGTAATTTCTTTTTCTTGAACGAACACAATTCCAAAAAATCATAACCTATGAAATTTCCCAATTTGCTCTCTTTTAAAAGTTTCAAATGCAAATATTTTCTTTTGAATGTTTACTAAAAAGAATAAATGACTTTAATTATTCCTTTCCAAAACCAAATCAGAGGTAAAATGAAGAAAGGAAAATGTAACCAAAGAAAATGAATAGACTCAATAAAATACCCAAATCAAACTTTCAATGAAGATAAAAAATGGAGATAACAAGAAAGAGATTTGCCAAATGAAAATGAAAGTGTCTTTCAAATCAACAAGCAATCCAAAAAGTGTAAAATAATCCAAAAATTTACTCAAATCAAAGACTTTTTATCAATCAAGCACTCAGATCTAAATTCAGAGATTATATCCTTGTTAACAAAAATCAAGAAGAAAAAATCTTGCACAATGATGAAGAAAGGCCTTCAATCCTTGGAAACCAATCAAAATCAAGTCTTAAACTCAGAAAATAGTCATATTCTAGTACAAAAAACTCATCCCAGGTGATCAAAGCAAATTTGGGTAATAAAATCCAAAAAGGGCCTAATCCAATAAATTCTATAGGAAACGTCATAGTCTAACAGTAAGGTACAGTGTAGCGGTTTGAGGTCTCCGCAGGCTAGCTATGGGACAGGATGCGTCGATCTAGGAATGTCGTAGGTTGTATGTGGGATACAGTGAGGCTATCTCTGTAAACAAAGAAAGATTGGAAAAAGGACAAAGATTCTAAATGAACTTTCAGACCCAGAGTGTCTAGATGGATCACCCACAAACTCAGAGACTGGATTAAAATGAAAGGAGGAAGGCTAAAGGCAAGTGGACAACAAAAACCAAAAACAGGTCGTCTCCCCAGTGGAGTTGAAAATTTTCTTATTGGATTAATCGGTGAATGCGGCCATAAAATGATCTCCCTAGACCCACCTAGATCTAGAACAAAATGAGACAAGACATGACGCTTTCCCTAAGCTTTAATCATTGAATTTACTATCAAACAAGAGATGAGTGACATACCTTTGAATATTGCTTCCATGTATCTTTGTTGTCCTTGCTCCGCTCCGGTGCTCTTATGATATTGGACCTGCAATGAAACACAAACCAACCAAAGTGAAAGCAACAATAGTATATTCAATGAAAACTTATGCATGTGATCACAAAGTCATGCAATAAAATGAGAATGATTTTATGGGAAAGAAACATGCCACTGTATTATATTAAGTAAAAGTGGAAGATACAACCAAACAACCTTGATGTTGCAAGGTTCCCTTTCAGTGGCCCTTTTCTCCAACACACACACTTTCTCCAAACTTGCATGAAGAAGATCCACAATAACTTGATGGACATATGAATACCTCAAGCATCAATTGAAGTAGAATTCCTCACACAATTCTCAAACTATTCCTTCCTTAATTCCTTGCTTAACCTTTTCCATAAGAAATCCATCATTATATAGGAGAAAGAGAGATGGTTTAAAGATATTAGGATGATCCCACCAAATTAGAGAAGCGATTAGGATCCCAACCATACAGATGCCACCTCGTATTCTAAAAGATTCCCTTCTAGAACTTTCGTGAACCTCAACCTTTTCTTAGCCTTTCAGCATCACCCCACCCTGGCTATAGGATAGCCTGTGGAAACGTCGCAAACCAGTTTTAGGATAGAATGCGGCGATCAGGCATCACCACACCTTGAGTATAGTGCGATTGTGGCTATCTTCTTTAATAGGGTTTTGCAAAACGGGAAGCTGGTCACTCTTCTCATGAAGAAAGGTTATTTTGGGAAATTGAACACATGTTGTAGAAACATCGCTAGGGCGACTAAAATAATGAGTAACAATGAGGTTTCACCAGTTTAAACAAACCTGACTAGGTGATAAGAGACATGAAAACAAAACAAAGGTAAACCATTTCCCAAAGTGAAATTGAGTCAGACAGTGAAGAGAACAAGTGGTACCAAAAAGTGACAAAATTTGATAAGGCTTTTAGGGTGTGTTGAGTGCTCAACATGTCCTTATTTGCTTACAACTTGGATTGGTTGTCATGAGGTTGACCATATTTTCTCTATCCTTTGTTCTGCGGGTTAGGTTTTCCCTTGCCCTACTTCTATTGTGAGGGGTTCCCAAACCCAAAATGTCGTGTTTTTTGTTTAAGCTTCTGCTTGATTTTGACGACATATCGATAGGCCACACCCAAGGAAAAGATGTCCCAAAAATCTATTTATGTCTGGATGTATCTAGTTAGAGTGCCACGGTACTTGAGCACCATATGTTGCTCAGAATCTTTGATGCCTATATTGGTGCACAAGGTATGGAAGACATTGGTAAACTCTAGGACTGTTTGGTCTCTTTCCTTCCGCAGTGTGGTCCATCTTGTATACAAGTCGTCATAACTTCCAATATGGTAGTATTGTTCCTTAATAACATCCCTGAAGGAATCCAAAGTGGGTGCAACTACAAATAATGTGGATCCTTCTATTTCATTTTTCTCATAGAAAGTCTCCCATCAATATTGGACATGGGGGATGGCCTTGAGGAGCGCAAATATAATCTTTTCTCTATCAGAAAAGTTGTGGACAGAAAAATACCCTTCTATAAGGTTTAACCATTTATCTTCGGCATCCACATCTATTTGACCTTCAAATATATGACTATCAAAATTGATTTGTACCTTGAAGGGGGTGGTACTTCTTCTTGAGGTGGATGCATCTCTTTTTGGCAGTCGTCAAAGGATTTGTGTGAAGTTGTCCATCATCTCGTTCCTCTATCACTCAAGGGATTCCTCGAGAAACATTTTGAAAGGATATCCTATACCATCATATTTATTTTTACCTGCCACGAGAAGTTTCTTAGTTGTGAAAGAGTAGTTTTCCTCAAGAGAAATAAGCTCGCAAACCAACTCTCTATACCCTGACTGCATTGGGGAAATGCATTAAAAATGAAAAGGAGCAGAACACTCTGATACCACTAATCCAGATTAATGAGCGGAATGAATTGAAACCACATAATTATAATGTTAACACAGAGACACAGTGGACAATAATAGAGATACAACAAAACTTGACTTCTATTAAATAAGAAATATGTTGAAAACTGTAAAATGTAGACTAAAAACAAGCTTGCTAGAATGGTGATGGCTTATCTCTAAGAAGAGATGTGACAGCTACGCTCATTCACAAGAACATGAGTACAGTGAGGCTCTGAAGGAATTTTTACAATAAATATGAATGCAAAAACCCTAGACATCCAAAAACCTAACCCTAGGAGATGAAGCACCAAAATTCATGCGGGCCTCATTGGGGTAAGTTAGTACATTAACTTCCCGAGGTTGTAAATTTTCCATACGATCTCCATTTAGGGTGCACGATAGCTCGTTGGAAAGGTATTGATGAGGATATTAATTTAAGGGGCTCAACCAAAGCCTTTATCTACCATTGAGGTGCTCGATTGTGAAAAATTTTCATTTAGGCCCTCAAACTTGCCCCTGAAGTTAAAAACTACTAAAAATAGTAAATTGCCAAAATTGCCAGAAATTTGTTTTGAGCCAGTTGGAAAAGGTGGGTGGTCACCAATATCCACCTAGATTAGAGCGTCAACAACTAGATTTTCTTTTCCCTTCTTGTAAATGATCTCATAATCATATCCAAATAGATTGGTCACCCATTTGTGTTGCTTTAGGGATGAAGTTCGTTGTTCCAAAAAATACTTGAGGCTTTGTTGATCAGTCTTAATTTGGAAGAATTTCCCCAATAGATAAGGATGCCATAGATCCACAACATGGAGAATATCCAACATTTATTTTTCATATATTGATTAACCCAAATGTCTCTCTAAAAGTTGTTTGCTACTGAAATCCAAAGGCCTTCCATCTTGCATGAGGACTACCCCAATGCCTTTCCCTGGAGCATCACATTCTAGGAAAAAAGTCTTGGTGAAGTTAAGAAGTGTTGGGACAAAAGTCATGCACATAGCTTCTTTCAAGGCGTGGAAGGATTGATCAGCTACTGGAGTCCAAGTGAAAGCATTCTTTTTAAGGAGAGTAGTGAGAGGTGTCACAATTTTGCCTTAATTCTAAACAAACTTGTGATAATAGCATGTTAAACCTAGAAAAACACACAAGATCTTAAGAGTTTTAGGGCAAGGTCAATCCTTCATAGATTCAATTTTCTTAGGATTCACCTGTATGCCATCCTTTCCAATAAAATGACCCAGTTACTCCACTTCTAAGGCTCCAAAGGCACATTTAGATTGTTTGAGGAATTTTTTTTTATGAGAGAGTAGATGTAGAACCTGATCCACATGGGAAAGATGGGCTTGCCAAGTTTTACTATAGATGAAAAAATGATGGATGAAAGGGTGGAAGACATGATTCAATAGATTTTTAAAAGTGGAGGGAGCATTACACAGGACAAAGGGTATGACCAAGAACTCATAGCGACCCTCATGAGTTCTAAATGTAGCCTTGGGAATGTCTTCCTCTTTCATACATATCTAGTGGTAGCCAAAATATAGATCAAGTTTAGTAAAGTACTAAGCACCGCTCAATTCATCCAACATGTCATCAATGAAAAGAACGGGAAATTTGCCTTTGATGGTGAGTTTGTTGAGGGAATGAAATTTAGGACACATGAGCCAATTGCCTTCTTTCTTGAGTACCATGACCATAGGAGAAGAATAGAAGTTGGTACTAGGATAGATAACACCTACTTCGAACGATTCTTGAACAATTTTCTCAATTTCATTCTTTTGGGAAAAGGGATGATGATAAGGGAGAACATAGGGACGAAGATTGACCGAAACAAGTGGAATGGAATGATCATGAACACCATAGGAAGGGAGAAGTCCATGGGAAGTGGTAAAAACAACTTGGTGTTGGGAGAATATAGACTGGAGGTCAGGATGCACATAAGGTGTCTCAATTTCTTGAATGGAATGGAGTTGGGAAATAATTCTTGAATGACCTTTTTTTAGGAGCTTTTCCATTCTAAGGGAAATTATGATCTCATGGGATCCTATTGTGATGCCTTGGAACTTATACGGTTGTCCCTCTTATTGGAATTGAAAGTTTAATTCCTTAAAATCCATGAGAATGGGACCGAGAGTACGTAACCATTCGACATCGAGCATAATGTCACTACCACCTATTTCGATAGAAAACATATGAGATTTCAATTTGTGCTACCCAATTTGGAGGCACGCATTTTCACAATGCCCCCCACATTTCATGGAACCACCATTGGCAATCATGATTTGAAAATTGTTGACTGCATGGGTATAGAAATTGGTTTATTGGGCAATTTGACGATGAATAAAATTATGGGTGATGCCACTGTCAATTAGGATGATGAAATTTCCATGCTTAATGTAGCCAATTAACTTGAGGGTTTGGGGATTATAGAAGCCAGTGAGTGCATTCAATGAAATGACTAGTTTGATTGTTGGTGGATCAAAGGGCGGGGTATGATCATTTGTCTCGGGTAGCTTGGACATAGGGGAACCCTCTCCTTCTTAGTTAGAAACATCCTTAGAGATGGTCATAAAAAGATTATGTTCCTTACACTTGTGCCCCTGAAAATATTTGTCAACATAATTATAGCAAAGGCCCTTGAGTTGGCATTCAACCATTTATACCGAGGTCAATTTATGGATCCTGAGTGGAGGGGAAGGAGGGTCAATATTTGAGGGTTTAGGTGAGGAATAAAAGAGGTTTTTCTGGTTTGGGAGGAGACAACTTGTTGTTCTTCCTTAGCTCATTTAGTAGCTTCCATCCAGGTGTGGGGGTGAGCCATTTAGACATGGGCATGGATTTCATCTTTGAGGCCACTGATAAAGCATTCTCGAAAAAGGGCATCTGACATGCCCTTCGTGTGGAAATCCAAGTTCTCAAAGGAAGTTATAAAGTCTTCCACCGTGCCTGATTGTTTCAACTTAGTCAAATGACCTAAATGGTGGGTGTCGATGTCAAAGTGTTCATAAATATCTGCAACAAATTGTGTCCAAGCCACATACCCTTGGCGTTCATTTTTTCTCCATTGCCACCATTTCCATCATTCAAGATCAAGATAGAGAACACCATAAAAGAATTTGGCCAACTCATCAGTAATGTCATGTAAAGAGAAATAATGTTCCATTTGAGTGACCCAACCCATGGGATCTGAGCCATCAAATTTATTCACCTCCACTCTAGGAAGATGCAGGTCCCGTTGAAAGTAGTTGGAATGAAAAGACATGGAATGGAATGATTTAGTGCCTTCATGGTTATAAGGTGGTTCAAAAGAGAGAGGATATTGGGTTTGCTTAAATAGTGTATTCAAGTTATGCATTTCTACTTGGGATTGTTGACACATTGCGGTCAAGTGGTGCATTGATGCAGGAAGTGATTATAGTGGGGCAAGTCGAGAATTTATGCTAGCAATGTTGGAAGTAAGGTCAAATATATCATTCTAGTTTTGCTCATTGATTTTTTCCAATGCAGTGATGCGGGCATCCCAGTCTTGGCTATGGGTGTGGGCCATTAGGGAGGGAAAGGGGCAGGTGGGTCCACATAGAAAAGGGATTACTAGTGAATGCTACCACAATGATTGATGCAAAGAGAGGAAGTCAATGGGAAAGGTGCCAAATAATGGTGTGGGGAAGTGCGAGTGGGTCCCAAAAACAAATTGATAAGTGATAGGTACCACAAGGATTAGGGAGAAAGGAGGAATCCAATGAGATAGGTCCCAAATAAGGGTGCCTATTTTAGAAATTTTTTCCACAATCCATGCATCTTGCTCTGATGGCCTTCCATTTCCCTCTGCAGACCTCATTTCCCCTCACTCCAAAGCTTAAAATAATCAATTTTGTACATATAAGTGACCTTCCACTTATACATCTCATGTACATATGATGTTTTCTCCATTACAACCCGTGAACATCGAGTTTAGTGCAAAATAAAATAAAATTGCATCAGGTTTCCATGCCATTCACAAGATCTGTGATCCTTGAACTTCCATATATTGGCCATAAAAATCTTATCTTCCTTACACTTGTTCCCTTGAAAATATTTGTCAACATAATTATAGCAATGGCCCTTGAGTTGGCATTCAACCATTTCTACCCGGGTCAATTTATGGATCTTGAGTGGAGGGGCAGGAGGGTCGATATTTGAGGGTTTAGGGTCAGGAATAAAAGAGGGTTTTTTGGTTTGGGAGGAGACAACTTGTTGTGCTTCCTTAGCTCATTTAGTAGCTTCCATTCAGGTATGGGGGAGATCCATTAGGACATGGACATGGATTTCATCTTTGAGGCCATTGATAAAGCGTTCTCGAAAAAAGGCATCTAACATGACCTCCGTGTGGAAATCCAAGTTCTCAAAGGAAGTTATAAATTCTTCCACCGTTCCCGATTGTTTCAACTTGGTCAAACAACCTAAATGGTGGGTGTCGATGTCAAAGTGTTCATAAAGATATACAACAAATTGTGTCCAAGCCACATTTCTCCATTGCCACCATTTCCATCATTCGGGATCTAGATAGAGAACACCATAACAGAGTTTTTACAGCTCATCAATAATGTCGTGCAAAGAGAAATAATGTTCCATTTGAGTGACGTAGCTCGTGGGATCCGAGCCATCAAATTTATTCACCTCCACTCTAGGAAGACACGGGTCTCGTTGAAAGTGGTTGGAATGAAAAGACGTGGAATGGGAAGATTTAGTGCCTTCATGGTTATAAGGTGGTGTAGAAGAGAGAGGATATTGTGTTTTCTTAAATATCGTGGTCAAGTTATGCACTTGTTCTTGGGATTGTTGACACATTGCAGTCAAGTGATGCATTGATGCAAGAAGTGATTATAGTGGGGAAAGTCGATAATTTATGCTAGCAATGTTGGAATTAAGGTCATAGATATGATTCTGGTTTTTCTCATTAATTTTGTCCAATGCAGTGATGCAGACATCCCAGTCTTGGTTGCGGGTGTGGGCCACTAGGGAGGGAAAGGGGTAGGTGGGTCCGCACAAAAAAGTGATTACTAGTGAATGGTGCCACAATGATCAGTGAAAAGAGAGGAAGTTGATGGGAAAGGTGCCAAATAATGGTGTGGGGAAGGGTGAGTGGGTCCCAAAAATAATTTGATAAGTGATAGGTACCACAAGGATCAGGGAGAAAGGGGGAATCCAATGAGATAGTTCCCAAATAAGGGTGCCTGTTATAGAAATGTTTTCCACATTCCATGCATCTTTCTCTGATGGCCTTCCATTTCCCTCAACAAAAAACATTTCCCCTCACTCCAGAGCTTAAAATACTCAATTTTGTACATATAAGTGACCTACTAGTTATAGAGCTCATGTACGTATGTTCGTTTCTCCATTACAACCCGCGTACATCGGATTTGGTGCACAAAAAATTAAAATTGCATCAGGTTTCCATGCCATGTCACGAGATATGTGATCCTTGACCTTCCATATACTAGAAACGCTTCGACTCGACCCTTCAATTCCATTTGAAGGCTATAAATTGAGATATATACAAGCCTTAAGGAGATTCAACACATCATAGAGAGCAAAGATACTCTAGAGAAATTTCACCTCAATTGAGTCTATATCCCTTTGTCCTTGAAAGTCTGAACTTCTTGTGTTCAACTCGCAATCTCTTCATACCTTGTGATGGAGAACCTCATTGACTCCTACATGTAAGCTTGCCTTTGTGGAGGATTGAAGTGGTGGAGGCCCAACTAGAGGGACTTGGCTTCTTGGTTTCGATATGTGTCGTTACAGAAGTTTGTCACCTATGTACTTTTGTTGATTACATTAATAAAAATACTCTTTTCTCATCCAATTAATATCTTGCAAATATTTGTATTGTTTTCCATGGGTGTATTTGTTATGTATGTCAAAGGATTATGTTGATTTATATGTTAACATTTCATATCATTACCACATGCTTGTGTATATTGGTTGTTGAGAACAACTTGCAGGTATAAAGATTTGGGTTGTGTGCTCAATGATGGTATTCTTTGAACGTCCAAGCGAGGTAGGATTCTAGTCCCTTCTTGTTAGTATTTCATTTATACAACATAATTGATATTAGAGTTTATTTATGGGTGTCATTATATCTGTTGTGGTTTTCCCCTAGCCATAGAGAGATTTTCCTCGTAACAGAATTGGATAATACACTGGGGAGATCTCCTTTTGGGGGTATTAGGTGTTTTTCTCCTTTATTTTCTCTATGTTTGCTTGAGTTTCTATGTCGTATGTTGCTTGAAAACCTTTATTTTTCCTTGTATCTGAGTTTCTTGGCCTAACCCTTGCCTTGGTAGTGTCTTCCTTGACATACACAAGCTTTCCCTTGACAAGGCGCGTACATAAGTGAGTTTTCCTCCTTTAGGGAACATACATATGTGAGCTATTCTTCGAACAATCATGTACATTATATCTTTAATATTTTCGACTGAGTTTGGTGTTTGCTGGTTGAGTTTTGTTAGTTGTTGAGACTTCTTGGGTCCATTTTTTGACTGTTAAGTGCCTACAAAGTGATAGGAAGCCACTTTATTGGTGAATCTTTTGGGAGAACTCATTTCTTGTCATTTTTCACATTTGTTGTCCTTGCATACTGGTCTGGATGATTACTTCTTGGTGTCCTGCATGTCTTGTCTCCTTTTTCTTGCAGTAGGGTCTACCTGTAAGGTTGTTATTCAATCGTTGCATTTTTTTTTCATTATATCGAAAATACAAAAAATAATTATTGCATTTTACTTATGGAATTTTCACTTTTGGCTAATTTACAATAGTTTTGACATATTGGGAAAGATTACACTTCATTGAAATTGTAGAGATTGCATCTTAGAAACAACATTTAGAATCATACAATCTCATTGAAAAATTAAGACTAGTACTTAGCAATGTTTTTACATTTTCTTCTTTTTATATATGTTGAGTCATAATACTATCAGTTTCACGATCACACCTCTTAAGTAAGAAGAAGTCATTAAAATTAACGTTGAATAATTAAAATTTATTAGAAACAATTTTATTTTTCAAGGTACACAAACAAGTATAGTACCTAGGGCCTTGGAATAGGATTTTGTGAGTAAACTTCTCTAAGGCTATAAAACTCAATGTATGTGTCTGACCAGGGAGTGGTGAAACCCATTATATAATTGGTTTCCTCGGGAGTCTCCACTCACACCGAAGTTAAGCACGAGATCATGTGAATTTGGTTGCAAAGATATCCCTCTAATACCTTTGTTGGCATAGGGGTAGACCCAGGGTTCAACGCTACAACAACGCACCAACAAAACCCTAACTACTGGCCCTTTTGGTAACACCTGCGAAGTAGATGAAGTCTCACCCGAGGTAGAGGCAGGGGTGGTTGTAGGACTTGGGTGTCTGCAACCTTAGCTAGGACACATATCTGTGATTATAATACTTGATAGAGCACTTAGCACCGTTAGTTCATCATTATTTAACCAATATCTACTCCACAGAGAAAAGAGAGCATCGCGGCATTCACCCTGATCTAATGTATTTAAGAACTTAGCATAAATAAATGGATCAGATCTAGCAGATCCAAGCACTAAGCACATTCACCTATATCAGATCTAGCATCCAGATTCATCATAAGCACAAAGCATAAACAAATCTATCTATTTATCTATATCAAATCACTTAGCAAGTAAGGACATAAACACATCAGAACATCGCACAGACCAGAATAACACAGTATTTACGTGGTTCACCCCCACCCTAGGGCTACATCCACCAACTCTTCTTCTTTATTAGCTTCAATCAGTCATCTATATGCACATAGCCACAAAAACCCTACTCCACATAGGACAAGAGATCTGTGCACACCTTGCCAGATCCTCCTTCCCCGAGCTAGGTCTAGCACAAAGCCTTTCATAGTCTGTTACAACCACTTGCACTTAGCTCTACAAGTTTCTCACAATATGCACAGAGCATCTACAAACCCTACTTGCACTTATCACTTAGCTTATCGGCCAGGCTACTTATGTCACCTAGCTACTTATTTATACTTTACATAATAGGACTAAACATCGATAAACCCATGGGGCGACATCCCATACCCGTTACATAATCCCAATTCCCAAAAAGGGGCCGAGATCCCATGATATTTGCTTCATCTTGTGCTCCATCTTCGACAAGCTATCGAAGTCCCAAAATAGGTCAAACTTGACCAAGGATCTCCCAAAACTTGGTCACAAGCCAACAGGCCCCCAACATTCACCTGTGACACGTCCCGAGTCACTCTGGTCTGACTAGTTCTGCTTTGAACGCCTCGAGCTTGGCTCGATCTGCTTCGACTTGTTGTTGTTCTACAGCCTCATGTTCAACGAACTCTTGGATGAATGCATCGTTGATAGGTCCCTCTAGACGTTGTTTAGCTGTAGTGACAACCTACTCTAGCTCTGCTCCTTGGCCTTCTACCTCTGTAAACAATTGATAGTCCTTAACTTGTATAGGTTGGATTTTCTGAGTTACCTCCATAACTCTGCTCTGGATAGTGTGGATATGTTGTTGGGCGGTCCGCTGCTCTTGGGATCACTTCATTCTTTCCATAGCTGACAGGGGCTTCAACTGCGCCAATATCTTTTCGACTTGATACTTTGCCTCTTGGAGCTGCGACTCCAGTGCCTTCAGTTCTAGTTTCTTTGTGAGTTGTTCATAGGTCTGGGCACTACGGTCAATGATTTTCTTACATGGGTAAGAGCCTTTATCCTTTCAAATTCTCTCCAGGTGGTTGCTTCTCTTTGGTCTCTTACATCTTGTGGGGTCTCAGGTATAGTGTGTAGCTCCAAATTTGCTATGTATTGTTGTAGCTGATGGATGGCTTTTGCGAACAAGTTCACCTGCTATGTAACTCGGTCTTTTGCCTTGATTTTTAATACTTTGACAGAGCGAAGTGCTCTGTTGACCTCTTCTTTTACTTTGAGTTGCTCCATGAGCAAATGTTCCTTTTCTTGTTGTAGTTGTGCTTTTTCTTCATCAAACTTCGCTTGGAGAGCAAGCTTTTCCTATTTTGCAACACTGTGTTTCTCTACAAGTACTCCTTGTACTTGTGTCAAAGCATGGGTGGCTTGCTCTGTTTCTTCCTGTGCTCGTCGAAGGCAAGCTTCGACTGTATCATCTAGGCGGTGGAGTTGAGCTGGCTCATCTCCCAATTCTGGTTCTCCCGACGCAGTGGAGACTGCACGGCTGGACTGTAGGGCCTGTTTTACCCCTTGGAGTTCAGCCTCAATTCGATCATACATATCCTCTTTCTTTTCTTCTTGTTTCTCTGCTATTTATAGTGAATCATTTTCCAAGGTTGCTATGAGGAAGTCAAAGTCATCGGAGGTGAGGACAATTTGCATCTTGGTCATGGTGGCCTTCGATTTCTTCCGGGAGGAAGGTTTCGGAGGTGAACCTTTCCTCTTATTCAAGGGGTCAACCTCATCTTCTTGCTTTTGTTCGACTTCTTTTTCATCTAACTCTTCGCCATCACCTCATTTCTCTGGTGATATGGAAGCAGTCTTCACGGATGCACTGTCTAATCCTTGGACCTCTTCAGTCTTCTTTGTCCTGCTAGGTCTGAGTGTATCCTGCTCAGTTTCTAGGCTATCGATGTCAGATATCTTCATAGGGTCTGCTGGAATAAGGAGGTTCGTCGACCAGTCCTTAGTGATCTCCTCCAAGTCCTCCTCCATCATCTTATAGTAGGATTGAAGTTGTTGCTTGTGTTCGTCAACGTGCGTTGTGATGTAAATAAAATGTCGATCTGTGATGAACTTCATCAAAGGCATGAACCGATGTAGAGTGTTCGGAGTCATGTGAGGCTCATATTGTATGGATATCTTCAGTTGATTGTAGTAGGTATGAAAAAAAACATTTGACTGCCACTGTTTATTCATATCACTTGAATACCACAGTGTATTGAACTTCGTGGCCAGCGGTTCAAATGACTCAATTTCCGGGAAGGTCGCACCTTTCGGCATCTCCTAGGCAATAAAATCTATAAGGATTAAGAGCCAGCTGAAATGAAATTCATATCCTTGATCCTGTGCTTCTCTGCAGTCAAGTTCCAACTGGTTCACCAGGTACTTCGCCTACTTCATCTGAAGGCCATCCACGCACTTCCCTGCGAGGTCGACTACAAAACCGATGACCTAGGTAGGTCGGTTCTTTCGTACTAACTTCCCTGCAATCAACTGACATGCAAGACGTATTGCGCCACTCTTGATAGAAGCTACCTTGTAGCCTCATGTTCCCTTCTCGACATCTCCATAAGTGTCCTTGATATTCTGTGCTAGAGCGCGATCCATGGCTTTTCTAGGGTAAAAATCTTATGGATCAGGTCCTTGCATACTCAACCCTGTGATCCGATTGATCAGCATCGGATCAACTGTTATATGGTGGTTTAGCCACAAATCACTACCATGGTAACAAGAAAGCAGCATCTTGACACAGGCATTGACTTCCTTGTGTCTACCAAAGTGGGGAATCTTCATGACATTCAACAGGATGGACTGCGCGAGGTTCATAGTCCATGACTGGGGGATTATCTTTGAATTCTTCCCCTTAGTTCTGGTCAAGTACTTATGTGGGGTGAGAATGTTATAGAATTTGTGATCTTTGAGGTTGAAGTCGCTCGAACAGGGTGTATCTCCTTCGGGAGGTACGTCGTAACCAAGGTGTATTTGAAATTTCTAGGCACATTGTCTCGATTTATTGTGCCACTCAGAGGTGGTATATAGGCTGGTAATATGGTTGGGATAAATTTGGCATTCACTAGATCATCTTTTTGCTTGGTTCACTTTTCATCTGATGGTCGGGATGGTCCATCTTCATGAGCAGTGGACGGAGAGGTTGGCAATCCTCTCGTCAATGATTCTTGTACACCTGTAGACATCAACATGACTATTTCAGTCATGAGGTTGATCAGAACTTCTTCAATAGCTTTCTCTGCAATGCTCAACTCATCCGACATACACGCTCGGGGTTAACAATCTCAGGTTCAGGGAGTAACTTAGATACTACAATAGAATAGATAGCAAGAGTGCGATGATCACTGTATAAAATCAACTTAGTCTTCGGTCTCAAACTCTTGGTTGGCAAAAGTGCTCTCAGTGCATGGCACGATGGGATAAATAGGTAACTCGGCAATGGATATCTTGCAACGGGTTAGAAGCCTTCATTAACTTTGATTTTTCTGTTACGACGCGGTTCCAATGGTCTGATGGCGAGCTATCTGACCATAAATGCCTTTCTACCCATTCAGAGCATTGGGATAATAGTTATAATGTCCCCAACGACTATATTGCTTCACCATGGCAAAGTGCCATGTGTCATTGTTCTGATATCCCGACGAAGCTCCAATTTTGCAAATTTTCCTTCTGCGAGGTTCCCTCTAGAACCTTCTGCAACTTGTCGATCTTATCTCTCTTCTTACTTAGATTTCTATCCTTCTTCCCAATGAGCTTTGTCTCGGTATGCCTTTTTCCGTTATGATTCTTATCTTCTTTTGGCATAGTTACTTCGCGTTGTTGAGATTATTTTCTAAGATTTGAGGGTGATCCTTCTTATTTATTTGGAATAGGTACTTCAATCTTTTGTGGGTCTTCTAGTGTTCTTGCAACTTCTACATCTGGGTCTCTGGTGTTAAATAGCTTCGATCTGTTCTTCTGTTCTTCAATCAAGTGTGTGATCCTTCTAGTAATAAATTCTTTTAACTCTTGCTTCTTTTGCTCAAAAACTTCTTCTTCTTCTTGCCTTCTGGCCTGATCTCTTTCAATCCAAGGTTTTCCTAGTAGCATGATAAATGGGACATTGTTCTCAATATATTTAATAATATCAAAATCTTCCTTTGTCGAAGTTCCATTGGCATTCATAGGTATCTGGGTGAGCTTTCCACATAGGTTTATCAGTTTTCCTTTGAATAGGCATATTCCTCCTAATGAAGGAATCATAGCAGGCCTCCCCATAGCTTCCCAAGTTCTCTCTGTCATGATATTCACCTGTGTTTCCTCATCTAGAACACAGTCAATGTCAAAGTCTCATATTCTTTCTTCAATGCATTCTTTTTCTTTGAAGATCTCTGATAATCTGACATGTCGGTGGTCATTCAAGGTTTATTTCATATGTAGCAATATGTTTTCTGATTCTTTCTGGGGTTCTTCTATAATCTTAATTTCTGGATCTGCCCTAGGGTTTTCTTGTCTCATGTTCATTTCTTCAAGCTTAGAAATCATTCTAGGAAAATCCAATACTTCATGGTCCATAGCTTTGTAACAAAGACAGTTGGGTTTTCTCCCGGGGCATTCCTTAGCAAGATGTCTCATTTTTCTACAATCGTAACAGAGGGTTAATCCTCTCTTTCTTTTAAATGATCCCCAACCTTTCCTACACTGCGCACTAGGATCATGGTATCTAACCTGCAAACATTTCTTTCTAGGATCCTGCATACACTTGTTAGTCCAAACATTCTTTCTATGCATAGGTATAACATATTTTTCACTATTCTTATCAGATCTACTCATATCAAACCTTATTTCATCTATTAATACCCTAGTTTTCAAGCTAAGATAGAATCTATTAAACATACCTAGATCCATATTGTTGAAACAAAAATTTCCACTTGTCTTACTTCTACAGAGCACAAAGCTTTCAGATCTAGAACTTTTCAATATTCTTACCTTTATCAGAGAACAGAGCTTTCAGATCTTACCTTTTTTAATAAAAAATTCTCACTTTTGCCTTTCTCAGAGCACAAATATTTCAGATCTTGCCTCTTTTATTCAGATCAGACTTCTTTTCCTTAGCACATATCTTGTCAAACTAAATAGAGTACTGTGCACTAGAGCAATAGATCTACGCACAGAGTCTTTCACAATTTCAAGTCAAATCTTTGCACAAATCTTCTTCTTCCTCAATTCCTATCAATCACAGTTTCAGGTCCCAGCAATGGAACCATTTGTTGGCACATGGGCAGACCCAGGTTTCAATGCTACAACAACGCACCAACAAAATCCTAACGACCGGCCCTTTCGGCAACACCTGTGAAGCAGATGAAGTCTCACTCGAGGTAGAGGCAGGGGTGGTTGCAGGAATCAAGTGTCTGCAACCTTAGCTAGGACATAGATCTGTGATTATAATACTTGATAGAGCGCTTAGCACTGTTAGTTCATCATTATTTAACGAATATATACTCCGTAGAGAAAATAGAGCATCGCAGCATTCACCCAGATCTAATGTATTTAGGCACTTAGCATAAATAAATGGATAAGATCTAGCAGATCCAAGCACTAAGAACATTCACCTATATCAGATATAGCATGCAGATTCATCATAAGCACAAATCATAAACAGATCTATCTATCTATCTATCTATCTATATCAAAGAACTTAGTAAGTAAGGACATAAACACATCAGAACATCGCACATAGCAGAATAACATAGTATTTACGTGGTTCACCCCCACCCTGGGGCTACATCCACCAACTCTTCTTCTTTATTAGCTTCAATCAGTCATCTATATGCACAGAGCCACAAAAAATATACTCCGCATAGAACAGGAGATCTACACGCACCTCATCAGATCCTCCTTCCATGAGCTAGGTCTAGCACAAAGCCTTTCACAGTCTATTACAACTACTTTCACTTATCTCTACAAGTTTCTCACAATATGCACAGAGCATCTACAAACCCTACTTGCACTTAACACTTAGCTTATCGGCCAAGCTACTTATGTCACCTATCTACTTATTTATACTTTACAAAATAGGCCTAAACATAGTTAAACCCATGGGCCGACATCCCATACCTGTTACATAATCCCAAATCCCAAAAAGGGGCCAAGATCCCGTGATATCTGCTTCGTCTTGTGCTCCATCTTCGATAGGCTGTCGAAGTCCCAAAATAGGTCAAACTTGACCAAGGATCTCCCAAAACTTGGTCAAGGGCCAACAACCTTCCTAGCGTTAGAGATGTTTTTGGGGTTCTATTCATATCTAGGGGTCTTTCTAATGCCTTTACCTCTGTGAGAGGCAATGATTTCGAGATTTTGAACTTTGCTACCCTGCCCATACAGTGGACTGAACTTGTGACTGCTTGCCTGAGCATTGGTTATATCGTGGTGACTCTAGTTGCTTGACATAGGTAGCTACATAGGTTTCTTGCAAGGGTTATTCTTCATGTACCCTAGGTCAGATAGGGATTGAACAACACACATACTTTATGGAGGATGTCCTCTCCAGGGGGATCTTACTGATTGCGCTTTGAAGCCTATGAGGGTCCTTGTAACTGATTCGGACACATCCACTCTATTGTTGCAGAGTCTCATGCCTCTCTTGGGTGAGGCAGACCTACTTTAGTTTGAGAGGTCCCTTTCAACTATCATATCATGTTTGTGTGCATTGGCATTTTTCTTTATTTAGGAGTGTGCTCTCTGATTATTTGTCGACCTTAGGATTTTGTATTGTATCTCAAGTTCTGAGTCATTGGGGAGCAAGACCAGACTCCTTGTCAGTCTCTTCATCTTTTTAATCTACCACCATGTCTTGATCCTTTACCGAAGATGCCTCCTAAAAGGCATAGAGTTAATAGTCATGGTACATATATCTCCACCTCCCAGGATTGTGATCATCCTACCTTGAGTACTGAGTCACATATGAATGTCTCAGGAAGCCCTTCGACTCCCATATCTTCAATGACTAGTGGGTCCCCTCGACTCCCTTGTCATCAACGATTTGAATTATGGAGGCTCCCTCATCTAATGCAACCCAACCCATGAGATTTTTTCATCCCATGGGAATGAATCCTTTTGTATTTTCGAGTGGTATGCTAAATCATAGTACTCAGTCAATCCCTTGGGCCTTGCTAGCGGGAAAACCCCCCTATGTCTACACTAGGGTTTACAATGTAGGAAGATCAATAACCATTTAAAAGTCTCCTACTTCTCTAAATACCCCAAACATACCCCAGACTTATGCAAGAAAAGTAAAATGAGAAGGATCTGGTAATTGTACCTTTACTCTACGTCCGGTGTAGATCCTCTCACGCTTGAAGGCTTCGCTAACTGCAAACCTCCTCCCAAGGCTAGCCTGCATTCAAAGACAGATAAACAGAGAACTACAAGCATACATTTCATACATAAATAATGGTTAGATGTTAGAATCAAAACATAAAACAAATGCAAAGCATTCAACACATCATGTTTTGGGATAGGAAAAGTACTTCTTTTATTGATAATACAATGATTACTTACAACCAAAGTCGGTTATTTCTCCTCGAACCTGGTCCAAGATCCTCTTCACCAAGCTCCAAGTGCACCTCCATGTATATTTCTCCTCTCAACCTTATTCTTGGGAAAAGGATTGGGTTATGACAGAGGAAAAAGGGAAAAATGAGGAATTCCGAGGAAATTCTCACAACAAGGTTACAAATGCTTGGGGCAAGGAGGGGATGTGAAACGGGCAGACTTTCATTGTTCTGATGTTTAGAATAGGAATGAGACCCCAACACCTCCTTTTATATGAAAAAATTATGGTTATTCGATTGGGTGACGGGCTATAGGTGGTGGATTAGTTGGGAAACTACCCAATAGCCCGTAATCTCAACGAATTCCTTGCAACTTTTTTATTTTTGGAACTTTTGAAAGTATACGCGCGTTGTAGTGGTGCGGCATGCATATGTATGCAGGATGTAGTGGTTTAGCATGCTTATGTATGCGGGATATAGTGGTGCAGCAAGCGTATGTATGCGAGCAGTATTGGTGCAGGGCGCGTACATCTTCAAAAAATGAGTTTTTAAGAAGAGAAACTCAATGATGGCTTGGAAAAAATAGCAAGTACAAGGGACAAGTGTCAGGTATGCATGTATGGAGCAATTTAGGGTTATAACAGATGCCCCCTAATGTGTGAGGTCAGAAGAGCATCTGATGGTCGAAATACATTACAAAATCTTCACCAATGTACGAAGTGAGTGAGCTCGGGACCAAAGTTCGGGAGGTGCCATCTGCAAAAACAACAATTGTCTCTCTGAGGTGGGCATACCCATGCTCGCGTTGAAATAAATCATGGCTTCCAATAAAATACACTACGGATCCATGTCATATAAATATATAAAGTGTATCCGCGAGCAATACACAGTGGATCTACATCTCAAAATCAAAGATATACAAGTATAGTATCCATCTTCAAGAAGCCAATAACGCTTGATGGCTGGAGATGATGTCTTCAGAGCTTGAGAAACAACTTCAAGATATTCAAAACTAGGGTAGGAGTGTAATGAGAGTGCTTGAATTCACTACCCATAGGTCTTCGATGACTCGTCGAGTAAATACAAGAGGATCTCAATGATCAAGCAGAGAACTTCATTGATTTCGAACAAGGACTTGATTGGACTTTTGGGATGGTCGAGCATGAGGGTGAGAGACAAACAGCAGAAAGGTCGAATCAGGCTAGCTAAAAATTCCCTTAGACAAGAGAACGAAAGATGATCAGACTCGGGTAGCATGACATTGACATAAGTTCACGATGCAGGAGGCAACGCAAACTCTCCATGTGTTTGGAAGAGTAACCAAATGGGGGAGGACACAACTCTATGTAGCGATAACAAATTCCTAAGGTCATATTAGATCCCAAATCTTGACGAACAAATGAAAGGATGTGATTTGTCCAAGGGCGACTCATTGTGCTGCCAAAATAAAATATGTTTTTCCTGTCCCCTCTTTTTGGGTTTTTTTTTTGTTTTTTGTCTGTTAATGCTCTATAATTTGCCCAAGGCTACTGAGGCAATCACAGAGGTAACCTCGAACCACTTGGAGTCTTGGATCTAGCCCTCCAAGACTCAGACAGGGATCTCTCTTTCTGAATTAACTTGGTATGGAATAGGACAGATGTTAGGCTAGCTATGAAAGTATGGGGTTGGGGTTTTGAAATATTTAGATGAGGATGTGGTTGAAAAGTTTCTCATATCACCATTGGGCTATGGGGTCTGTTTATAAGATAATGATCAAAACAGATCTAGAGGTAAATGTATCCAAAGGGCAAGATAGTAACAATTTTGGATCGTCTTAAGCTTGAATGGTGTCGGTTTGAGGAAGAAATGGGGTGAGGAAAAACTGAGAAAATGAGCAGTCAAGAATTCATAAACTGAGTTTTAGAAGAAAACATAAAGATTATTGAAAAATTGGATAAAGAGTATGCATGCATAAATTCTTCTCCATTTACTCTTTTTCAATAATAAGAAATGAAATTGTTGGAATGATAGCAGAAAAATAACTAAAAACAAACAAGGAACACACCACCAACACTGCTACACGAGAATCCTTTAAATCATTTTCTCTATTATTGTTCAATCATTCAGAAATTACAGACAAAACACCTCCTGGAGTAGCAAGGCCCACAGTCCAGCCAAAAGAGAGAAACTTCACACCAGTCGAACCCTGCTTACATATTTTACATGTGTATATCAAGGTAAAGATCCTATCATTCCTAAAAAACTTGAACTCTACCCTTGCTTTCCAAAAATAGAAATCAGTTACAATGATTGACAACTGTTACAGATGGTCTCTTAAACGTAAAGGTTGATTATAACAGAAATGACACCTGCAAAAATTCTCCTAATTTCTAGAGGGTTGTTTCAGCAAAGTCCTTTTCCATTTGAATGGTAGACAACACATTGACAGGTGGAGAAATAGCATTCCCTTGACTGGTCTTCATAATATCTCCAATAACTGTCGAGAAGATGACAAGGCACTTAGAAACCCTGTTGTGACAAATGGAAAATTTTTACCACGAATTTCAAGAGCCACTTAACCATTTTTCTTTAATACCTGCCTCAAATCTTGGATCTGCTTCATTAGTTCTGGCTGATCTGGTGTTTTGACTGCCAGTTGTACTTAAAAATGCCTCAAAACAAGGATACTCTGCCACCTCACGGACACCTGCATGTACCTCTTCCATATTGTTATCTATAGTATTTGATGTTGTCGTGGTATCAGTATCTTTATCCTTTGACACACCTCCATCTCCAAGCAAGTCCATTTCGCTAGTATCTATCAAGTCTGGCATCTCAACAGAAACAGGCTTTGTTGTGGTTTTGTCATTCATCTTTTTTGTCACTGTCATTTTATCATTAACTGTTGTGCTACCTCCAAGAAGACCCAAAACCATGTTTGCCTTCTCTCTCAATGATGTTTGTGGTGATTCGGAGCAATTAACAATTGCATCTTTATTTTCCAAAAGAAAATGCCCCCACTGTCTCAAAGAAGTCCCATTCCTGGATCATTAGAAGTAGTATTCCCCGAATTCATAGTCTGCTGATAATTCTCTGATAGAGATGGATTGATGGACACCAAAAATGTCATCCAAGCTTTCTGATTGTACATAAGGTTTGCTATTACTTTGCTCTATATTTTGAGCAAAATCACTAAAGAAACTACCATTTTCCTTGTTTGATGTTCCTGTATCAACATTCTCCATCTCACTACTGTTACCAAGCACCAACCCTGAAAAAAGATTATTTGTAGAGCCACTGCCCTCAACTCCTTCAGTGTGAATGTCCAACCCGACAAAATGATCCTCTTCTTTATTTACAATGTTTCCTTCATCTCTAGTAGGTGAGAGTTCATCGCCCAATAGATATGATCCCTCCCTACGAAGCTCTTGGACTTGGATGCACTGCCTTTCTTTTTTCTTCTCCCAATTGTGCCTTGATGAAAGAGTAGATAGAAACACCAGCAATAATAATGTGTGTTCCAATAGTAGTTTGAATTGAAATCCTATTACCAAACACAATAATTGAGAAACCAATAACAAACACCCACTTCAAGACATTGCCTTAATGACTTCTTGACCAAGGATGCCCCCTATAATTGCACAAACTGGAGGGAGTTGTCTTGTCCCGACATCAAGAATTCTTTCCAAGAGAATATCTGGTATTCGAGATTCAGATAACCCTTGTTCTTCACAAAGTTTCTTCTGGAGGATCAACACAGATTCCAAATCTGCAGATGACACATGACCTGGTTGTCGACCCTCAACTTGCTCAAACTCTTCTATAATTCTTAGAGAAAAATAGAGCTTAGTTGTTTTTATAGGAAGACTACTCCAGCAAACTAACACGGACTCCTCTAAGCTTGGAAAGAAAATTTGAGAAGCAATAGCATCTTCCTTCTTTTTCTGAGTGTAATTATGGTTTTGCAAATCAACAAATATTTCTCCACAACTACCTCTACAATCCACTGAGTAAAATGCAATTCTTTGTGGCCTTTTGCGACACATCTCATTAACCTGCTTTTTCACAATAACTGAGGCACGCCCAAGAACAACAACATCAAAATTGTCCAGAAAGTTGGCAAATATGTCTTTCACACTGCCTTTTTCACCAGAGACATGGACCATAGGATTGAAATCCCTTAATGATTCTCGACAGACTTCAGCAATTGATTTTCCCTTGTGATTGGATTCCTCGGCAAGAATCAAAAAAATTGTTGATGAAGATTCTACTATGACTGGACTATCATCCATCAACGTCAAATTACCAATACCTGCCAAGACTATGTTTTTGCATAGCTCCGCAACCACCCTAGTCATTCCAATAACCAAAACACGAGATTTGCTCGGGCTTGGTCTCTAACAATGGACATATGACTTGGTGCTTGATGTGTTGGTGCTCCATGTGGCTTTGCACTGGAGCTTGGGTGCTAACCCCTGACATGCATTGCATTGTGGTGTGACAGGTTGCGTGGAGCTGGAGCATTGGAGATTGGCTTGTGGGCCATCTGCTTGCATGACTCAGAAACACAACTTGACAAAAACTGTGCAAGGTCCTTGACATTTGTATGTCCTTCTCTTGGCACCTGATATATCCCTCGGACACCTGCGCAGTCGCCTTGGCACACGATCTCCACTACATATGTCACATCAAAATCTGGACCTGCACACATTGACTGTCATCGCCTAGCCATTACTTGACACATAAACTCTGGTCGACACCTGGGCGCACAGAGTAACTCTGTGTTTTTATTTTTAAATTTTTGGGGGACTAATACCACATTCACAAGGAGAAAAGATAAATGAGTATTGATATGTGCCAATAGCCACAATGCAATCCGATGAAGTGAGCCCGAGGCTATCTTTGGAGTTTGGCGATGGCGCTGGCTTGTGTGTTTGTTGTTGGTTTGTGAAATGGTGCTAACTCTCGGTGTTGAGTGCTTGGAGATTGGCCCTCGGCCAATATAACTTTTTGGAAAATGATTTTTCAACAATTTATATTTTGAAAAACAAAATAGAACACTCTGCATAAAGGCCGAGGGGCCAATTTTGGCTTAAAAGACCAAAAATTGATTATAAAAACCAAATTTGGCTAATAAACCACAAGAATAAAAATTTTCCATTCAAACCAATTCATAATGTTTTGCTAAAAATGCACCGGAATTCGCCTTGAAGCTCGCGTGCAGGTTCTTGGCTTATGCTTGGTCAGAAACGAGCGCTTCCTGTTGCCTTCACTATGCGTCATAAGCAAAAGCATAATGCCCGAAATAGATGGATAGAGTCAGAATATTGATTTCCCTATTATATAGGGTACTAACATTGTCTTTTTCAATTTTTAAAGAGCTTGAAAAAGAAAAAAAGAATGCTACATTACAAAGGAGTAACAAGTGTCACAATCATAATAGTTCCAAGTGCAAGGAACACACTAATGCTCAAAGAAAGGAGACATGTGCAGGAAAATGACACTCGGGGAAAATTCTTCCATGGGTCAAGGTGTCAAGTCACAAAGGCAAAGTGCTACAGAGCTTGCGTATAAGACATGCTTCAAAGGTTCAATTGAGAGAAACATGGAGATGACATTAGGCCAAAGATGCAGAGATGCAAACACAATTATCAAGACACAATGAAACCCCCTTCAATGTAATTTTAACTAGCCCAGAGAAGGTAAGATCGGTAGTTTTTTCACGCTTAGAGAGTCTAAAAAAACGTAAAAGAAGACTCCACTAGGGTACCTTTTTTGGAAATAGTCCAGTTGGTTCGAAAAAAGGATAAAATAGCACCGAAAAGACATATATTCAAAACCATTTTAACGAGTGTGACACAAACAAGATCACTAGACAATCTTTTCAATTTTAAGGAGTCTGAAAAGAGATTAACTATGGAATCACAACCTTTTTTTGGATTTAGTCTCCTTAACCCGAACAAGTATAAAATTTACTGAGGAGAAATCTCCTGGCGAGATGAATCTCCCGAGGTGTACCTTTTTCCTCCCTAATCTACAGGCCAGAAAAAGGGGTAAACTCATGCCAATAGATGTTCTTATGTACCGATTTAACAAGTGTGAAGGAACAAGGTCAATCAACGAACTTTTAAATTTTAAGGAGTCTGAAAAGAGCTTAACTATGGAGTCCATAAGGGATATTCTTCTGGACCAATTTAACGAGTGTGAAAGAACAAGGTCACTCGACGATCTTTTCAATTTTAGGAAGTCTGAAAAGAGCTTAACTATGGACTCTGTGGGGGTTCCTTTTTCGTAAACTTAGTCCCTCAGGCCCGAAAAAGGGTTAAACTTATACATGATAATACTCTTCTAGTGAACCGAAGTTCCTAGAGTATACCTTTGTTCATAAAATTTACCATCCGGACAGAAAAAAGGGTAAACTACCGTCGGACAGACGTGCCTTCAAGTTTTATTTTGGCAATCGTTATGGACAACAAGATCGCTCGGCAATATTTTCATGTTTAGAGAGTCTGAAAAGGGCTTAAAGAAGACTCCAAGATCTTATTTTTCTCAGTTAATCTAGACAAGATTGAAAAGAATAAATGTAGTCTCGTCAGATGTTGCTTTCATATTTCAAAGCGAGCTTGAAAGACAAAAAAGTATGCTCATTTTTTAGAGTCTCGAGGGTGAGGCCAAGAGTGATGTTGTATCAAATGTAAGAGGCTCAATCTCATAATCATGACAGGACTAACAAGGACTCTCGAGCCTAAAGTCACTAAAGACAGCATGGACGCCAAAATGCAACAAGGATCTAACTAGGGCATCCATGTAGAGGTAGGCTCTACCACTAAATTACGACACTTCTAAAGCAACAATGATGGTTCTGTGTCACAATTCGGTGGGATCGATCCTATGGCAAAGAAGAAAAGACAATGAGATGCAGAAAGTGGAGGTGGAATCCTATCTTATATGTAAAAAGTTGGAAAAAACGACTTTTACCAAAGGACCTTTAAAAGTGACCCATCTCCCAAAAAGTTACCAAACCAAAAGGTGAAGTGTATTATAACATCCAATAAGAAACTCAAGAACCAAGTTAAACAATTTTCAAGACAGAAAAAATGGCAAAAGGGTTCAAAAAAGTGTAAAAAAGGGCCAAAAAAGTCTATAAATAGAAGTTGGCAGCTCATTTTCACCATTGCAATTTGAGAATTAACCAAAAGGTAAAAAAGACCCCTTTGTTAAAAGAGTTGATTCCGAGAGATTCAGAGGACGAAATGAAATTCCACTCAGACCAAGTAAGTATAAACTCATCCCTCTTGCATTTCAATACTTCAATTATGCATTGTTTTTTTATAAACTCATTCCAAGGACAACTCGCATATGTACGCAGGTAGGGAACAGTCTGCCAGCGTACATACACGATTGTGTCCAAGATATCCCGCGTACACCTTCAAAAATATGAAAAAAATAAAAAAGCAAGAGCTAACTCCCCCTTGAACTTGTCATGTAACAAGAAGTCCACTGGAGGGAGAGGGAACACGAGGAGATCAATATCTTGGTCGATGAGGACCCTGTTGCTATTATCGCATTGAAACAATGCAGGTATGGAAGTTATATCGGTGTCTGTTCATGAGGGAACAACCTAGACTACTAAATGCCTTGGTGGATTACTGGCATCCTAGCGTAGAGGCGTTTATGCTTGAGGGGAATTTGTTGACTCCAACAACTGAGAACATATATTTCTTGACTGGCCTCTCAAGGAGAGGGGAACCATTCAACCTACATGCATTTCCCCCTGGGCCATTCAACATTGTCGAACTCATCGGAATGCATTGTGAGGCCGACACTGAGAAAGTAGGTTCTCAGGTCCTCATCCACAAGATCACCAACCTATCACTGAAGGTGATCGTTTTGATTATTGGGTAGATCATTGGATCTGTGGCCTACACCAGGCTTCCCAGGTGCACATGTATTGTGCAATGCAGTGCCTAAACGCACAAATATTTGACTAGAGTACAATCATGTTTGACTGCATGAAGAGGCAGCTTACAAAGTGTCGAGGGCGAAGTAACAATAACTTCGGGTTCGGTACCATTTTATGCTCATTCTTCTTTGAGAGGGTACCCAACATGAGCCCACGAGAGACAGTACAGGGGCATGTGGCCTCCTTCATAGCAGTGTGTAGTTGGACAACATTGATGCCATGACATGGGGGAGGAAGGACCATAAAGGCCTTCGATGATAAATTTTTTGACTGGTGGGCACGGCAAATTCTGGCGATAGAGGAATACCCCTATGCTGGAATCAACTTCTCTAGAGATCCAGATATGCCCGTACCTTCTGGAGAGGAGCGAGGATAGATAGGTACGTGTGTTTTTAAAGTTATTTAATTTTTTGTTTCTTTATATATATATCATTGTCTGATGCATCAGAGTATCTGACAACTATGTATATGTTATGTACAGATGTGGGACCTGTGCGCCCAACGGACTTCTCGAGGACTAGGCGACGTCCTCAACTAGAGGCAGTACTAGCAGCAACTGCAGGACCAACAACTGTAGGGGGGCCTCCATCCGGGGAGGCTGAGAGAGTATTGACATGGGTGGAGCAGAACCTCAACACGCTAACTTGTGTTGTTCCCATGGTCAAGATCGAGGATCTCCTACCATCGATGCAACCTCATGTAGTTGGGGTGCCACAGACTTGGGTACAACTCTTCCGCCGTTTGGAAAACGATGTTGTTCACTATGGTAGGGACAATAGGCCCCGTGCTTAGATAGGATGGACCTCTTATGTGCCAAGGGCACTCTTTTTGTATATTTTTTAGGGCATAAGCCTCGTAATGTATACTGAATATATATTTTTGAGGCATTTGTACCCATCGATGCACTCTGACACTTTTTGATATATATATGTATTTACATATTTATGTCTTATGGATCACATTTCTTTACAAATGTATGTACATGTGTATGTGTGTGATTCTTTTATGTGTGTGCAATATGCCAATCTAATACTTGATTAGCTAGAGTATCTGTTATTTGATTTAATCTCCTAGGAACATGGATATACGCAATGTAATCAAAGAAATGTTCCAAGAGACGTACCCTAAGGAAGCATCAGTGTAAAGTAGTATCATAAATGCGGTAAACCCCATTTAACTGGGACACAACCAGCTGTGCATCTAAGTAGACCCGGAGGTGAGAGATACCATGTGAAAAAGCGTCACGAAGCAACTCTATCACTGCGCTGTATTCAGAGACATTATCTGTGGTGTCACCTAGACAGATACCTCCAGAAGATAGAAATTGGCCTTGAGGCGTGAAAATCACACAAGTTGCGGAAGCAAGCCTCTGAGTGTGCCGACTAGCATCGTCCCCGAACCCAAAGAACACCTCTAATTCACTTGACATCTGCCATAGTGAAGAAGATGACATATATAACGACACGTCCATAAAACAAAAAGACAAAAATCTAATTGTATAAGAACTATGCATATGTACAAGAAGTCACCGAGGCGACCAACCTATGAGTAATACTTCTTGAGGTAGAGCCCATTTCTAGGCTCCGCCAAAGCATTTCCCTCAAAGTCAATGAGAAGATAAGCGCCCTTCTTTAAGATTTCCTTCACTATGAAAGGTTTGAACCACATGGGTTTGAACTTGCCTGCCCCCAGGGGATCCTTATCTTGGTCATAGACCAGGACAAGGTCACCTTCGGAGAAAATCCGAGGACAAACAGACTGATCATATTGACACTTGACTCGTTTCTTGTGAGCCTCGTTAGCCAAGGTTGCATCACAATGTTTCTCATCGATATGCTTGAGATATAATAAGCATTCCTCAAGTGGTGAAGTGTCTGGCAATAACTCTATAGCCACATTTAGAGATGGGATCTGACATTCTATTGGAAAGACCACTTCCAGCCCATAAACGAGTTGAAAATGTGAGAAATTGGTGGCAGTTTTTACAGAAATTCGGTAGGCCCATAAAGTCGAGTACAACATCAAATGCCAATTAAACTTGGAATAATTGATCGTTCACTGAAGAATAGTCTTAAGGGACTTATTCACAGCTTCCACTTGATCATTCTCTTATGGGTAGTAGGGTGATGAATGCTCCTGCCTCAACCCAAGCTTTGATGTTAACTCAGACATCATTTTGTTCTAGAAGTGACTGCCATGGTAAGTGACAATCTCCTTCGGGATGTCGAACCTTGCTATTATCTGGTTAAAAATAAAGAGAGTTTTTGTTTCTCCATCATTATTAAATGTTGGCATAGCCTTGACCCACTTCGTGAAGTAGTATACTACTACAATGATATAACGATGCCCCATGGATGAGGCCAGGTGGCATGTAGTAAAATCAATACCCCACTTGGTGAAGGGACTAATAGTAATGACGAGAAACATGGGAGAAGGATGTTGTCTCATCTTCCGAGAGAAGATCTGACATGGGTGGCACTTCTTGACCAACTCAACGCAATCCTTGATTAACATAGGCCAAAAGTAACCAGATCGTAGAATCTTTTGGGTTGTTGCCAACCCAGAAAAATGACCACCACATGCTCCAGTGTGGCATTTGTTAAGAACAAGTTTCACTTCTTCATGTATAAGGAACCGACGAAGAATACAATCCATGCCTCGATCATACAAAGTGTCATCGAGTATGAGATAGTTTCATGTCTGATGGTGAATTCGTCGACGCTTGTCATGAGAAGAAGAAGCAGGGCACTTCAAAGTCTAGAGATAGACTAGTATATCTCCATACCAGGGGTTCGAAGATGAAATCAGAAAAAGATATCCTTTAATGGGCTATTCTTCGGGTGTAACATCACCTGATTTGACCAGAAGTTCTGAGATAAGTTCCGCAAAGACCAATGACTTTTTGGATTTCACAGAAACAAAATCCAAGTCAAATTCCTGGAGGATAACAATCCATCTAATGATATTTCCGCCGATGACGCGTCATGTCAACACATATTGAAACAGAGTCACAACAACAACAATGATGGTCTTACGAAGCAGAATATAATGATGGAACTACTAGAAAACATGCATTGTTGCCAACACAAGCTTCTCAACATGGGAGTAGTTGAGTTTCGGCCAAACCAGGCCACGGTTCAGGTAATAAATCACATGCTCTTCGAGCAAATCTTCCTCTTGAACCAAGACCATGCCGATGGTTGACTCTGCAATGGCCAAGTATAATAAGAAATATTTATTATAATTGGGAGGTCGGAGCAGAGGGGAAAACATGAGGTCATGTTTAAACACTTTGAAAGAGCATTGAGCAGCTTTGTCCCAATGGAAAGGGACTCCCTTCTTCAATAAACACATGAACCCTTTAATGATCTTGGCATAGTTTGCGATAAAAGCCGAAGAAAGTTTACTTTCCCCTGTAAGCTTTGAAGCTGAAGGACTATGCAAGGGGGAGGCAACTGAACTATCACCTCAACCTTAAGAGGATCGACCATGATCCCTGTTGTCAAAACTATGAAACCTAGAAGATGACCTGACGTCACGCAGAAACTGCATTTGTTGGGATTCAATCGAATCCGATAGTAGTGACATCACTCAAAGATTAGTCAGAGGTGTGCGAGATCGTGATGCTAGATCATCAAGATAAGCCTTGACTATATGTCTAAGGTCGTGGAAAGAAAAAGACATGGCCCATTGAAACTTGGATACAACATTCTTCAGGTCAAAAAGCATCTTACGATAAGCAAATGTGCCCCACGGACAGATACAAATTTTTTTATGTTGGTCTTCAAGCTTAATCTAAATCTAGTTATATCTCGAAAAACCATCCATGAATGAAAATACCTCACAGCTTGCGCATTCATCGAAAATCTAGTCAATGAATGGGGTGGGGAAATTATCCTTTGGAAAGGCCTTATTCAAATCATGAAATTCCATGCACACACGAATCGTACCTTGTTTTTTGTTAACCGGAATGAGATTTGAGACCCATTGTGTCAACTGCACGGGGTAGATAAAAATGGATTTCAACAGTTTCTCTACTTCAGCCTTAATAGCGACCCCTTTCCAAGGATTCATCAGACAAAGCTTATTTCAGACTGTCTTGGCTTCAGGATAAGTTGTTATCTCATGTTCGATGATTCTTAGATCAATGTCTGGCATTTCCTCGAAAGACCAGGCAAAAATGTCATGGAATTCCTTAAATAAATATGTATAGATCTGAAACTCCTCGGGGGAGCAGTCTGCTTCGATGAAGACATTCTCCACGATGCCAGGGGTTCTAGAGATCTCAATAGGTATTGGTTCAACTATAGTTTCCATGTTACCCTCAGCATAAACTACGTGCATAACCAGAGGATTAACACGACAAGACCTGTCTCTCGTCATAGTCAACACGAATTCACCTGCCTCTATTCTTCTTAACTCTAGGAGGAAATAAGATTTTTGATGGAAATCATCCCAGGGTTTGTCTGAACCATTCAATGCCTCTATAATCGCCTCATCAGAGGGCAATGCCAAGTCTAAAGAATCTATATTGGCGAGGGAACCTTGAGCCCAAATAGGCTCGAGAACTAGATCTAACTCCTGTGCGGGAGTTGGATCAAGGTCGGTTAAAGCTTGTTGGACAATATTGTATGCAACTTCTATCGCGAACAAGGGTATGGCCATGCCAGGATGCCTTGTCCATTCCAACGAAGCCGATGGGGAAGGAAGAGTCCACGGATTGTTAAAGTAATTCATTTGGAATGAAGACACTTGAAAAATTTCATCCCTAGGCTGGTCTGGGGCATCCGATATGAACTTGACATCGTCGGAAGGAGGCGGGTAATCGAAATTACCCATCAAATGTGGGCACAAACCAACCCCCACATCGACGACGTCAGGCTGGGGGTTATCAATCATCGGTACCGTGGATGCCCCTGATGAAGGGCCAGGCCTAGAGAAGGACAACTGGTCAATGGTTACGATTCGGCCCTCATGTGGAAACAATAAGAGCCAAAAAATGTGTCAACCATTACATGCATTGCATAGGTCCAACTCCTTCCTAACATAAGGTTGTAGTCGAGAGGCGCATCTACCACTTCAAATTCGACGCACACAGTCTTCCCTCCTAACTGCACAGGGAAATAAGGGAAGATTCCATGTGGTCTGAAAGAATGAACATCAAAAGCAGTAATCATAGTAGATGACAGAGACAAAATGGGTTGGCCAATGGCCTTACAACATGCCAACGACATCACGCAGGTCGAGGCACCCTCATCAACCACCATACAAAAAATATTCCGAGTAAAATATTTTGTGGGGTGAGCCACTACTATATAAAACACCACGTGGTAAGGGAAATGAGGTTTCAAGTTGGTCGTATCAAACATGATCATTCCCAGATTACAAGTATTAACAGATCCCAAAGCGGACAACATAGCCTTTCTCTTCGAAGGGCAGCTTTGGAGGACCTCTAAAGCTGACATCGTGCAAGGGGTTTGTGACAATTCCTCCACCACAGAGTAATTCTGGGCGGCCCTCGCATTCATATTATGGGAAGTTTTCTCGAACGCCCCTTTCAGGGTGCATGTCATTGTTTATCCCATCATCTTCTCAATCTAGAGAGGAACAGATGGGTTTACGAATTCCTTACCCTTTTCAGCAATTTCTGACATTCTGTAATCATGTGCCCTAGTTGCTATGTAAGAGTCACCTTTCATCATATAAACATTCGTGACTGAGGGATTACTAGAAGACGTGGGGGGTCCCTAACTGCCCCCATCCATGCTTGAAGAGGCTTGAGTCATATTTTTCCCATGTGGAAATTTGTTCGTTAACACATCAGGTTGTTGTTGCGCCAATAACTTTTGGGCCTTCGCAAGTCAAGGGCACAGGTGAGTCGGGTGGTCCTTCATGCAAAGGTTACATAGATACTTTGACTTTCTCTTCTCTATGTTTCCCTCACCACCATTGTTGTTGAGTTTCTTATCCCCTTTACCCTTCTTGTTTCACTGTTTTTTCTTTCCCTCAGGCTGTTGGTTGGCCTTCGGGTTCGTCGACTACACACTGTGTACGTTTGATGTTTGGTTAGGGGGAGAAGCTAAACCATAGGTCTGGTTGGTCGTTGTCTGTGGTATCGACAATTGTTGCAATTGATTTGATAGTTGATCAGTGGGCTTTGTTTGTGTTGAACCAACTATACCATCGACATGTGGTCCAAACTTGTGTCTAGCCTTGTTAAGGATGGACCGTGGCGCATCTGGAAAAATATCATAGAGTAAACCAGACTGAGAGTATATCAGTTCGAGCTGTTGTGCTCTCATTATCACCTTCTCCTCTGAAAACACTCCCGACATTTCAACGTCCTTGGACAACTAAGGTACCAAAGACTTTAGGAACCACTCCAGCAGAAAATATGGTGGGACCTGTACCTTTATCAAACTCTTCCGATGCCGCCATTCTCGAATGTGATCCGAGATATGATCAACCTTCGTCTACTCAAAGTTGGCCAGGAATTTGGTGTTGGCATCATATCTCACAAGTAGTTGTAAATGGTTTATGAAAACCATCGCCAAATCGCTAAAGTAAGAGTATCTTAAGCGATCGAGCTCGATGTACCATTTCGCAGCACCCTCGATAAGAGTGCGTTGAAACATGTGCAATTGTATGGATTCATCTCGCAATGAGTTTGACGATCACCATAGGTGGAAAGTTGTCACGTGATCACCTGGATCTTCGCCAGGATTGCCTTTGAATTTCAGAATATCCGAGGGAAATTTAGTCAGCATGTGGGGCCAACGCGGATCATGATAAATCGGGTCGCTAAGCAACCTTGAAAAGTATGGCAAATGTAACGTCGCCAGAAAAAGTAGTTTGGGTTGAGTAGTATGTACAGGAAAAAGAGAGCCTAGAGTTTGATTGGCACCAGGTTGCCAGGAAAAGTTGGGTTGTTGACCAGGGTTCTGGTAGATACCATGGCCTTGGTCAACGTACAGATATTTTGTTTGTTGGGACATCATCGGTTGATTCCCATAACTAGAGGTTGAGGGTTGGGCGGGGATTTCTCCTTGTGTAGTGTTCCAAAGATTATGGAAAGGGTTGCTCCATGTCGATCCGACGTGCATAAGTACTGACACTTTCCCGGGGTTCCATTGACCATGGAAGGGGTTTCCCCCTATTGACATCCTTGATGAGAGAACTGATCCCTGCCATAGATTCCAGAGTCCTTGTGAGGAGAAGACTCATGTGTTTGCCCCCTGTGTAGGAATAGTACCCTGCACAGGATTCTGTTGTCCAAAACCAGGGTTGCCCCCGGCTAAGGCAAAAACTAACGAAAAAGTGTTATTACCAAACACACTGAACAAAGAGAAAGACATAGAACCCACTGACGTGGTGTAGGAAGACGGTCCTAGACTGCTTGCTTGAAACAAGTTGTAGTTTGTGTTTGGCCCGACAGGTGGCTAGAAAGCACCATTGAGCGAGGGAGACAGAGGAGGTATATGACCTCCACTATAAGGGATAGCGTTATAGGGGGTTGAGGTGCCCCCCATGGACCCTTGCAAAGGATCATTTGAGATCTTTGCCCCCAAACCCATGGTTTTTAGGGTGGAGTAGGTGAGGATAGAGTTTGTATCAAAGTCGGGCATCCCATATGAAAATGGAGGGCCCATTGCACTCTATGTGAATGAAGCAGTGGTCGCTGCCATTGATAGAATAAGACCATTTCCTGAAGTAGAGGTGGTTGAGACCATTGTGGTCTGGACCGACGAAGGTGGGTTAGGAGGCAGAATTCCCCCAGTGGTGGAAACCGTTGAGGGAGTATGAGGACTCCTTGACGAAGTAGCAGCATTTGCTTCCATTTCTTCTTGTAAGACTATCTGACGCTCATGATGTGTTACCTTTGGAGGGACAACTTGTACCAAGATTGACGCTGACAAGTCAGTGATCGAAGGATTAACCAATTCAAGAGCTTATGCTCCAAGGTCATAAACAATGAGTTCCTCCAGATTCGAGTGCTCTCCTCTCGGAGCTAGCTGAGGCACTATTTCCTGCGGCTTGATCGCTTTGAATGACCCTTGTTGGTCAAGTCTTCGTCGTAATGGTGACGGTGGTGGCTCCAATGTAACTGACGATAGGCCCTGAAGCCTTCATGACCGATGGAGCTCATGATCTTCCACTTTGTGAAAATATCAACGACACAGTAAGGCTTTTACTAACGTTTTGAAACAAGCACACACTAGAAAATTTCCTATAAGATAAAGCAAAAAAACCACTATTTAGTTGGAAGAACAGTTACACTAGTCAATACTAGAGCAACTTACCGGTGCAAGTGAAACTCAAACATGGAAGCACCCTCCGGGTATACTCTGCAAAGTGTGGCTTGACGTCTACCCTAGGTACCGCAGTATACCCCTGCAGTCACATGTGTAAGTCCCTAGGATAAAGGCAACTAAGTTTCCAGCTCACGAACAATCATCGGGCAGGTACAGTCGACAGTCAGGTGGATCGCAATGAGAAGGATAACAAGTTTGAAACCTACCAAGGGTATCGAGAGCAAGTGATCTGGAAGACAACTAAGGATCTCAAACAGATTCGAGGTCCATGAAGCTCCATAGGAAAATGCAAACGACAGTATCCCACAAGAAGTCCTCAATATGCATTCCCCACTATGCTTGGTCTAGCTTTGGAGGGGTTATATCCACTACCTTTCCTCATGCAACCTTGTGTTTATCCCTTGTGTTAGAGGGGGGTCCCGGATAACTTTCACGTCACTGGACTTTTTACACTCTCTAGATATGACTCCATTGTTTGTTTATAAGCCTTGAAGAGTTTCCTCTCCAACCTAATTCAAGGCTCTAGCCTAAACTAGTTGATTGACCTTACAAACATAAAAGTCTAATAAATTTTAATTAGTGTTCATTTTAAATGGCTTGTTTTAACTCAAGGAAATGGAAGTGAAATTAGTGATGTGTATGGGAGACAAAGAAGGAGAAGTAAATGAAACTGAAAGAAAAATTACTTCTAGTTAACCATAAAGATTTGCAACTAACTCTTTAAACCAACTTTTCACAACTAACTTTTTCAATATCTTTAACTAAAAATGAAATTTCACTCGACTACGAGCTACTTAAATTCTATGAAATAAGTTAAAGAACTTAAAAACTGAACTCCTTTTTTCTTTTCAAGTAAAATAACTTAACCCTAACTACTTTACCAAACTAAGAAATGAAATATTTTTCTATTTTTTTTTTAAATGCTTTAAACAAGAAACTTGAAATAAATTCTTTTTCTTTTTCTTTAAAACAAGCGAAGGGGGAAAAAGTGAAAAACAAGAGAAGACTGAAACTGACCTCTGGCCCACTAAAGACACCAAACAGGCTGATCAAATACTCAAAAACTCGCCTAAAACCCTTTCAAAGTAAACACAAGAAATCTTGAAAAAGACAAGCAAAATGACATATAACCCAAGCTTTGACTGTAAAAACCAGAGACACTGCACTTAATCAAGAAACCCTGAGAAGTAAAACTTCAATTAGGGAAGAGGTTGACTACCTCTTCTTAAAAAAAAAAATCTTGACACAGGTACGCTACTGATGTTTAAGCAGCCTGCGTATGTACGCGGGTTGTCTATAAAGCAGGGTGCGTATGTACGCATGCTGACCCATAGCAGGCCATGTACACCTCTGTATTTCTTGAAAAAAATAAATGAAACAGACTGACTGACAGGGCAGGGAGAAATGGTATGGCACCAACAGGTGACAAGAATCCCTTAAAGACTCAGCAGACTCATAGAAACTCAAAAGGTAATAAAACCAATCAAACACCCAAAAAATCCTCTAAAACCCTAGAGGCCTCTCCAGTATGGTCGCCAGTTCTATTAGCAGGAAAAACCCCCCTATGGCTACACCAGGGTTTACAATGTAGGCAGATGAATAACCGTTTAAAAGTCTCCTAATTCTCTAACTACCCAAAGCATAGCCCAGACTTATGCAAGAAAAGTAAAATGAGAAGGATCTAGTAATTGTACCTTTACTTTGCGTCCGGTGTAGATCCTCTCGCGCTTGAGGGCTTTGTTGACTGCAAACCTCCTCCCAAGGCTAGCCTGCATTCAAAGATAGATAAATAAAGAACTACAAGCATACATTTCATACATAAATAAGGGTTAGATGTTACAATAAAAACATAAAACAAATGCAAAGCATTCGACACATCATGTTTTGGGACAGGAAAAGTTCTTCTTTTATTGGTAATACAATGATTACTTACAACCAAAGTTAGCTACTACTCCTCAAACCTGGTCCGAGCTCCTCTTCACCAAGATCCAAGTGCACCTCCGCGTATCTTTCTCCTCCCAACCTTCTTCTTGGGAAATGGATTGGGTTATGATGGAGTGTTGGTACACAGGGGCAGACCCAGGGTTCAACACTTCAATAATGCACCAACAAAACCCTAACTACCGGCCCTTTCAGCAACACCTGCGAAGCAGATGAAGTCTCACCCGAGGTAGGAGAAGGGGGGGTTGCAGGACTCAAGTGTTTGCAACCTAGCTGGGACATAGATATGTGATCACAACACTTAACAGAGCACTTAGCAATTAACATTCATTAGTATTTAAACCTTATTCACATCGCAGGTAAAAACCCTAATTACATAACAACGCAGTATTCAACAAGATCTAACACATCCAAGCACTTAGCACATAGAAATGAATCAGACTTAGAATTCATTCACAGCATAAGCACCAAGCTACTATCTCAGATGCATTTAACATAAATATTACAGCACTAAGCATACATCACATCAATAACATATCAGCCATAATGCATAAAGCAACAATAACACAGGATATACGTGGTTCACCCCAGTGTGGGGCTACGTCCACCAACTCTTCTTCTTCTTTATTATCTTCTGTAAATCTTCATACATGCACAGAGCCACGAACCCAATCCGCATAGGACATGAGATCTATGCGAAACTCGCCAGATCCTCCTTCCCCAAGCTAGGTTACAGCACAAAGCCTTCTTACACAGTTAAGTCTGCACACAAAGCCTCTTACAATCACTTGCACTTATCCCTGCAAGCCTTAACACAGTACGCACAAAGCATTCTCAACTATTTTCACTTAGCACACTATCCTCTTCTTACATCACCTAGATATCTATTTATACATTACAAAATGGGCCTAAACATGGGAAATACCCATGGGTCGACATCCCATACCTGTTACATAAACCCTAAACCCAGAAAGCCCGCAAAAGGGGGTGAGATCCCTCGATCTCCGCTTCACCTTGCGCTCCATCTTCGACCAGCCTGTCGAAGTCCCAAAAAAGGTCAAACATGACCAAGGTTTTCCAAAACAACTTGGTCAAGGGCCAATAGCCCCCCAACACTCACCTGTGACTCGTCCCAAGTCACTATGATCTGGGTAACTCCACCTCAAAGGCCTTGAGCTTAGCTCGAGCTACCTCGACCTACTGCTTCACCAGAGCCTCCTTCTTGGTGAACTCCTGAATAAATTTCTTGGTCACAGGTCCTTCCAAACGTTGTTATATCGTGGTGACCACTTGTTCTAGTTGTACACCTTGTCCTTCAATCTCCTCAAAAACTGTGCAAGCTTCATCCTACACTGGCTGGAGCCTCTGGGTCACTTCCATGGCATGGACCTATTGTTGAACCATGCATTGTTCCTGGGAAATTTTCATTCTCTCGACCACTAACAGTGGCTTCAACTACGCTTGCACTATTGCTTCTTGTTTCTTTGCCTTCTGGAGTTGTGACTACAGTGTCCTTAGTTCTGGGTCCTCTGCAAGGCGCTCATAGGTTTGTGCACTTCGACTGCTGAGTTGATTACATTCTAAGTCTAATGCCTTGATTCTTTTGACTGTATTCCTGGCAGTTTCTTCACTCTGGTCTCTCACTTCCTGTGGAGTGCTTGGCACTGCTTGTAATTCCAGATCTGCTACTCTTTGTTGGAGTTGTTGAATGGATTCAATGAGCTTGTCCACTTGGTTCTCCATTGTCTCTTCTTCTATCTGTGTGAGGCCTGGCACAGAGAGAAGTGCTCTAGTGACTGCCTCCTTAATTCTCATCTGTTCTGCGAACAATTGTTCTTTTTCCTTCATGACCTACGCTCTTTCCTCTTGAAACTTCAACTAGAGGACATCTTTTTCTCGCTACGCAACTCGTCGTTGCTCTAGGGATTCCTCTTGTTCTTTCTTCAATGCCTCTGTGGCCTGCTCTTTTTCTTCTTGAACACGGTGAAGGTGAGCCTCTGTCACATATTCTATTCTGCATAGCTGGGCAGGCTCATCTTCCAACTCTGCTCCTTCTGATGGCAGTGGCACAGTAGACACTGCGCAACTCGAATAGAGGGCTTGTTGTACCCCTTTCAGCTCTGTCTCAATCCTGTCATACATGGTCTCTTGCTTTGATTAGTTGCACTGTAAGATCTTCTCTAAAGTGTCTGTTGCGATGACGATGATGAGGTCGATGTCATCCACCATGAGCATCGTCTGCAACTGTGGCTTACTAGCTTTTGACTTCTTCCGTGATGACGGTTTCATTGGAGAAACCATTATTTTCTTAGATGTCTCAGTCTCATCAAGGGGATTCTTAGGCGGTGTCACTTCACCTGGTTCTTGTTTGTCTTATTTCCCTTTGTCCTCTTCTTTGTCTACTTCGTCACCTCCTCCCCCTTCAGGTGAATCCGAAGCAGTCTCCACTAATGTGTTGTTCAGTTCTTGTACCCCATCCCTCTTTTTCTTCTTGTTGTTGCTAGGTGAATCATATTCTTCTCGGGTGACTACAGGACTTCTGATGAGGTCTAGGTCGGAGAGTTATGCCTGGTCGACTGGTACAAGGAACTCTGCATGCCATTCCTTGATTATTTCTTCCATGTCCTCCTCTGTGAGCTTATAGTAGGACTGGATCTCTTCCTTGTGTTCGTCTCCATGCGCAGTGATATAAATGAAGTGCCTATCTGTGTGGAACTTTGCAAGTGGCCTGAACTTGTGTAGGGTATTCAATGTCATGCGAGGGAAGGACTCAATAGCCCTCTTCAGCTGCAGGTAATAGGTGTGGAACACTACGTTTGACTGCCATTTCTTCGTCATGTCGCTCGAATACCGGAGCGTAGTGAACTTCGTAGCTAGTGGTTCTAACGGCTCAATTTCAGGGAAGGTCACTCCTTTCGGCATCTCCCAATCAATAAAGGCGATGAGGATCAGCAACCAGTTGAAATGAAACTCGTAGCCCTGATCCTGAGCTTCGTGGCAGTGTTTCTCTAACTAGTTGATGAGGTAGCTTGCCCAGTTCATTTGTAGCCCTTCAATGCATTTTCCTGCAAGATCGACAACAAACCCCATGACCTGTGTTGGCCTGTTCTTCTTGACGAGCTTACTAGTGATCAAATGGAAATCTAGGTGCACTGCGCCCTTCTGGATGGAGGCTACCGTGTATCCTCGCTTCCCCTTCTCTACATCTTCATAGGTGTCTTTGATTCATCATGCCAGGGTGCGATCTGCAGCCTTCCCTGGGTAAAATTATTGAGAATCTGGTCCTTGCATTCTTAATCCGATGATCCGATGGATCAGCATTGAATCTACGGTGATGCATCTGTCTAACCATAGGTAACCGCCATGGAATCATGACAGTAGGAGTTTAATGCACGCTTTAACCTCCTAATGCCTGTCGAAGTGTGGTATCTTCATCACACTGAGGATGTTTGATCTTGTGATGTCAATAGTCCACGACTGGGGGATTATCTTTGACTTCTTCCCCATTGTCTTGGTCAAATACTTATGTGGTGAGAGCATGCCATAGTTCTTGCAATCTCCCAAATTAAAGTCACTAATATTCAACGTTAGAATCTGTCCCAACTATTATCCAACTATGTGTATCCCCTTCGGGAGGTACGCAGTGATCAGTGTATAGTTGAAGTCCCTCGAGATGTTGTCACGACTAACCGCACTAGCCAGAGGTAGGATATAGTCAGGCAATATAGATGGGATGAGCTTCGCATTCACCAAGTCATCACGATGCTTAATTTGTTTCTCTGTCGTAGTTCAGGAGGGTCCCGATCGACATGAAGTTGATGGAAAGGCTTGCAATCCTCTTGTCGATGAAGATTGTGCTCCTGCAGAAATGACCTTCTCAGCCATGAGGCCTATCAAAATTTCCTCTACAGACTTTTCCACTGCACTGCGCTCACCCAACATACACACTCGAGATCGGATATCTCAGGTATGACGACAAATACTCATGGTAATTGAATGGGTGGCGAAGTCTTAGTAAGCAATGCACGATAACAATTAGTTCTCTATGGGCTCGGGTAATCTCAATTTGCAAAAGCGTTCTCGATGCAACATTCGACAGGATAAATAGACGACGTCGTGACAAATTCCTCCAACGGACAAGAATGCCTTCATCAATGTGATTCCATTCGTTATGGTGGGGTCCCAACGGTCCAATGGCGAGATTTTCGGCAATAACTTCTTTTCTAGCCGTTCTAGAGTGTTGTTCTAATGGTCAAGATGCCTCCAACGGTTATATTTCTTCGCCGTGGCAAAGTGCCAATATGCGTTGTTTTATTATTTTGGCGGAGTTCAAATTCTGCAATCCTTCCTTCTACAAAGTCCTCTCTGGAACTTCTTGCAATTTTTCTAACTTTGCTTTCTTCTTACTGATCTTTCTAGCCTTCTTTCCTATAATTTGAGTCACTGGATTCCTCTTTCCATTTTTATTCTTATTTTTTCTTAGCATAGTAACTTCGCACTATTGAGGGTGTTTCAAAGGTTTTGAGTGGAATACTTCTTCTCTTATTATTTCAGGGGTAGGTGCTTGTTTCTGCTGCATGGATAGGTTTTTCAAACTTTCCTGCATTTTCTCAACTTCGAAATTTAAGTCTCTGGTCCTCAGTTGCTTCGACTTGTCCTCTTGTTCTTCCAGTAAGTGCGTTATTCTTCTAGCCATGAAATCTCTTAATTCTTGATTTTTCTATTCTAGCGCTTTCTCTTCTTCTTACCTTCGGATCTGATCTTTCTCAATCAAGGTTCTTCCTAGCAAAAGAGAAAATGGGGCGTTGTTCTCAGCAAACTTAATGACCTCAAATTCTTCTTATGTCGATGTTCCATGGGCACTCATAGATACATAGGTAAGTCTTCCACATAGGGTTATAATTTTTCCTTTAAACAATCCTATTCCTCCCAATGAAGGAACCATATCAGGCTTTCCCAAGATTTCCACAGTACTTTCTGTCATGATATTCACCTGTGTTTCCTCATCCAGAACACAATCTATTTTGAAGTCTCTTATTCTTGTTTCTATGCACTCCTTCTCTTTTAAGATCTCTGATAAACTGATGTCTCTATGATCATTCAGTGTTTCTTTCATCTGCAATAATATAGTCTCTGATTATTTTTGGGGTTTTATCATACTCTTAGTCTCTTGACCTTCCTCATGGTTTTCTTGTCTCGTATACATCTTTTCAACTTTAGCAATCATTCTAGGGAAATCCAAAACTTCATGGCCCACGGATTTACAACAAAGACAAATAGGGCCTCTACCAGGGCATTCCTTAGCAAGATGTCCTAGTCTCTTGCAACTATAACAAAGAGTCAATCCTCTCTTTCTCTTAAATGATCCCCAACCTTTCCTGTACCGCGCACTGGGATCACAGTGGCGAACCTGCAAAAAATTCTTTCTAGAGTCCTGCATCCATTTGTTCGTCCAAAAATCATTTCTATGCATAGGAATGGCATATCTTTCATTACTTCTATTAGATATATTCATATCAAATCTTCTTTCTTCTAGTTGTGCCCTAGTTTTCAGACTAGGACAAAATCTATGAAGCATACCTAGATCCATACTTTTGAAACAAAAACTTCCACTTATCTTACCTTTAGTAGAGCACAAAGATTTAAGATCTTACCTCTTTTCTTCAGATCGGACTTCTCTTCTTAGCACAGAGCTTCACAAGTCAAGTAGAATATTGTGCACTAGAGCAACAGATCTGCGCACAAAGATTTATTTTCCTTCAGTTCCCAGCAATCACAGTTTCAGGTCTCAACAACGGAACCATTTGTTGGCACATAGGGGCAGACCCAGGGTTCAACGCTTCAACAACGCACCAACAAAACCCTAACTACCGGTCCTTTCAGCAACACTTATCAAGCAGATGAAGTCTCACCTGAGGTAGGAGAAGGGGAGGTTGCAGGACTCAAGTGTCTGCAACCTAGATGGGACATAGATCTGTGATCACAACACTTAACAGAGCACATAGAAATTAACATTCATTAGTATTTAACCCTTATTCACATCGCAGGTAAAAACCCTAATTACATAACAACGCAGTGTTCAACAAGATCTAACACATCCAAGCACTAAGCACATAGAAATGGATCAAATCTAGCATTCATTCATAGCATAAGCACCAAGCTACTATCTCAGATGCATTTAACATAAATATTATAGCACTAAGCATACATCACATCAATAACATATCAACTATAATGCACAAAGCAACAATAACACGAGATATACGTGGTTCACACCAGTGTAGGGTTATGCCCACCAACTCTTCTTCTTCTTTATTATCTTCTGTCAATCTTCGTACATGCATAGAGCCACAAAACCACTTCGCACAGGACAAGAGATATGCGTGCACCTCGCCAGATCCTCCTTCCCCGAGCTAGGTTACAGCACAAAGCCTTTTTACACAGTACAGTCTGCGCACAAATCCTCTTACAATCACTTGCACTTAGCTCTGCAAGCCTTAACACGGTACGCACAAAGAATTCTCAACTATTTGCACTTAGCACACTGGCCTCTTCTTACATCGCCTAGATATCTATTTATACATTACAAAATGGGCCTAAACATGGGCAAGACCCATGGGCCAACATCCCATACCTGTTACATAAACCCTAAACCCAAAAATCCCGCAAAAGGGGGTGAGATCCCGCGATCTCCGCTTCATCTTGCGCTCCATATTCGACCAACCTATCGAAGTCCCAAAAATGGTCAAACATGACCAAGGTTCTCCAAAACTTGGTCAAGGGAAAACATGGAGGAAAAAGGGAAAAATGAGGACTTTTGAGGAAATTCTCACAACAAGGCTGCAAATGCTTGGGGCAAGGAGGGGATGTGAAACAGGCAGATTTTCATTGTTATTATGCTTAGATCGGGAATGATACCCCAACACCTCATTTTATATGACAAAAGGATGGTTATTCGGTTGGGTGACGGGCTATAAGCAGTGGATTAGTTGGGAAACTACCCAATAGCCCATAATCTCAATGAATTCCTTGCAACTTTTTAATTTTTGCAAGTATACACAGGTTGTAGTGGTGTAGCATGCATATGTACATAGGTTGTAGTGGTGCAGCAAGCGTATGTACATGGACAGTATTGGTGCAGGGCATGTACATCTTCAAAAAATGAGTTTTTAAGAAGAGAAACTCAATGATGGCTAGGAAAAAATAGCAAGTAAGAGGGCCAAGTGCCAGGTATGCATATATGGAGAAATTTAGAGTTATAACATGACTCTAATCCTTTCTCTTTTGGTATGATAGACATGACTTCGCACTTGTCATCCTCTCCTTTGTCGTCTTATGTGAATCCTAGTTTTTGGTTTGGGGGCATAATGCCTCCTTATTCTCCCTTTTCGTTTGGTGGGGGTCATACCCCTCAACTAACTCCCATGGTACGAGGTTGGACTCCTTCTTCCTCTGGACCCAATCCTAGCTACACTTTTTCAGGAGAAAGTGCTCAAATGGGCGGTCCTTCTACTTCTTACATCCCGTCCATCTATCCTTCTTTGGATATGTCGGTTCCCATGAACAATTTTCTCATGGTGAACCTCCCTCTAGCCTCTGGTGTTTCATCCAGGTGGAGTTAGTTTTGTAGTATGGGCAACCCCTCGCACAGAGTTCCTTCATCCAGGGGAAACATATATCCTCACAGGAGTAACCCTTATAATGTCACTTTCTCCTCACAAGCAACTTCCTCGATGATGATACCCTTACAACCCTTTATGAATTAGTTTGGAGGAGGCAGTTTGGAGGAGGATACTATCCTTCCAGGAAGGGCCTTGGTGTATACCAGAACCTTGTTTCCACAACCAGTTGTTGCAAGTCATGCTGGAAGCACGAGTCCAGTCACTGCGATTAATACTAGCATTAAGTAACCAACCTCTGCAAGTCATGTTGGAGACTTGTCACCAACCTCTGCTAGTCATGTTGGAGACTTGTCACCAGTGTCTACAAGTCATGCTGGGGGAAAGCAACTAACTGTTACAATTCAGGCTGGGGGCACAACTCTAGTCACTACTAGTCACAATGGACAAACATCACCAACCTCTCCAAGTAATGTTGGAGATCAACTACTAGCCTTTGCAAATCATGCTGGGAGTATGTCGCCGACCACTGCAAGTCATGTTGGAGGCATTGATATGATCAAGAAGCTTAGACATATAGGATGTAGGCTCAAGTTCCTTCTTAGACTTTGCAAAGAAGATCACCTAACTTTTGTGTGCCCTACTATTGCGGTGGTATGAGAAGCACGGTCCTTGTCTAGTGGCCCTTCGAGTTTTGAGTCGTCTTTGGTTTCCCAACAATCTAATCCTTCTTTGGTTGATACATCGGTCATGCCGATGCAATCTTCAACCAACACCACTCATTTTTTGGGGAGTGATGCATCTCTTGACCTTGTTGTCTTGTATCATGTTCAAATAATGATCAAGCTGATGCAATATTTGACTGACACCACTCTTGTTTTGGGGAGTGATGTGTCTCTTCACCATGTTGTCTCACATCCTATTCAACCAACGGTTGAAGAAGTGGTTGTGTCGATGCAATCTTAGGTCGATCCCACTCTTCTCTTGGAGAGTGACAAGTATAAGGAAGTGACATTTTCGATGAAATCTTCAGTCAATCCCACTCTTATTTTGGAAGGTGATGCATCATTTGACCATGTCCTTAGCATTTTAGTTATGTACCTTCTGAACAAGGGAGCTTTCCACTCTCTTCAAGTACGCTCCCTCCAAGTCCTAGGATGGTTTCCTTTGATTGAAATGATCTTGTAGAGCCTCGCCTTCCTTCTTTTGCACCTTTCTAGATAATGGGCATTCGTCGATGTATTGTATATGGAGGATCCTCTACAAGTATTTTATCCTCCTCGACTTGGAAAGTTTTGGGTTCTCCCAAGCTTGTGTCAGCTACCAGTGAGTTGTTGGATTTCGACAAATGACCTACATGAGAGATCTTTCCTCCCCCATGATATGTTGCTTAGAACAACATCCTAGAGTCTTATTTAGTCTCTTTTCATACTCCAAAAAATGAAAAGATTGCCTAGTGAACTTGTCTCTTTCACACTCATTAAATGGTTTTAAAAGGACATCTATTTGGTATAAGTTTAACCATTTTCTAGATAAAGTAGATTACTTAAGAAATATGAATACTCCAGTTGCCATTGGCTATAAGAGTTCTCCTGGGTATTATTTTATACTTTTTCAGGCCTAGGGGACTAACATCTATGAAAAAGTACACTTCTTGAGTGAAGTTGTAATCACATCTCATTATCCTGCTTGCATTGTTGAGCCTATTTCCGGCTCCAAGATTTCTCGTTATAAGCCTCTTGCCCCAACAATTCTCATCACTAGACAAGTGGTTCCTTTCATATATCCTTTGCAGCTTGACACCCTTTACCCGTAGAGGAAACATCCCCCTGAGTGTCCATGCCCCACATGCATTCCCTTGCATTGAGCATAGGTATATTCCATTGCTTGGAACTAGTTTCTTACTCACAACACTCGTTTCCTCTCATGTATCATATCATTTCTTTGACTATGAAAAAATTGAAAAAAGATGGGTGGAAATAGAATATTATCTTCTATCAGCAGTAGTTGTGTTTCCTTTGAACAGAGCACAAACTCTTAAGTCCATTTCATCTGAGGTTTGGGTTTAGCATTACCTTAGGAAGATGATCTTGTTACTTAGAGTCTAATCCTTCGACTGGTTATTCTTCTAGTCCTTATGGAGAGTTTGTCGATGCCTCCTGTGTCACAAACTTTTTTCAATGATCAGTGTCAATTCTATGATGCCCGATCTATCCATATGTCTCATGCTCTTATTCAAAGGAAGTATAAATCCTGTGTCGGCCATTCCTCAAAACTCTTGACTTTGCATGTCAGCCATACCCTCAGTGTATGTCAGAATCACATGAAGTTGTTGTCCTGCCTTGCACCCTGGGCCTACTTTCATAATTGGTAGGTAACCTTGAATCCAGTAGATGGCATCTCCTCATTGGTCACTGAATGGGGGGTTTCCCTTATGTTCGACAACAAGAAATCTATTCACACATTGGGATTCGTGCAATGTCTTGGATTCCATTAGCCCTATTGGTGGTTTCCTCGCCTTTGTCGACAATCTTCTTCATCAGCTTCTATTCAGAGGGTCTCTTTCGTGTACTACTTGCATCCGGTGCATGCGATAGATGCACATGGTCATTGGTTCGTGAACATCCTATTCGTCCAAGCTCCCCCTAATTATCAAGCGATTTCTTTGTACCTCGCACTAGATGATGAGAGTTTCCTTAATGCTCTCCTTTCATTGGGTCTCCTTCCATCGAATTGATCTCATCTATTCCAGAATCAAGATCTAGAGTCCTATGAGTACATAGAGGCTTGCAGTCATTAGTGGTAGGTTCTCCCACCATCAATAGTTGGGAATACATCAATGTTTCATGATCAATAGATTCTTCAAGTGTTCGACCTCAACACCCTTATTCACACTTTTTGAATGTACTTGGTGCCTTGAAACCTACTGTCATTGACAGTGGGTTGTCTTGCATTTTTTAATGGTATACTCATTGTGTTCGAATTCAGCTCCTATATTCACATAATGTAGACTTGCACCTTTGGTGGATAGTGTAGAAAACCTGCTTGCAGTCATTAGTGGCAGGTTCACCCACCATCAACAGTTGGGAATACATCAATGTCTCATGATCGACAGATTCTTCAAGTGTTCGACCTCAACACCTTTATTCACACTTGTTGAATGTACTCGGTACCTTGACACCTATTGTCATTTTCAGTGGGTTGTCTCATGTTTGTTAATGGTATACCTTAATGACCAGTAATCAAACAAAGTTTCATTGTGTTCGACTTCAACTCCTATATTCACATAATGTAGACTTGCACCTTCGGTGGATAGTGTAGAAGACATCTAGTTTACAGTAGCAACACCCCATATCTGTTGTTGTCTTTCATCGAACCATTACTTATATGAATTCAGTGATCATGGAAGATCAGATTGTACTCCATTGTATACATATATCTTCAGTTGATTTTGAGACTAGACTCCATTGTGTTTTTTCCATGACTATGACAGCCTATGGCATATGTCAACTATTTAATATATATTCACATGCATTGTATTGCCTATCCATGGCCATGAACAACTATTTAATATATATTCACATGGATCTGCAGTGTAATATAGATTGGTAGTCGTGTATACAAAGTCATCATGAATTGTAATATTCTCATGAGTAACTAGTGTTAGCACTGGAAGTCACCCTTTAGATTGCGGGAAAGGCAAGCCCAATACCCATCAGAGTTTTATGTCATAGGTTGGTTATAAAAGGGTCAAATGGGCGCAATCTTAAGAAAATATCATCTTAACTCAGAAAATTGGACTGATATGCACGAGCAGGTGAGGTCTTGGTTTAACTTCAGTCAATAAGTTGTAGTAAGGGTGAGTAGGAGGAAGACTTCAGTGAGAAAATGTAGAGGTCTGCCGAGGACATTAGGTCTTTCAACAACCCAAAGAGGAAAAACTCAAACAGAAGATCTTCTTGAATTTAAATCTCAAAGAAACTGAAAGGAATTATGACAACACTATAATCAAACATTCATCATAATACAGTCACAACAATTCATGTGAATTAGTCAATCATGAACTCTTTTAGTATCAGAGGAAAACAAGATGTAGTAAGGAAAGTTGACTGTTATTAAACAAGAAGTCTCAAATACAGATACATAACCAGAAGCTAGAGGCTTTACTAAAACTTTACAATACAGGAGCTTTGCTCTACCATCGACCATAATAAAATATTAAAACTAACTATTTATACTCATAACTACTAGCTCTCCCCCAAGAGCGTGCTCTAGTCACTGCATTTAAGGCTTAGTGTCTACATTTTATTCTATCAAGCTGTACTTGCATTCTTCTGTGAGATGCGATCAGATCTGTTACACATTATTTTCGTCATCCCTATGATCGTTAATGATGTAAACCTATATGTTTCCTTCAGAGGGGTCAGTGGCCTGAGTTCCTGAAGAAAGAAGGGAGAAGAACTTTTCCTGAGAAAAGAAGTTGCATTTTCCTTTGTAAAAACCCTATAAAAAAGGAAGTTCGCAGGTTGCTATATAGGCAGGGTGCGATAATGCCTGATTCTCGTAGGTTGCACCATAGCTAGGGTGCGAGATGTTTGCAGGTTTCTCTATAGGCAGGGTGCGTGAATGCCTACATGTGGGAAAAACAAGCGTTTTCTCAAATCTTCTAGAAGGAGAAACTTCTATGGTGAGGTGACATCCGAATGGTTTGGATCTTACTCGCTTTCATGATTTAGTGGGATCATCCTAACCTCCTCACCTTATCCTCTTCAACTTATAAAAGGAGAAGAGTTCTCATGGAGAAAGTTAGCTTTGGTTAGCTTTTGAGCTTTGGTTGGCTTGGAATTATTAGCTTGGTTGGAGTGGCTTTGAGATTTGCCTTTGTCAAGATAGATTGTGAATATTATCAGATCTATGCTCTCAAAATTCTTGGAGTGAAAGTGTGTGGGGAACGAAGGACAGTTGGAAGGGACCTTACGACATCAAGGCCATGGTTGTAATCTCTCTTTCACATTCAATATGATACAGTAATATGATTGTTTCCTATAAAGCTTGTTGTGTTTTATTGTATGATTCCTTGATCACATACATAGGTTTATATTGAGTTTATGTTATTGCTATCACTTTGGTTGGTTGCGTTCTTTTGCAGGATCGTCATTGTATGAGCGTTGGAATGGAGCTAGGATGGCGATGGTGAGAGGAAGCGACATTTAAACGGTATGTCACCCATCCCTCTTTGGTTAGTAAATTCAATATTTAAAACTTAAGGAAAGCATCATGTTCTGGCATGTTTTTTTCTAGATCTAGGTGGATCTAGGGAGATCAGTTAGTGTCCGCACCTACCGATTTGTTCGATAACAAAATTGGCGACTCCGTTGGGGAACAGATTGTTTCCTAGTTAGTCTAGTTTCCCTTGCTTTGATTTCTTGTTTCCTGATCTCTGAGTCTGTGGGAGATCCATCCAGGCTCTCTGGATCTAAAAGTTCACTCAAATTTAGTCCTTTTTCAAATTTTTGCTTGTTTACAGGCATTCTCGCACTGTACCCTTTAGTGGCATGTGAGAAACACCTGAGTTCGCACCTTGGTGTTAAGTCCAATGCGAACCCCTCGCAGTCAACCTTTGTTCAGCCTGTGAGAATCTTTGATTCTCGCACTGTAATACACTGCCAGCCTACGAACTTGTTTGTAAAAATTTTTGGATTGGGTCTTGTCATTTTTTGATGCCCAGTTTTGCTTTGAACAACTGGATTGAACTTTTGGAGCCTATATTGATATGTTTACAGTCTTCTTGACATTCTTTGAGTTGTTTTTATCCATCTTTGCTTTGTTTGATTTTGAAGGATTAGTCTCTTTCTTTGAGTGTCTTTCAATTACAAAGCATGTGTTTTCTTTAGAATTGTTTAGGGAAAGATCAGATTTCTTCTGAATAGTTCACTTTAAAAGAGAACTTTTAGTTTGGGTTTCTTTGTTTTAAGAAAGTTCATTATTGCTTTTAGTGAAATTTTTGAAACAAAAAAATTTAATTTCTTGCTTTATATTAGATTGGGGGCATCCTTGCATTTGAAGTAGTGAAATTGCATGATTCTTGGCATTTTTTATCTTAAATTATGAACAAATTTCCCCCTCATGGCCGGGGGGGGGGCATGAATCGTGCATTGGTGTTCAGTACCTTTTTCTCATTTCTTGAAAATCTTGATATTGATGTTTTTAATATATTTTGGGACATCATGCATATGGGAATGATAAATGTTTTCTCCTTCTCGTAGCATAGCTTTCATCGAAATGAAAATATTGCATCTTCATCTCTTTGCATAAATTTTGAGTCGGTCAAAACACCATATTGTTCATGCCATTTTCCTTTTGAGTAACAACAGCCTTAAAAATAAAGCGCTTATAAAAACTGATTAGACATTTTTTATATTTTCTGGTAGCAAACCTACATTAGATTAGTTGTAGGGCTTTGGAATAGGTGTGAAAGATAACTTTCCAAAGTTGCAAACAAACATAGAATCTTGAGTTAGGGAGCGGTTAAATCCACTTATTACATTTTGTCCTAGGAAGCCCTTCTCACACAAGGGTCAATCATGAGGTTGCATTGAGACTGGCAGAGTTACTCACCCTGCTTTGTCGGTCTTGGTGTAGAGATTGCGCGTATTATGGGGGTCGCTTGAGGGTATACCCACAATGATGAGTGGAAGCCTTTCAAGATGATTTTAGGCTAGATACCCTGCCCTTGCGCGTGGATCGGACTGTCAACTGTTTCCCCAGGCATCATTGTAATGATTGGTAACCTTAGTGGCCTATCTCTTTAGGGTCTTTACACAAGGTGGCTGTGGAGGGGCAAGTCTTCACGGTACCTGGAATCGACGTTGGCCAAACTCACTCGAGCTCCTTGGAGGGTATACCCACGATTATGTGTGGGAGCTTGCACCAGGGTGTAAGTCCGTTAAGCAAGTCGTCAACGTAACTTTTCCACCTGCTCTATCTCAGCCCCTTCTTACATTATTCCCGCGACGTTGGATTTCATCACCAACTAGTGCATTCATTGTGAGAAGGTTTTGTTTGTTTGCTTGCTTCCTAGATTTTTAGCGTGTGTTGTTTGTTTTCCCTAGTGGACTCTAGATTGGATTTTTGTTTTTCATGGCGTCTGTTCCCAGAATGACCAATGAAGGAACCCCTGCTCCAGGGGAACCTTTTATTTTTCCTTCTTATGGGAACATTGGTCCTCCTCACATCGCTACTTTGAGCCTTCCAGGTCTCACTATTGGATTATCGGTATGGTTGTTTTCCACTTAGCTAATCTTGAATGCAGTTAGTGCTTCAGTCACAAGCACTTTCCCCCAAGAGCATCAACCTCATGTTGATCCTTCACCATCTTCACCAGTAAGGTCTTCGTCGCCTTCTTCGCTTGCAAGGTTGCCTTCCGTTTCATCTTCTTCGTCGAGTGAAAGTTCTGAAGCTAGTAACCCAGTGAATAAGAAGAAGAAGAAACGAAAGATTAAGAAGAAGAAAGATAAACAAGGGTCAAAACCTCCAACCACTGTCAAACATGTTGGAAAACAACCAGTTACTGTTAGTCGTGTTGGGAGTGTTGATGATGTCAAGATCACCCAAACAACTCGTAATCCCAAGTACCCTTGCAAGATTTGTAAGGGTAGCCATCTTCTTAAGGATTTCCCTGGTCTATCCAAGGTTATAGAAGTATGGTCCACACACCCTGACCAACCCATGTCATCAGCCTCTGAACAACATGCTGACACCCCCCCATCAACCAGTCATGATACGGTTGGGAAGAAGAAAAGTAGAGTCAAGTTCCCGTGTATGTTATGCAAAGGGAGTCATCTCACTCACCTTTGTCCTCATATGGACGAAGCCTCGAAATTACTGGAAGACATGACTGTTTCACAGCCTCAACTTCCAGTTGCATATCATAAGCTTTCTCTCAACCCTCCGATAGTTGATGGAATGATCACTCCGGTCCCTTCACCAGTCAATCCGGTTGATCATGTTGTCAATCTAGTCACATCCTTAGTTGAACTAGTGGACAAAGTGGTTGATCCGATACCATCCTCGGTCAATCCCACTCTCCCTTCAGAGAGTGAAACCCAAGCAGTCGATCTGTTTCCACTTGTCGATCCCATTCTCCCCCTAGAGAATGAAACCCAAGTGGTCGATCTGATCTCTCCATCGGTCGATCCTACTCTCCCTCTAGAGAGTAAACCCGATACTGCCCATGTTTTTCTCATTGATACAGATTCTGCCGTGTCAGGGGGTATTCCTCCTTCTCCCGTGAAACTCCCTCCAAGTAATGAGGCCATCCATTTTGATTTGGGTGTGCTAACTAGACCTCGTCTTCCCTCTCACATTCCTTTCTAGATTACAGTACAGGTTTGTGGTCGAGACGTTCCTCAGACACTGATAGATGAAGGTTCGTCTATTAGTATTTTGTCCTCTATTGCTTGGCAAGCTTTGGGTTATCCTCCACTTGCACCGGTTACACAAAATCTGTTATCTTTTAACATAAGAACCAGTCAACCTTTAGGGACCCTTTCTCAGTTTCCTATAACTTTGGGAGGGAAAACTGTCTTTATTGACGTCATGGTAGTCCAAGACCCCTTGGATTTCTCTTTGCTCCTTGGGCGAGATTATGTCTATGCCATGAAATCTATTGTGTCTACTCTTTTTCATTTGATATATTTCCCTCACGATGGATGGGTTGTGACTGTTGATCAACTTTCATTCATTGACCCCGCCTGGATTGCCTCCCTGAATGGTTCTTATATGCAGACGGTATCACCACCGCCATAGGTCAATTATGTGGCATTGTCACCCATGGCTTCAACTTCTGATGACTTAGATTCAGTAGTTGACATGGTGATCTCTTCAATAGGGTTGTTAGAGCCTGATCTCTTTACTCCTGTCATGACCCTCGACATGGTGTCCTTCCAGAGTGTGTTTCTTCCGTCAAATGAAGACCTCTTGGAAGCCATGATCGAGTTTTTTCCCTTGACATGGTCTCCTTCTGGAGCATTGTCCTCTTGGAATCCATGATCAAGAAGACTCCGAGGATTGTTTTTGTGTCTCTGAGGCAACCTCGTTAAAAAATGAAACAGAGGTATTTGAGCATAGTTTTCCAATTTCAAGCTCGTTAAAAAATGAAACCACTTGAGGATAGTTTTTTTTCGTCTCTGGGGCAACCTTGTTAAAAAATGAAATAGAGGTTATGAGCATCGTTCTTGTTTCTCTGTCAATCTCATTAAAAAATGAAATAGTTTTCCCCCTCTTTGTTTGAGTCAAGTCCTTAGTCTAGTATTTGAAGCTTCATTTCCTCCGCCTTTGACATTGGATGAAACGAAGCTTGGGGGGCAATACTTTCAGCCTCTGGACTTCATGCTGAAGTAGAGCCGCTAGTTTCTTAAGTTGGGGCTAAGTACCAACCATCCATGTGTTATGCGTTGGGAAGTTGCAAGCATAGTTTTATATGGTTCAAGCTTGTGTAAAAATGAAACTAGCTACCTCAAGCATAGTTTCCTCTAGTTCAAGCTTGTGTAAAAATGAAACCAGGTCCAAGCATAGTTTTTTTTAGTTTTTAATCTTGTGTAAAAATTAAAATCTATCCCAAGCATAGTTTTGTTTTGTTTTAAAGCTTGTGTAAAANTAGTTTTGTTTAGTTTTTAATCTTGTGTAAAAATTAAAATCTATCCCAAGCATAGTTTTGTTTTGTTTTAAAGCTTGTGTAAAAATGAAAACAATCCCGAGCTTAGTCTTCATTCTTTCTCATGCTCGTAAATACATGAGAATAAGTTACCGAGCTTAGTCTTTGTTCTTTCTCATGCTCGTAAATCAATGAGAATGTAATCGAGTATACTTTTATCACTTTTTCAGACTCATAAAGGTTATATGAAAAAGGAATCCCCTGGAGTTTCCTTTAAGCTCTTTTCAGACTCTCTAAACATGAAAAGATTGTCGAGCGACCTTGTTATTTTCACGCTCGTTAAAGTGTTTGAAGAAAACGTCTACTGGGCGATGATTTATCTTTTTTTCGGTCTCATCAGACTATTTTATGAAAAAGGAACCGAGAGAGTTCTCTTTTAAGTGTTTTTCCAGACTCTATAATCATGAAAAACCTTCGAGTTTTCTATCTTTGGACTCGTTAAACAAACATCAACAGGCCCATATGGGATCGAACCACTCCTTCTTAGGGTTCATTAAACATACTCGGAGGGACTCGTCCGAAGGATGAGCTTACATTACAAGCATATGTTATCCTCCTCAAGCTTGCGTAAAAATAAAGAGGTACTTGCCAGAAATGGTGGGGGAAAATTGGGAAAGAATTGTGTCTAAACCTGTATTCCATGGACGAGTCACTTTTGAACATGACACCCTTTCACTTGCTTTATTTCTAGGTTGGAAAATCCACTTGACTCCTGATCATACTTCTTTATAAGATTACAAATTGGTCTGTGATCCCTGTTGTTGAGTCAGTGTTTCCAAGACAGTTGTCGTGTCGTCAATATGTTCAAAGAGAAGTTCAACCCGAAAAGCCTTCTATTGCGTCGGCCATTTTTGTAGTCTTTAAGCCTTCTATTGCATCGGCCATTTTTGTAGTCTTTAAGCCTGCTATTGCGTCGGCCATCCCTGAGTCAGTTCTGAATCACTTGTTACTCTGATCTACATCAAATCTTGTTACTTGTTTCATGTCATTGATGTGGGATATATTAAGGCCCTCCTGTGATGAGTCTTTTCCTGTCGACTTCAACTCATTATCCAGGAATTAGACTTAGAAACCAATTGGTACCTTGGAACTTGCATGCCTCAACGGCAGGTTTCCTCGCTTTCGACAGTGGGTTTTCATTATTGACCCCTGATCGGGAGATTCTGCCGAGTGTTCGACTTCAACTCATTTATTCACATTTGTTGGATTGTACTAGTGTACCTTGGGAGTCATTGACATTAATGGTGATTTCCCTCTCACTTGTTAATGGTATACACTAATGACCGGTTATCAAGTGGTTTCTACCATGTTCGACTACAACACATGTATTCGCATGGTTAGATTCGTACTATAGAGTGGTGGAGATGAAGACCCTGGATATTTTCTGATAGATCCAGGTTGCGTTGGAGTATATTCAGTGTACTGTTGCATAGATCCACATTGTATGTCTGGTGGCCATGTTCAAATTTGAGTCGTTAACGCATAGATCCACAGTGTATTCTTGGTGGTTATGTTCAGATTTGAGTCATATCGGCATGGATCCACAGTGTATGTTTGGTGGCCATGACCTGTCTTACTTGACATGGATCTTCGCATGTCGGCATTTATGCTTTGAGTCATTTGTATTCCAAGTATGGGAATGCCTACCTCAGTGATGATATATTATTGTACTGTATTTCCTTGTTTGTTGGCAGGTTTCCGACCGACTGTTTCTTGTTCCCTACACACACTCGACAAATTATTTCAGCTATCACTCTGTTCTAACTTCATACTTTGGGGTGCTCTCTGTTACACATTATTTTCATCATCCCTATGACCGTTAATGATGTAAACCTATATGTTGCCTTCAGAGGGGTCAGTGGCCTGAGTTCCTGAAGAAAGAAGGGAGAAAAACTTTTCCTGAGAAAAGAAGTTGCATTTTCCTTTGTAAAAGCCCTGTAAAAAAGGAAGTTCGCGGGTTGTTGTATAGGCAGGGTGCGAGAATGCCTGATTCTCGCAGGTTGCACCATAGCTAGGGTGTGAGATGTTCGCAGGTTGCTCTATAGGCAGGGTGCAAGAATGCCTACACATGGGAAAAACAAGCATTTTCTCGAATCTTCTAGAAGGAGAAACTTCTATGGTGAGGTGGCATCCGAATGGTTTGTATCTTACTTGCTTTCATGATTTAGTGGGATCATCCTAACCTCCTCACCTTATCCTCTTCAACTTATAAAAGGAGAAGAGTTCTCATGGAGAAAGTTAGTTTTGGTTAGCTTTTGAGCTTTGGTTGGCTTGGAATTATTAGCTTGGTTGGAGTGGCTTTGAGATTTGCCTTTGTCAAGATAGATTGTGAATATTATCAGATCTATGCTCTCAGAATTCTTGGAGTGAAAGTGTGTGGGGAACGAAGGACAGTTGGAAGGGACCTTACGACATCAAGGCCATGGTTGTAATCTCTCTTTCACATTCAATATGATACAGTAATATGATTCTTTCCTACAAAGCTTGTTGTGTTTTATTGTATGATTCCTTGATCACATACATAGGTTTATATTGAGTTTATGTTATTGCTATCACTTTGGTTGGCTGTGTTATTTTGTAGGATCGTCATTGTATGAGCGTTGGAAAGGAGCTATGATGGCGATGGCGAGAGGAAGCGACATTTAAACGGTATGTTACCCATCCCTCTTTGGTTAGTAAATTCAATATTTAAAACTTAAGGAAAGCGTCATGTTCTGGCGTGTTTTGTTCTAGATCTAGGTGGATCTAGGGAGATCAGTTAGTGTCCGCACCTACCGATTTGTTCGATAACAAGATCGGTATGGGATTTGCAGGAAAATTCATTTACAGGGGGACCTTAGGTTGATAGTCTACCTCCACGGTCGGCGTTTCCATGATTTCCATTATGGGATGAAACGAGGTTTCAACTACCTCCCCCATTTCCATTAACTAACTAGATAGGGATCGATATGGAACCTAACACCCATGAATGCTCTAGGAGACATTCATGATTTCTTCGAGTCAATCTTGGTGCCTCGAAACCATGCAGATCTTCTACTGAGACCAGGACGGGTGCTTTTGACCTTTGTCATAGCTCCCTCCATCATTCCACGCGACCTCGGGCCCTGACCCTACACATATCCCAAATGAGATTTTGGGATTTCTCATTTCGGGAGTTCTCACTCCCCTCGATTCATAATGTTCTGATGCTCGAAACTAAGAAACGGTCCGTCTGGATCAATGGTTGGATTTGCCTCGAATCTGATGGCCATGATCTTCTCCTCGAACAACCTCAGCCACCCGCTGCTCGACAAGTGCTTACTTTCCTTTATGGCTCTACTTTCCATATGACCCTGGGCTGTGATCGTGGGCCCAACTCTCAAGCACGTCGCGATTTCGTGTTTCGTGAACTAACGCTGTGATCCATACTAAAATCTCTGAGTCGCGAAATCACGATTGCTTGGATCGAGCGACACTTGTCCTTCTGAAATGGATGACTCGGATTATTTTGTGATTTCATATTTCGCGAATCCTCATGAATCTTCCCTTTGACTGCTCCATTCTGCGAGTCAACAAAATGCTAATCTTGTGCCACGTGTCCTTTCCAGGATCAACGACTAGGATTGGCCTCGCGATTTCAGAACTCTGACGCTATACTTCGTGCAATTCTATGATCCCGATCACACGATGGTCGTTGATCCAATTAGCTTGATGGATCTCTGTTGTTGAAAGATGATCTTACTCGCTCGCTTGATTTAAGTCCATACCAGCCCGCTCTAAGTGTTGCGCTTGTTCTTATGGTTGTGGTTTATGTGAACAATTACCTGGACAGCTGACTGAGGGCTCGGGAAAACAAATGATCAGTGACAGAGGTAAAGAGAGAAGTGATCAGCTTAGAGAAAACAAGAAAGCTTAGGGATGAGACTTCTCAGGTAGGACAACACAGAACAAAAGGTCACTCAAACGATCGAGGGAAAATGTAGAGCGAACTACAAGCCAAAAGGGAAAAACTTAAGAATGGATCTGCGAAAGGAGGAGAGACAAGAAAAAATACAGACTTAGGTAGAAACCACAAACCCCTAAGGCTTTGACAAGTTTATGTGATGACATTTGGCTCCACGGGGGATGGCATGCTCCCTGCAAGCTGCCAAGAACCAGTAGTTCCAGTGCCTTAGTTGTTGGGCTATGGAGTCTAGCTCAAAACTTTCACAGATGAAAACAAGGAAATGTGTACACTGCTTTACTAAAAAACGAAAACAAACACATGGGCTCCAAAAAGAGCTTATTTATGTACAATCCTAGGCTAACTGATTTTTACAAAACGCTAGGTGAAAGCAAATTTCCACCATAGCCACCCATATTTCTCGGTAATATAATTCTTCTCTTCATTGCAAATGATCCACAAAAGGTAAGGGAAGTATGACAACAGAATGAGAACATGATTTGGAACACCAACCATACCCCTAAGTGATGATAATATGAATAACCTTGCAGGTTCCAGTGCTTTTAGAAAACATAGCTCCATATACAACCCCACGGGGTCACACAATTTATAATCAGGAAATCTCAACTGGTAAGAAATTACCTCATGCACTTCCTGGTTGCTCACCCTTTGTTCGATTTTCTTAGAGTGTACAGGTGGGTAGAGGACTGATGTGGGTCGGTTGATCCCAGGTGATACTTGCTCATTTGCAGGTTCAAGACAAGAGATAAACTACACCTTTAGCTCCTCCATTTCTCCCTTGTCTGCTCCGATAACATCTGCTAGCTGAGAACAAGAATTCTCTTCATGTATATCCATGGATGGGTCGTTCTCTCTATCATGTTGTTCTTGGTAGGAGTTTTCACTTTCATAAGAAGATTGGCAGCCTATGCTTTATGCTTCTGAATACTCTTCAGAGGTAGGTGAGCGCAGAACTATTCTATCTTGCAAAGAGAAAAGAGTGATATCTTGATTCTTTTCTTCAACCATTTCTTCTTTTAAATCTGAGACAACAAGTGTACTAGGGGCGGAAAACAATGCATTCATAGTTATTCCATCATCAGCGCTGTCATCAATCATATCTGTAAGGACTTCTTATTGGGAAATAGAGAGAGAAAACTTTTTATTCATATTTGTAAGATACTCACTTTCGTCCTCGCTTTCTCTCTCAATCAGATTTTTACCAGACTCATCACACAAGGAACACTCTATCATCTGTAGAATGTGGAGTGCCAAATTCATACAACAATCATAAAAAATAAGTTGAGTTGGGTAAATATTCTTGTAATACGAATTAAAATCATCATGAAAATCCTTCAAAGAATGGATACTAGCAACAGGGAGAGACAGACACCATCCAAGAGCCTCTTTTTCTAGAGAAAAACATAGCATCTTGATCCAGACATCCTCATGAAAGAAGCCAAGTTCAAACATGTATGCATGAAATTTTAATAAGTACTCAGCGCGATGGTCATGCTTGCTTCCTCTAAATCTCGGAAGATAATCATGCCATTCGTTTATAGATGGCACTGGATGTGGATAACCATACATGGCTGAGAAATTGAAAGGGGAAAACTTCTGAAGCAAGATAGATGAGAGATGTGGCTCCTCCTTTTCTCCTTCATGGATTTCCCCAGGATCAGTTTCAAAATCACTATAAACAAGAACCATGGAAGAGCTCTTCTTTTCATCGTCCTCATTGGGATATCCGTCAAAAGTTGTTTGTTCTTGGTCAGTATCCGACATCACTTCTTCATCATAAGTAGGGCTGCCAAAAACATCTGTTTCAAGGACTAGAATATCCTCTGCATCTTCTTCGTAAGAGAGGCGAGAAAAATCTTCCTCCAATCCCTCCATCCTTGCAGAAAGTGATTTTACCAACTCCATCAACTCCTTCGAGGTATATCCTTCATTCTCACGGCTTCCATCCTCATAGCTTTCATCCTCACATCTTTCATTTGAAATAGTCATACCTTGAACACAATCTTTATATTCTTCACAAAAATTATGACAAATTAACTTAGAAAAATAAAACTTTTGACAGTGTCTATTGAAAGCTGCATGAAACTCTCTCAGGGAGGGCATGCTAGTAGGGGGCAAGGATCGATACCACTCATGAGCATCCCCATCTAATGAGAACATGAACATCTTCATTAATACATCCTCATGATGTATCTCCCACTGATGCATGAGTTCATGAAACTCACGAAGATGCTTGGCAGGATTGTCATCTTTGTGTCTTCTAAATATAGGCAAATAATCACCCCATTCGTCCACAGTAGGGACAACATTAGGAAAATGAGGAACAATAGAAAAATTAAAGGGAGCAAACCTTCAAGCCAGGATTTTGTCCATTTCAAACTAGTGGAGTCGCCAATCGATCCTTTAACCATGGAGTCGCCAGGTGAATGATATGCAGAATGAGTGTGTCTGGTCTTTGTCCACCATCAAAGACCAACTCTGATCATTGTGTTCTCCTAAGGGCTACCAGGTGTAGCCAAAAGCAGTCACACTGAAACAGCAGAGCTGAGACAATGGAGTCGCCAGGTGCAAGTTGCAATCTTCAAAAGGTTCTGAATTCTGATGCACCTTCAGAATCATAAGTTCATTATCATTCTACCCAGGGAAAATATTTAATTCCTCCCCGGCAGTGGCACCAGAAATGTTAGCACCAGAAGTTTCCCTTCAGATTGAGGAAAGGCAAGCCCGATAACCATCAGAGTTTTGTGTCATGGGTTGGTTATAAAAGGGTCAAATGGGCACAATCTCAAGAAAATATCGTCTTAACTCAGAAAACTGGACTGATATGCATGAGCAGGTGAGGTATTGATTTAACTTCAGTCAGTAAGTTGTAGTAAGGGTGAGTAGGAGGAAGACTTCAGTGAGAAAATGTAGAGGTCTGCTGAGGACATTAGGTCTTTCAACAACCCAAAGAGGAAAAACTCAAACACAAGATCTTCTTGAATTTAACTCTCAAAGAAACTTAAAGGAATTATGAAAACACTATAATCAAACATTCATCATAATACAGTCACAATAATTCATGTGAATCATTCAATCATGAACTCTTTCAGTATGAGAGGCAAACAAGATGTAGTAAGGAAAGTTGACTGTTATTAAACAAGAAGTCTCAAATACAGATACATAACTAGAAGCTAGAGGCTTTACTAAAACTTTACAATACGGGAGCTTTCCTCTACCATTGACCATAACAAAATATCAAAACTAACTATTTATACTCAGAACTATTGGCTCTCCCCCAAGAGCGTGCTCTACTCACTGCATTTAAGGCTTAGCATCTACATTTTATTATGTCAAGTTGTACTTGCATTCTTCTGTCAGATGCGATCAGATCGGTATGGGGTTTGCAGGAAAATTCATTTACAGGGGGACCTTAGGTTGACAATCTGCCTCCAAGGATGGCGTTTCCATGCTTTCCATTATCGGATGAAATGAGGTTTCAACTACCTCCCCCATTTCCATTAACTATCTGCATCGGGATCAAGATGGAAACTGACACACATGAATGCTCTAGGAGACGTTCACGATTTCTTCGAGTCAATCTTGGTGCCTCGAAACCACGCAGATCTTCTGCTTAGACCAGGACGGGTGCTGACCCTACGCATATCCCTAATGAGATTTCAGGATTTCGCATTTCTAGAGTTCTCACTCCCATTGATTCACAATGTTTCAATTCTCGAAACCACGAAACGGTCCATCTAGATCAATGGTTGGATTTTCCTCGAATCTGACGACCATGATCTTCTCCTCTAACAACCTCAGCCGCATGTTGCTCGACGTGTGCTTACTTTCCTTTATGGCCCTGCTTTCCATATGACCCTGGGTTGTGATCGTGGGCCCAACTCTCAGGCGCGTCACGATTTCGTGTTTCGCGAACTCATGCTGTGCTCCATGCTGAAATCTTCGAGTTACGAAATTGCAATTGCTTGGATCGAGCGACATGTGTCCTTATGAAATGGACGACTCAGATTATTTTGCGATTTCGCATTTCGCTAATCCTCATGAATCTGCCCTTTGACTGCTCCATTCTATGAGTCAACGAAATGATAATCTTTCACCACGTGTCCTTTCCAGGATCAAAGGCTAGGATTGGCCTCATGATTTCAAAACTCTGACGCTATACTTCATGCAATTCTATGATCCCGATCACTCGATGGTTGTTGATTTGATTAGCCTTATGGATCTTTGTCATTGAAAGTTGATCTTGCTCGCTCGCTTGATTTAAGTCCATACCCGCCCGCTCTAAGTGTTGCGCTTGTGCTTATGGATGTGGTTTCTGTGAACAATTACTTGGATGATTGAATGAGGGCTCGGGAAAACAAATGATCAGTGACAGAGGTAAAGAGAGAAGTGATCAGCTCAGAGAAAACAAGAAATCTTAGGGCCAAGACTTCTCAGGTGGGACAACACAGAACAAAAGGTCACTCAAACGATCGAGGGCAGATGTAGAGTGAACTACAAGCCGAAAGGGAAAAACTTAAGAATGGATCTGCGAAAGGAGGATATACATGAAAAAATACAGACTTAGGTAGAAACCACAAACCTCTAAGTCTTTGACAAGTTTATGTGATAACAACTAGTACTTCTAGCTGAGTCTTCATTACTCCACTTCTGAGAATTATAATGTATTTCAACCATCGTAGATACTCCTTTGACCTCACACATTAGGGGGCATTTGTTATAGTAAATTTTACCACATTCCATGCATCTTGCTCTGATGGCCTTCCATTTCCCTCTGTAGACCTCATTTCCCCTCACTCCAGAGCTTAAAATACTCAATTTTGTACATATACCCGACCTACCAGTTATATATCTTCCATATGTACACTGGATGCTCCATTACATCCCGCGTACATCAGGTTTGGTACACAAAAAATTAAAATTGCGTCGGGTTTTCATGCCATGTCACGAGATCTGTGATCCTTGACCTTCCATATACTGGAAACGCTCTGACTCGACCCTTCAATTCCATTTGGAGGCTATAAATTGAGTTATATACAAGCCTTGAGGAGATTCAACACATCATAGAGAGAAAAGATACTCTAGAGAAATTTCACCTCAATTGAGTCTGCATCCCTTTGTCCTTGAAAGTCTGAACTTCTTGTGTTCGGCTTCCAAGCTCTTCCTATCTTGTGATGGAGAACCTCATTGACTCCTACATGTGAGCTTGTCTTTGTGGAGGATTGAAGTGGTGGAGGCCCAACTGGAGGGACTTGGTTTCTTGGTTATGATATGTGTTGTTACAGAAGTTTGTCACCTATGTACTTATGTTGATTACATTAATAGAAATACTCTTTTCTCGTCCAATTGATATCTTTCAAATATTTGTATTGCTTTCCATGGACGTATTTGTTATGAATATGTTAATGGATTATGTTGATTTATATGCTAACATATAGAGATTTTCCTCGTAACAGTGCTAGAAAGGGGTCGGATCCATGGGAAAAAGAAGGCTTAAAAATGATAGGTACCACGACGATCAAGGAAAAGAAAGGAATCCAATGGGATAGGTTTGGAATAATGGTGATGACGGGACCACTATTTTTTTTAAAACTTCTGCAGAGTTATATTTGGCCTGAAGAATACTGCAATGATGAATGGCCCAAATTGTTAACAGGAAAAATTTTATAGGAATTTTGCAACCAAAATGCATGAGGCAAGGTTGCATGGAAAGATCTCTTCTATTCCTTTTCTGTTCTATTTCTTTCTCAGGGGTTAGGGTTTACAGGGTTTCTATAGACAAAGGTTTTCCCTATGCTATAGCTCTTTGATATATGTGTGGGGTCAAACAATAGTACTCAAGCCAATATCTTAGAGCACCAACTAAGGAGGCTCGATTATACCCTTATCCATACTACCCGAATACCCAGGTACTAGAGAGTATCTTCTCGAGTGTTGTTCTCAGTGTCACTATAGTAGTCAGGCAGTCGATCGACTGATCTAGTGCTGGTTTCAAGAGACCTAGGGGACTCTTGATATACTTGACAATACGTGGGAGTGATGGTCGTGTACAGATTCTTTCTGATGTGGTACTACTCAAAGGATGCCAACATGTGTTACAAAGGTTTCCAATAAGGTGAAATGTTAGTTTCTAGACAACCCTGTGAAACCGTCGGTATTTCCATGTGTAGTCTTCCTCGCCGCAGTTTTACCCACTGAACGACAAATCTTCGTGCTTTAAAGACATCGGTAGTACACATCTCTACCTTGAACAAAAATTCTCGCAGTTTCCGTAGAGGAAAGTGCTCTTATACCACTTGTTAGGTACCAAATCTATTATAATAAGTAGAAAACATAAACACTATAGAAAATACCAATGAAACAACAAAATGTAGATAACCACAATACCAAAAATGATACCTTTATTTATAGAAAGCAATGTTCACTTGCCTCTTCGAGGGGGAAACCTCCATCAGAGCAACACTCTATTACAATAATTCTAAAGACAAGGATTTGTCATGCCTCCTAATCTTATTTATACTAATTCTGTCTTCTAAAGAACATTCTAGACGAAGATCTATCTAGAAGTGGAAGCTTCTATTAGGTCTTCTTACATTGACTTGTTCACATTTAATAAATAGGCCTCATTAACTAATGTCGGCCTTTATTACATGGAAAGTATATTATTCTACCTACATGAGGGATTAAGGAGGTTAGGTCCCTAACAATGCTCTCCAAGGGGAAGCGAATATTGTTCAAGGGAGGGGAATGATGTTCAAGTGAGGGATGAGATGTCGATGTTGGTTCAAGGTGGAGGATTGAATGCAATGATGTGAAATGGTGATAGATGGGGCAAGGTCACCCAAGGGGAAGATCACCACTAAGAGTATGACTCGAGGGAGGATTGTTTCCAATAGGGGTTTGCTGGAAGCGAGTTACCAACAAAGGGCCAAAGTGTTGGTCCTTTAAACTACTCCATAATAAATAGTTAAATGGATAGAATGAAGCGTCGCATTAGAAATGATGTGCATTAGGAGGGGGATTCACCTTTAATCGCAGGTTTTGGATCCACTATAATTTGTTCCCATTCATCCTTCTCCTCTATGGAGGTTCAAGTTGTCCTTTCTACCTATGAGATGGTAGGGACCACATGCACTTATCATTCTTAGGGTTAGGCCATTTATGTCATTATTCTTGGCATCAATGTATTACATAACCATCTTGATGGTGATGTCATCCCTCAAACTATTAAGTTAGACCTAGTGAACAAGAGAGTTAGCTATAAGGCACTCCTTGCTCATAATGCATAATGCATGACCCCAATAGTCTAACTATGGCTACATTAGATAGGTCATTTCCATCTCCACCTTATATGTCTGAGCTTGAATTTACAAATAGAGATTGTAAAGTATGAAGGATCAACAATATTAAGTAAACATATTGTAATGCACATTTTTAAAAACAATTTTTTTTTTTTTAAACAAATTTAATTTTATCGTTTTAAAAAAAAAATAATTATTTTTATCCTTTTTTTCATATAGAAAAAAACTTCAATTTTAATAAGTTACATTAAACTCAATAAACCAAAAAAGAACATTGCCTTTAAACCATACAATGAGTGTCTCTTGTACATTATAGGACCAGTGATGATAGGTTTCACTTTAAATACATGAGAACATGACATGACAATAAAATATCAAGGAAAAAAAGAAAGAGACAAAAGGTACCTAGATACCCTCAACATCAAATAGAAGAGTGCATTTACATCCCTTGGAAACTACATAAAGTATAACATGCCTCTCCTCATTGTCAAAAGAATGTATTCAAATAAAGTCGAACATGTAACACAACCAAACAATCTTATGTGTTATGTTATTGGAGATTATAATAAAATAGATATTAGGAATGTAATTTTATAGTAATCTTATGTGTTATGTTATTGGAGATTATAATAAAATAGATATTAGGAATGTAATTTTATAGTAAATAACATTAATATTAATATAAGATTGTATGTATTTTGATAAAAAATAAAATATGTGTTTAATTGATAATAATAATTTAATTTTAAGATTATAGTTAAGTGAGACATTAAATTGGTATATGAGATTTTTTTGTTTGTAGGAAAAGGGATCCTCTTTGTTTAGTAATTTGATTGTTCAGGTTTACGGAAATATATATATATATTCAAGATTTGCATTTTGTGTTAATTTATTTAAAAAATTGTATCCATTTATAATAAACAATTTTCAAAATGTTTTTATTGTAAAAAGTTAAACTACAAGAACTCGAGATGTCTTTAATGGGGGCGCCTATTCTTCTAGCCTTATCACAAAGATTTGAGTGCTAAAGTCTATTGGGGGCATCTATTCTTCTAGCCTTATCACAACGATTTGAATGCTAAAGTTTACAGAGGTATACATACCCTACATAAGATTTGCCTATTCTTCTAGCGATTTCCCTATTCTTCTAGCCTTATCATAACGATTTGATTGCTAAAGTTTACAGAGGTATACATACCCTACATAAGATTTGTATTTTGTGTTAATTTATTTAAAAAATTGTATCTAGTTATAATAAATAATTTTCAAAATGTCTTTACAAAGGTATGCATACCCTACATAAGATTTGCCTATTCTTCTAGCGATTTGCCTATTCTTCTAGCCTTATCACAACGATTTTACTGCTAAAGTCTACGGAGGTATACATACCCTACATAAGATTTTCCTATTCTTCTAGCTTTATCACAACGATTTGTTTGCTAAAGTCTACCTGGCCTTATCACAGTGGGCCATAGTCTCATCTGAGATTTGAACCTGGGTGGGGAGAGCACAAGCACAACCCAAGCACAACCTCCCAACCATCTGATAAGACCCCCTCAACCTAACTTAAGGAACATTTTAAGAACCTAAAACCTAAAGATATATGACATATGGCATGAATGAAAGTCTACCATTTTACTAGCCACCAACAAGTCATTTTAGATAACATATATATATTTTAATAACAATAATAAATCAACTAACTTCCACAAATAATAAATAATAACTATTTTTATTTTCAATTAACCTTTATATTATGATAAATTTTACCATTTAAAAAAATAAAAATTCAAAACTTACATCTAAATACAATTGCAATGAACAACTTATAACTTATACACATAAACTTAATTCACATAAACTATAATCACATTATATAACTTATACAAATATGTTATAAAATTAAATCACATTATATAATTTATACAGATATATTATAACCTCAAAACTCATACTAAACTAAATCACATTATATAACTTATATATTTTTTTAAATGTTATCAAATTAAATCACATTATATAATTTATACAAATATTTAGGAAAAATGAAAATTTGAAATTTATTAAAAATAGCAATTCAACTTTACCGACCAACCAAGCTCCCTCTGCTCACCCCCCAAAAGAAAACGTTAAAAAAAAATGGAAAAAGCTATGAGAAAAACTCGGCACTTTTTGATTTGACCCACACGGTTAGGTATACCGGGATGAAAGAAAAGGAACATATGCAATGTACTGTAATGAATATTTATAGTTAGGTAAGTGGTGGGAAGAAACATTTTGTTGACCATGAGCTAAAATGTTTTACCGCGGTAAACTTGGGAAAACCGAAGAAGTTACTTTAATCGAGGAATTCTCGATAAGGTCAGTTGCTTGGCTTACTCTTCCACCTGCAGAAACCGCCTGACGCGCACCCGGATTTGAAACCCAAAAAAATTGAAATTGGGAAGCCAAACCAACGCAAAAAAAATAATTTTATAGTTAAACAAAAACCGGACGGTTAAAATTTAAAACGTAACGAAGTTAACGGAGGCTCGGTACCGCGTAATTCCACGTACGGTAACTGAATTCACGTTTTACCGCAGTTAAAAAGATATACAAGTATAATTAAATAGTACCGGACTGACCACGGTATTAAAGTGCCTGCAGAATCAGATTTGCTAAAAATACACGGAAGTGGGCCCCGTTGACGTACACGATGCTTGTTGACCGAGGGGTCCAGCTTTCGGCGGTGGACCACACCGCCGGTAAACCACCCCGACAAACCGGCTGCTTTTTCTTTTAAATTTGAAATGCGCGGCCGCATTTTTCAACCCTGGGGGGGCTGAAATTTGGAATTTGGAGCCCATGTGCGTCGCTATCAGCGCTGCCGGCGATATTTACCGGCCGTGCTCGACAGCTCATTTTTTAAAATATTTATTTAAGGTCGGTAATACGATGACCACGTGCATCTCTGTAGTTTTAGAATAGAAACCCTAATTTGAGGCACTCGGTTGGCCCCCGCAGCCCCGCTCCCCCTATCCGACGATCCGCCGTTTTCTTGCCGCTACATTTTTAAACTACCACGACTCCTGTAAGTGGGAATGATCGATTATAATGAATTGGTGTTAATGAAATGATATATTGCGGGATTCGAACATGAAACATGCCCTGCATTAATGATTCCAACAGCTTGTGGTTTGACCACAGGTTCATGTCGTGGACCTGTGTATGCTTTTGTTAAAATAAACTTAATTTCCATTTATTTATTATGCAAATTAATAGATTAACTTTTTTATTAAATTATAAAATTCAACTTGCCTAATATCACGGAGAACATCTTGCATATATTAAGTTTGAAATTAAATAGCCATAATTCTTCAATTTAATATCTTCCATCCCTTCTTAATTAACTTCCATCTCTGGTTAATTGATTTAAATTAATGATGAATTACCGTGCATTAAGGTAATATGTGTCAATTCGAATTTAATTAAAAAATATTATTTCATTGTATTATATTACTGGTCAGTCTAAATATTTGAAAAAATATTGATTAATTCTAAATAGGTATAATGCTAATATTTAATTTTAATAGAAGTATAAAGGTGGGAGATTTGAAATAATTTTTTTTAGCAATTAATACCAACAATTTATATAAATATACATTTTTCTTGTTACCACATACTTTGTAATACAAAATACATTTATTGTATAACAAATACAGACCTTAACTTCTTATAAAAATAAATAATAAAATAATAAAGAGACCTGATGTTTGTTATATAAATTATTTAATTCATTTTATTATTAAACTTATATCTATTTTAAATTTATTAAAATGTCGAAAGCAGGTTGGTCCATGCTTTTTTATAATAATTTAAAAGCGGTGGAAGGTTGGTCCATGATTTTTAATATATTTTATAATGAAAAACTTATAAATTATAATTTTATTATAGATATGTAATTTTATTATTTTTAAGTGAGATATTCATTATTTCATAATTAATTGAAATTATTTTTAATTTTATAAAAGAAATATAAAATTTATTTATTTTTTAAATAATTAAGAGTGAAGTTGTTTTTACTTTTAAACAATTGTGAAAATGAAATATTGCAAACTATATTAATTATATTAATGTTAAAGTTAGGTTAATAAATTAATTAGTTAAATATTTGTGAAATAAAAATTACATCATCAAAAGACATATAAATCTCAATCTAGTGATATACACAAATCACAAAATCTATTGATGTGATATATATACAAAATTCACTAGGGTTTGTAATTCTCTTTAATATACACCACTAGAGGATGATGATAATTATGTAACACATAGAGCTAGTTTAGATTTGAACCAAGAATGTTACAAAGACTATTTTAATAATGTATTTTATCGCCAAATAATCTACACCCTAAAGGATATATAAATTATTAAATGATAACTCAATTATTTAGTGAAGTATTATTTGAATAAACAAAATTATATTATAAAAATTGGAATTTTATATAAGAACATTCTTGTTTATGTATTAGTTTTTTAAGATTTGATTTTCAACATTTGAATCTTCATAAATTAAAAAAAAAAAGGTTATATATATATATATATATATATATATATATATATATATATATATAATTTAATTCAATTTTTAATGTGTTTTTTAATTATTTAATTTGTTTGATTAATGTTGATGGAGGTTTTATAGAAATTAATTATAGTCTCATTAAATCATTATTTTATTGGAGTTGAAATTATTTGATTTGTGTCACCTCTTTATCCCTTTACAAATTTTCACTAGTAATCCATTTATATGAACAAATGACTCATTTCTTCATTTTTGACCTTAATCTATCCATATAAATAGTTAACTCTTTTGACACGATTGAATTCATATCTACCTCACCTTCCTAAAATAAAGAAATTAAGGCGTTATTTCACTTTCCAAGTCCAAATTGTTTGATTCGTATCACTTCTTTATCTCCTAATAATTTTTCACCAGTAATCCATCTATATGGATAGTTATTAGTGTCATCTCTTCTTTTTTTGTCTTCTCTTAGTTGACTCATTTCACATGATTGAATAAATATTTTAAGGGCCTCAAATAAAAGAATTAAGTCATTCTTTCACTGGGCAAGTCCAAATTGTTTGATTCATGTAACTTCTTTATCTCCTAACAAATTTTCACTAGTAATCCATCTACATGAATAATTGACTAGTGTCACCTCTTCATTTTCAATCTTCATGTATCTTTATGGATAATTGACTCTTTTGACAATATTGAATGAATAGATATTGTGAGTGTCTCAAATAAAAGAATTAATTCATTTCACTTTCCTAGTTCAAATTGTTTGATTCATGTCACTTTTTTTTGTTGCCTAACTAATTTCACTAGTAATCCATTTACATAAATAATTAACTAGTGTCCCCTCTTCATTTTCCATCGATATGAATAGTTAGAATTAAATTATTATTTCACTTTCCAAGTCTAAATTGTTTGATTCATGTCACTTCTTTATTGCCTAACAAATATGAGTAGTTGACTCATTTGACATGCTTCAATAGATGTTGTGGGTACCTGAAATAAAAAAAAATTAAGTCATTAATCTAAATTGTTTGATTGCCACTTCTTTATTGCCTAACAAATTGTCACTAGTAATCCATTTACATGAATAATTGACTCGTGTCACCTCTTCATATTCCCTCAATATAAATAGTTACTCCTTTGACAAGATTCAATAGACATTATCGATACCTCAAATAAAATAATTAAGTCATTATTTCACTTTCTGAGTCTAAATTGCTTAATTCTTGTCACTTCTTTATCTCCTAACAACAATGATCCATGTGGGACTTCATCCATCTATTTGAATAGTGAACTCTTTTGATACTAATGAATAGATATTGTCCAATGTCGGGGGAAGATGTGTTTAATTTAAGGTTTCAAATGTATGATATATACTCAATTCTCCTAAAATAAATTTAAATTTAAATACTAATCTATTTTTAAAAACACAATCAAATTAGACATCAAATTCTTGTAAGAGACCCCTTGTTTCAACACAACAAAACTATATTTCTCATAATACAAAGTCATAAAACATAATTCTCCTAAAATAAATTAAAATTTAATTACTAATACTAATCTATTTTTAAAAACACGATCAAATTAGACATCAAATTGTTGTAAGAGACCCCTTGTTTCAACACAACAAAACTGTATTTCTCATAATACAAAGTCATAAAACATAATTCTCCTAAAATAAATTAAAATTTAATTACTAATACTAATCTATTTTTAAAAACACGATCAAATTATACATCAAATTATTGTAAGAGACTCCTTGTTTCAACACAACAAAACTATATCTCTCATAATACAAACTCATAAAACATAATTCTCCTAAAATTAATTAAAATTTAATTACAAATACTAATCTACTTTTTAAAACATGATCAAATTGTACATCAAATTGTTGTAAGAGACCCCTTGTTTCAACACAACAAAACTGTATTTCTCATAATACAAAGTCATAAAACATAATTCTCCTAAAATAAATTAAAATTTAATTACTAATACTAATCTATTTTTAAAAACACCATCAAATTAGACATCAAATTGTTGTAAGAGACCCCTTGTTTCAACACAACAAAACTATATTTCTCATAATACAAACTCATAAAACATAATTCTCCTAAAATAAATTAAAATTTAATTACTAATACAAATCTATTTTTAAAAGCACATTCAAATTAGTCATCAAATTGTTGTAAGAGACCCCTGTTATAACCCTAAATTGCTCCATACATGCATACCTGGCAGTTGGCCCTCTTACTTGCTATTTTTGCCAAGCCATCACTGAGCAACTCTTCTTAAAAACATTATTTTTGAAGATGTACACGCCCTGCACCATTACTGCCCGCGTACACACGCTTGTTGCACCACTACAGCCCGCGTACGTACGCTAGCTGCATCACTACAACTTGCGTATACTCGCAAAAGTTGCAAAAATTAAAAGGTTGCAAGAAATTCGTCGAGATTACGGGCTATTGGGTAGTTTCCCAACTGTCCCACCGCCTATAGCTCGTCACCCAACCAAATAACCACCCTTTTGTCATATAAAAGGAGGTGTTGGGGTCTCATTCCAAAACCAAGCATAAGAACAATGAAACTTTGCCCGTTTCACATCCCCTCCTTGCCCCAAGAAATTGCAGCCACTTTGTGAGATTTGCATCAGAATTTCCCATTTTTGCCTTTTTCCTCCATCATAAGCCTATTCCATTTCCTTGGAGAGAGGTTGAGAGGAGAAAGATACGTGGAAGTGCAGTTGGATCTTGGTGAAGAGGAGCCCAGACCATGTTCGTGGAGCAGTCGCCAATCTTGTTGTAAGTAAACATTGTGATATCAATAAAAGGAATACTTTTTCTGTCTCGAAATATGATATGTCAAATGTTTGTATTTGATTTATGCTTTATTCTAACATCTAACCCATGATTTATATATGAGATGCATGTTTTGTAGTTTCATGTTTATTTGTTTGTGAATGCAGGTCATCCTTGGGAGGAGACTTGCAGTCAGCGGAGCTATCGAACACGAAAGGATCGACACCGGATGCGGAGTAAAAGATAAAGTTACCTGATCTTTTCCCTTTGTCTTTCATATATGAATTTGGGGTATGTTCAGGGTAGTTAGAAAAGTAGGAGACTTTTCTAACTATGTTGGGGTATGTTGGGGTATGTTCGGGGTTTTCCCACTATAGCAACCCCTTGTTTCAACACAACAAAACTATATTTCTCATAATACAAACTCATAAAACATAATTCTCCTAAAATAAATTAAAATTTAATT
>JASDQU010100793.1:0-12574 GCA_032191745.1 Picea mariana
GGGGGGGGGAATTAATAGAGAAAAAGTATTATACATTTTTCCTATACAAAAAGCTCTGAGATAGTGAACCGAGAAGCCAAAGTCAGAAGTGCCCACGCTCCCAAAATCTTCACTCTGGTGTTTGTCCCGGGACCATAGTTAATGGTCCATTTGTATATTATGTGTTCATTAATCCTTAAAACCCCACCAAATCCACTTCTTTTTCTAGATGCAACTGCTGCCCCATCAAACCAACCAGTGGAGCCCTACACCATAGGCCATAATGTCACTCTCCTTATAGTCTTCGGTTTGATTGGTAATTTGTAATCGACCATTAATAATAAGGACAAAAAATTCACCTAATGCGCAGATGGTAACCCATTCTCGAAGATAGCAAGATTCCTCTTGATCCAAATATTCCAACATATATAAATCAGAAGAGTGAGGTAGTCTAAAAAAATAAATCTCCAGTTTTTAAAACGTTCAGAAATGGAATTTCCAGTCCACGCTCCCGGAAATTTTAAGGATGATTTAATTATCTCCCAAACAACACATGTGAAAGGACAATAAATAAATAAATGGAACACAGATTCTAAATTCTTCTTGCAAAGAGAACAATAGCTGGGGCCTTCAAAACCTCTACGTTGCATATTCTCCCAAGTTAGAATCTTGTTCTCTACCACCAACCAGGTAAAGAGATTTATTTTTAAGGGACAGTCCCAGGAACATAGTGATTTTCTCCAACCACCAATCACCAAATTTTGTTTTTTTTTATTTTCAAAGGCCTCATAAACATTTTTAACGGAGATCCTACCTGAAGAATCACCACCCTTCCATATTAGTTCATCTGGTTTCCTCACCAAATGCACACCATTGTTTAGGATAGCACATCAGAAACCCTGCCATTCGAATACTAAAGATCCCTCGAGACCCAATTCAGCACTAGTGATCTAGTTGGGGCCAATCAATCCCGGGCGGGGCTCTCTGATCGCCTGAAATAAATAAAACACACCTTGCTGATTTAAGACTGATATCAAATCTCTAGACATAAAAGTCGCATCCCCCATCCCCAAAATCATGTATTTTCCAATCAAAATCGATTCACCTGAGCCCAGAAGCCACACCGGCTAGTGCAACAAGATGTATAAGGATTTTTGGAAATATCTCCAAGTCTGAGAGCCTTTTGTTCCATCCATCAGAACTGTGCGAAGCCAACGAGCCACAGAGACAGAGGGGAAATATTTGGCTTTTAGAACTCAATTCCAGAGACCATCTAACATCAAAGCCCTCCATAGTGTGTTTTCCGCCATGGATCTGCTAAAACTAGCCAAGTTCCTCAAACCCCAATCCCCATGCTTCTTCGGTCGAGCAATAATTTGTCAGCTACAAAGGTGGAAGCCCTTCTTTTTTCTTTTTCCATCCCAAAGAAAATTGAAAACAACTTGACGAATTCTATTAAGATCCGTTGTTGGGATATTAGCTAGAGTTAGCCAATAAACTGGCTGACTTTCTAAAACCGCCTTGATCAGGACTAGGCGACCCTCGATTGTTAGCCATATATTGCACCAATGGCTTATGTGATTTTCATATTTTGCTAAAATCCAATCCCAGTCCTCGAATTTGAACTTGCCAACTTTTAAAAAATACCCAAGATATTTAAAACCATCAGTAAGATAATTAAAGGTGTATAAATAAGTAGCTTTTAAAGTATCCAAAATAGATTGTTGAGCGCCAAACTGATAAAAGGAGGATTTCTGAGCATTAATCAAAAGCCCAGTTGCTTTGTAGAACATAGTCAATATCTTATGAATCTCCAGCCATTCAGAAGTAGATGCGTTGGTCATAATCAAGATTTCATCAACAAAAAGAAGATGGATTATCTGAATAAGCCTTGAAACCTTGATGCCCGTCACTAATCCATCCTCTTGGATTTTTTTCAATGTTAGACTCAGACTTTCCATAACTAATATAAAAATCAAAGGTGACAACAGACACCCTTGTCTGAGGCCTCTGCCACTATTAAAAAAATCAGTTGGCTCTCCATTTATTAAAATTGCATAAGTAGCTGAAGAAATGCATCCCATGATCTATTTAGTCATCGGCAGACCAAAACCACAATGTAAAAGAACCAACCTGAGAAAATCCCAACTGATACAATCATAGGATTTTTTTAAATCAATCTTTAGAATAAGAGTCTAGAGCTTTTTCTCTTTTATGCTATGTAGGCACTCCTATGTTGTACCTATGACATCAATGATTTGTCTTCCTTTTAAGAATCCGAACTATTCCTATGATAGCGACCGATACAAGATCAGTCTGATTTGTTTGGCGATAATCTTTGATATGATCTTGTAGCATAGATTGCACAATGAAATCGGCCAAAAATCTCCAAAGGAAGCCGGATCATTGACCTTGGGAATAAGAGCTAAAAACGTCGAATTTATGGATCTATTCACCACACCGGTTAAACATGATTCCTCGACTGCCTCCAATAGATCGCTAGCAACCAAATCAAAGAAGTTCATAAAGAACTCCACTGTCCATCCGTCAGAACTAGGGCTCTTATCTTTGGTAAAGACCCTTAGAACTTCAAGCACTTCTTCCTTTGTGCAAGGTAGATCAGTCTGATTTGTTTGGAGATAATCTTTGATATGATCTTGTAGCATAGATTGCACAATGCAATCGGCCAAAAATATCCAAAGGAAGCCGAACCGTTAACCTTGGGAATAAGAGCTAAAAACGTCGAATTTATGGATCTATTCACCACACCGGTTAAACATGATTCCTCGACTGCCTCCAATAGATCGCTAGCAACCAAATCAAAGAAGTTCATAAAGAACTCCACTGTCCATCCGTCAGAACTAGGGCTCTTATCTTTGGTAAAGACCCTTAGAACTTCAAGCACTTCTTCCTTTGTGCAAGGTAGATCRGTCTGATTTGTTTGGAGATAATCTTTGATATGATCTTGTAGCATAGATTGCACAATGCAATCGGCCAAAAATATCCAAAGGAAGCCGAACCGTTAACCTTGGGAATAAGAGCTAAAAACGTCGAATTTATGGATCTATTCACCACACCGGTTAAACATGATTCCTCGACTGCCTCCAATAGATCGCTAGCAACCAAATCAAAGAAGTTCATAAAGAACTCCACTGTCCATCCGTCAGAACTAGGGCTCTTATCTTTGGTAAAGACCCTTAGAACTTCAAGCACTTCTTCCTTTGTGCAAGGTAGATCAGTCTGATTTGTTTGGAGATAATCTTTGATATGATCTTGTAGCATAGATTGCACAATGCAATCGGCCAAAAATATCCAAAGGAAGCCGAACCGTTAACCTTGGGAATAAGAGCTAAAAACGTCGAATTTATGGATCTATTCACCACACCGGTTAAACATGATTCCTCGACTGCCTCCAATAGATCGCTAGCAACCAAATCAAAGAAGTTCAGAAAGAAATCCACTGTCCATCCGTCAGAACTGGGGCTCTTATCTTTGGTAAAGACCCTTAGAACTTAAAGCACTTCTTCCTTTGTGCAAGGTTTCTCTAAAAATGTCAATTCCTCCACAGTGACCAGCCTTGGATAAAGACGCACTGAAGAAATATGTTCCTCTATCATATTTTGAGATGATTCTTTATAAAAGGATCTAAAATGTCTCAGTGCTTCTTCCTTTATAGCCTCCTGCCCTACATGGAATTGGTCACTTTCATCCTTAACCTCCCACATGTTCTTTTTGTTCCTTCTAAAACTAGCAAACCGATGAAAAAAAATAGTGTTCTTGTCCCCGGAGTGTATCCACATTGCCCTGCTCTTTTGGCGTCGAAGTTCCTCATCTGCTAACAATAATTTGTTTCTATCATATTCAAGAGTTTTCAAACGAGTATTTGGAACATCACTAAGTTGAATCTCTAGACTCTGTTTTGTTAGTGAAGCAATCTCCCCTTCAATTTTTTTCTTACCAGCAATCCATTTCTTCACTTTGATTTTTAGATTATATAACTTCTTCACCAGTCTTGATTGAGCTCCTTCCACCCTTTGATCCTATTGAGAAATCCATACATCTCGGACAAGTTCACCAAAGGACTCATCTTTTAGCAACATAGGATTAAATTTGAAAGGATATGCCACATATTTAATACCATAATCCAGTTGGAAAATCACTAGGGCATGATTAGAAATATAAGGAAGCTCCACCCATGATCTATAACAAGCAAAATCAATGAGAAACGATTCAGATGCATATACCCTATCTAATCTCGTTTGAATCTCAGTTGCTCCACTCCTGCCATTTCGCCAAGTTCGCATCAACTTCGAAGGCACCACATCCACTAAATGATGTTTGGAGAAAAGATCTTTGAAAAAATTCTCCAGTGGATCAATTAAGGCCGACACCCCCCATACTTCCTCAATATCGATAGAAAAATTTAAATCTCCCACAAGAATAAGATTACTTTGATCAAGTAATCCCTTGTCTTCCACCAGTTCCCAGAATTGTCTGCGTCCTAAACACAGCCCATAGACATTTAGCAAGCAAATCCTTATTTTGTCAGGAATATGAGAACCTGTCAATAAAATTCCACCAGGATACAGATAAGGTTGAAGCTCAACAATGTTCGGATTCCATGCCACCATAAGTCCTCCCGACTTCCCAACTGAACTGACTACACTGTACATCCAAGTAGGGCATAAAGAAAACATGAACTTCCTAGCCTTTTCTTCATCAACTAGGGTCTCTTGTAAGAAAACTAGATCTAGTTTTGAAGAGGCAATCAATATGCACATAGAAGGAAATTTTAGGGGGCCTCCCACTCCTCTAATGTTCAGGGAGAGGAGGATAATGATTTTTCCCTTGCCATGGCTTTCATGCCTCTAAGCGCCCCCAAATCTAGATTTGAAGTAGTAGGATGATCAGTAGTAGGAGGTTGAAGCCCTTGCTTCTTACATACACTCCTTGTTTTTATAGGAGAAACTTCAATGCCCAACCCCCTCGACCAAGCAAGAGCTTTCCCCCGGCCTTCTCCCTCAGAGGTCTATTCCCACCCTTTAACACATCCCGGGTTCACATGTGCTTCCGACCCCTAGAGGGATTGTAAAGGTATAAGACTTGTGGTCTCCCTTAGTGTTGGTATAAGAGAATCAATCACAGAGTCCAAGACCGGTTCCGAAACATGGAGAATAGAATAAGGAGAAGCATGTAAAACCTTTTCCAAAGGGGAAACAACCGGAGAGGCTGTAAGTGAGGTAATAGAGGAGACAATTTAAGGCGGGGACAATAAAGTCCTATCAGAAACACTGGGATGGGCACCCCCGAATATAGAGTCCACATCTTTACTAGCAGGAACAACAGACGTATCTTGGGACGAAGGAACATAATTTCCCAAGAAATCCCTTTCCCACGATGAAAGTTTAAAAAATAAGATTGGACAAAAGGATTTCAACTTACCTAAGAACGAGTCTGAATCTGCTTCCATATCATCTTCATCGCTCACAGAAGCACACAAGCTTGTCTCTCCCATCACATCATGTTCTACTTCACTCATGTACAAGTCCTTTGTAGAGTCTTCCGTATTTTCCTCCACCTCAGAAGCACCGAATCTGTTATGACAATCTTTACGTAAATGGCCCGTCCTTCTGCAAGAGGAGAAATGAAATGGTATACCTTGATAATCTAAGTGTTGAACTGTAACTTGGCCTCGCCACTCCAGTTCTAAAGAATATATTAGAAATAAATACTACAATTATAATTGAAAAGAATAATTTTTTTAATAAAATTCAATGTACTCACCACCCATATTAAAATTCAAAATATGTATTGAGTGGCCAATTTATGAGATTATAGATCTCAGATGTACACATGTTTTTTTAGTTCATGTAATGAGTATTTGATAATACTTGGAGTAATTTTTAGGGGTGGTTGGTGAGGGGATCATTTATGATAATGGAGGAAAAATTGTAGCTACTAATAGTTGGGGTCTTGGACAAGTTATTAATAACCCGACATAGGCATATGCTCTATTTAGGGCATTCTTGTAGCCAAAGAAGTAAAAATCAAGGTGTTAAAGGTCATTGGGGATTCTATAGTGGTCATTAAATCAATGCTAGGCATAATCACTCCAACGGATAAAAACAATGCAGTCAATGTAGATCGAATAAAAAAAGGGATAAGCCTCTTCTACAAAATAGCATTCTCCCATGTGAAAAGAGGCTTGAAATCGGTTGTGAATAAGTGGGCCAATACGGCTATAAAACTAAGATTTGGAAACATTTTAAAAATGGGGGACACAATTGTAGTTTCATCTCCTATAAAACTATTATGGAATGGCACATCAATCAATAGGCATTAAACTCTCACATGGATCAACAATCAACACATCATATTAGTGGCATTGGAAAGGGAGATTCAAGGTCACCCTCAAGTATTTATACTATGCACACATTTAAATCTGCCTTAGGTGATGAAGATTTGAACTTGAAATTCCAGAGGTGTTCTAGGATAATGGAGAAAACGACTAAAGGAATTGGGTGCACAAGCGGCCTAGTCTTGATGGTGGTCAATTCCCTAGTAAGTGATCCCTTTGATCTTGGGATGTTTGTTGGCTCTATTTTCAATTTGTTGAGTAGAATCCTCCATTGGAAAGGGATATCGGTGGACAACCTGAAAATTTGGGATATTGGTTTTAATTTAGTTTGGTTCTCCTTATGTATCAATTCTCTTTTAGTTTGGTTCTCTTTATGTATCAGATTACCGCGGGGTCCGTTCCCTTGGGAACTTGCAATGTTGATTGTTGGGGCCTTGGGGTTTATATTGGAATGTTGTTTTGTTCTTGTAGCAGACTGGGGCATTGTAGTTTCCTTTGCACAGAGATTGCTTCAATTGTTGATTGAAATTTCTGTGTTGGTATCTTTTGTTCTTGGTGCAAGAAAACATCTCTAAATTATGTGTTGTCTCCTTCTATTTTTTGTTCTAATTCTTGGGTTGTTTTTCACTAGTCTTGATTTCATTGGGGCTCATAGTAAAAGGAATTTGGGTCTTGGGTTTCAATTTGTCTCTGAGTTTCACAGAGATTGTAGGAGAAGTTCAATCAAGTAGAGACATTATCTCTAGTTTAGTCATTTTTTGTCTAGTTGAGATAGCAAAGAAAGGGAGATAGACAATAGGGACATTCAGGGATTCAGGAAAATCCTGCGGAGGCACAAATATATCATACATTCAAACAAGGGTTCATTGTTCTTTGTGACAACGAAGGTTCAAGAAATTGAACACCATTATATCTCTTGGCCAGCCAATATCATGAGTTTGTTGGCCCACCAAAAGCGGAGAATTGACATTCTTGAAGTTGCATGTAACATGTTGTGAAATCAGGCTATGAATCTTCGAAAGCAATACTTGTCTGCAACCTCTAACAATAGGGCATCATACATCTCTACTCAAGATGGAGTTAAAGAGGATGAAACAATTCACCAATTAAAGGATCTGGTGGACATAGAACAACAAAAATCCCCCCTATCATATGTTGGACAGGAGGAAGAAAACAATAACCATGTCTTCCATTAAGTTATATGTTCTCTTATGTTTTTCAGAGTTATTATGATCACTTCACCAATTTCAACTTTCTTTGTTACTTTGGAAAATGCATTTGCACAAATTCCTAAAGTTAGGGTGCCCAAGTACAACCACCTCTTCCTTACTAAATCCTAAAAAAATACAATTGTTCGAGGTCAAATGGATTCTAGATATGATTCCCTAAAGGAAAACAAAGTTAAGTGTTTATAAATTACATTACATACCATTCAACCAAGCCTTTATTATTCTAGAATTTCCATAAACTTGACATGTCTTTAGGTAAACAATTCTTTGTATATTTTGTTAGTGTTTGTATCTCGGACGATTATTTCCATAAGGGTATCTACTTGTGGAAATCGACATTAAATGTATCCTATACCTTTCCTAGAATTCACTTTATTAATTTATTAATAAAGTAAATGTCTTTTTTATAAAGTGACTTTAATTAACAAAGTGACTAAGCTAAAGTCACTTAATGATTTAATCAAAAGAGAGTCATTGATATCTAATCTTGACTGTTGTGATTAGGCAAATCACTCAAGACAAAATACAGAGAGGGTAAAGGAAAATACACAATCAATTTTCATTTTGCAAGTCACGTCAGGTGAAGGAGAAAAATCAGAATTGATTTTTCAGCTTGGAAAGAAAGCAACACAGGTTGCATGCATCCCAAGGAAGAACCAAAATTGAGGTAGCACATCTTTTGAGGCACCACGAAAATTGAGACAGTACGTATTTTGAGGTAGCATGGATTTTGAAGCAACACGTCTTTTGAGGCAACACAGATTTCGAGGAAACACGTCTTTTGAGGTAATACAGATTACGAGCTAAAGCGACTAAGCTAAAGTCACTTAATTATTTAATTAAAAGAGAGCCATTGACCTCATGATCTAATCTTGACCATTGAGATTAGGTAAATTGCTCAAGACAAAGGATAGAGAGGGTAAAGGAAAATACATAATCAATTTTCATTTCGCAAGTCACGTGAGGTGAAGGAGAAAAATTAGAATTGATTTTTCATCTTGGAAAGAAAGAAAAACAGGATGCCTGCATCCCAAGGAAGCATGAAAATTGAGGTAGCAAGTATTTTGGGGCAGCACAAAAATCGAGGCAGAATGTCTTTTGAGGTAGCACGAATTTCAAGGAAATACATCTTTTGAGGCATCACAAATTTTGAGACAACACGTCTTTTGAGGTAGCATGTATTTTGAGGCAACACATATTTTGAGGCAACATGTATTTCAAGGCAGCTACATTTATTGCAGCAGGTACAAATCCATACATATATGTACGGACGGCCTCAATGATCGGAAGCACGTAAATTGAGGCAACATTGTGGGTTAGGTTTGTAGATTTGGTTTGTGGTTTTAATTTCTCAGAGACATTTTCCCAGTGAAGGGAGCTCTTGTAAGTTCTGATGTTATTGATGAAGAAATGATTTGGAAGAGAAGAAAAATTATTGTGTACTGTGTGTGATTGCTTTTCTCATTTTTTTCAGCTGCATGAAAGAGTTAATTATTTCAGCACAATATTTAGAGTTGATCTATTTACTTAGTTAGTTGATCTAGAGTAAATTTAACATGGTATTAGAGCTCTTGCTCTGGGAGAAAAGTAGATCTATTGTATTAATTGCATATTACTTCAATAGGTTAAAGGACACAACTCAAATCAACCATGTCAGTAATTAGTGTGAAGGTTGAGGATCAACTAGATGGGGTTTTCAACTTCTTGCCCTGAAAAACAAGAATCTCAGTGATCTTGAAGGAACAAGACTTGTGGGAAGTTGTGACCATCTCTCCTCCAACTCCAGCGCAAACCTCAGGGGGTAAGCCAGTAGTGGTAGACCCTACAATGTAGACAACATGGGATAAGAAGGATATAAATGCGTAGAGGGTGATCCTTGAAGCCATCAAGGATCATTTAATCCTGCATGTTGCAGAAAATACTAGATCTAAGGAGATGCTTGATGCCCTTGTGTCACTCTTTCAAAGTGACAATATGAGTCTTAAAATGATCCTCAAAACCAAACTCAAAGACTGTAGGATGTCCACCTCAGACAATGTAACCAGTTACCTTATGAGGATCACACAGATCTGTGACCAACTTGCAGTTTTAGGAGAGATATTCTTGGATGCAGACTTAGTAAATGTTGCTCTGAATGGGTTTTCCAATGCTTGGGAACCATTCCTCATGGGAATCTGTGCGAGAAAGAAAATTCCCAAGTGGGAGAGACTTCAGGATGAATTCATTCAAGAGGAGACTCATAGAGAGTCTGGATTTGGCAAGCAGAGAGGAGGTGCAGTAGATGACAACTTAGCCCTTGTCAGTAAGACAAAGAAAGGAAAAGAAAAAGTTTTCAAGAAGGGTGACAGTTGGGGAGAGGGACAAAAATCTGGGAAGAAGAGAGATATAAGAAAGATCAAATGCTCTATCTGCCATAAGAATGGCCATTTTTCTTCTCAGTGTCCACAGAGGAAGAAAGGAAAAGGGAAGCCACAGACAGTTGCAGCGACATCGAAGACATAGTTGGGAAAACTTACATCTAAGTTTGAGAATGATTGTGCATTTGTGTCTTGTCTTTCTACTAGCACTACTCCCAGCAGTGCATCCCGCTACATGATAGAGGCTAGAGAGTAATTCAAAAAAAATTAGAGGATGACTCAGATCTCCACGTAGAGCTTGGCAATGAGGCCAAGTATGTAGTCAAGGGTTAGGGGATGGCACAGTTCCAATTGGAGTTAGGGGGGTCCTTTGATGCACAGGAGGTACTCTATGTACACGTCCTAAAGAAGAACATGTTTTCCATCTCAGTCATGGAGGAAAAAGGTTATGAGGTTAACCTCCAAAGAGGGCAGGTATTCATTCGCTCGGAGGGAGCTATTCCAAACACTACTGTGAGGATTGGATTCTGGGATGGGAACCTTTACAAACTTCAGGGCCAACCTTCACATGCATTGTTTCCCACCAGTGAGAGTTTGTATGATATGTGGCACGGGAGGATGGGTCATCTCCATCACATAGCTCTACCATTATTGAGGTAGATGGTCACTGGGCTTCCAAAATTCAATATGGATCAGCAGGGGGTGTGAAAAGGTTACGCAATTGGAAAGAATGTTAAGGAAACCTTTCCTACCAGTAAGAATCAATCCAAGTGAATATTGGATCTAGTCCATTCAAACATTGGAGGGCCTATGTCAGTAGCTTTACTGAAGGGCGCATCCTACTATGTGACCTTCATTGATGAATTCTCCAAGAAGACCTAGATCTACTTCATGAAGACCAAGGACGAGGTATCCGGTCACTTTTGAGCCTTCAAAGCTCAGGTGGAGAACGTGATAGGAAGGAAGATCAAGGTGTTGAGGATAGATAATGGGGGTGAGTTCACCTTTATAGATTTCACTAATTTTTGCAAGGAGGAAGGGATCAAGAGGGAGAAGGTAGTGGCCTACAACCCGTAGCAGAATGGGGTTGTAGAGAGGAAGAACATGTCTATAATCAGTGTGGTGAAGGCCATGGTGCATGACCAGAGTTTTCCTATGTTTCTGTGGGAAAAGGCCAGAAACACAATTGTGTATCTGCATTACAAGGTCTCACACTGAATACTGGAGGGTAAAACACTAGAGGAAACATTCGTAGACATTATACTTGAGATAGGACATCTCATGATTTTTGGTTGTCCAATCTACATCCACATTCATGTGGAGAAGAAGACAAATTTGCAACCCTCAGGGGAGAGGGGAATTTGGGTGGGGTACAGTGAGGATTTGAAGGCCTACAAAATGTTCTTTCCATATCATTGCAAGACAACGGTGAGCCGAGATGTCAAGTTCGAGGAAAAATTGGCATCTAGAAAATATCAGGACATACCAGCAGTTGTAGAGGGGCCAAAAGAGGTGGGCCCAAAGGATGAGCCGAGAGAAGAGACTTCTAGTGCAAGGAGCCAGACTCTAGTGGAGGTGGAGGAGCAGTCAACCCCTTCAACTTCAGTCAAGAGGCCAGGTGGTTTGACCAGACCTTGCAAGATGACTGGGAACATGTTGAGCCTCCCAGGTTCATATTCAGGTAGAGTAGACCTCCGCAAAAAATTCCGCAGTATATGGATTTGATGACCAACATCATAGACTCAGAGCCCTCCGTCTTTGAGGAAGCATCCAACCAGTAGGTGTGGAGAGATGTCATGGTGGAGAAGCACTACTCCATCATGAGGAATGATGTTTGGGATGTTGTGTCGAGACTAGAGGGGAAGTCGGTTGTGACTTCCAGGTGGCTTTACAAGGTAAATCATGCAACAAATGGTAGTGTGGAGAAGTACAAGGCCATATTTTTGGCTCGTGGGTTTTCTTAGAGAGAGGGAGTAGACTATAAGGAGACTTTTTCTTCTATATCCAGATACTACTTTATTCAAGCAATTATCTCCATATCTTTTGATATGGTTTGGAGAATTCATCAGATGGATGTGAAGACCGCCTTCCTCAATGCCATCATTAAGGAAGATTTCTACATTGAGAAGCCTCAATGGTTTTAGTTCCATGACAAGGAGACACATGTATGCAGGCTTAAGAAATCCATATATGGACTCAAATAGGCACCTAGGGCACGGTACTCTAGAATTGATAGTTATATGTAGGGCATGGGATTCACCAAGAGTGAGGTAGATCCCAACCTATACTTCTTGTTGGTTGGATCTTAGGTCCTCATATTGGTGTTGTATGTGGATGATCTTATTCTGACAGGTGTAGAGAGTCTGATTACAAGTTGCAAGTCAGATCTAGTGTCAAAATTTGAGATGAATGACATTGGGTCAATGCATTTTTTTCTGGGACTTGACATTTGGCAGGGATCCGATGAGATCTTCCTCGGACAGGGGAAGTATACTTTGGAGATATTAAATACATTCAAGATGTAGGATAATAGACCAGTGGCCACTTAGATGGTGACCAACCCGAAGAAGATTGATTCTTCAGTTTCAAAGTTTCCAGATTGCAGGCAATACAGGAAGTTGATTGACTTGTTGATGTAACTAGTCAACACT
>JASDQU010100793.1:20173-47852 GCA_032191745.1 Picea mariana
GGAAAAATGGCTCTAATATTGATTTTCATGTATATTTCTGATTTTCATTGGGATCATGATACCATGATTTTCACAAATATTTCTTCCTTCATGCCTAGTGTCAGGTCATAGTTTATTTCACTCAAAGATGGCATTGTCACATAACAGAACCTGACACATGTATGAGACAAGGTCGGGTCAATTGTTGTCCAGAAAATCTAGTGTATGTAATAGTTATTTAATTATTAAAAGATTCTGAATTAGACAACAATCATGACACTGCTCTTGTTGGCAGTGTTGATCGTACTTGACTGCATCTCAGGTTTGGTGGTTTCAAAAACTAATAGGTCTCCTTGGAATGGAAGGAGTATTCCCGAAACCGGTTCCCACTCATCATGGTAGAGATCCAGTGCCAAGGTAAAATCTAGTTGAAGCAGCAATAGTAGATCCTCCTACAACAATAGATCGAGACCTAAAATATATGGTGCATGTAGCATCTCTTCGCAGAAACAATGGTTTGATTCTAGTACTTATTAGATGACATAGTATGAGAAGTTTAATGACTCTCTAATGAGGACCCATGATAGTTGAACTCCTTCTAACATCTCATGAGGTTGTCATGCTACCCTTATATTTTATGCCTTCATTCTCATGTCCGTGGAAAAGTTTAAACCATTTTCCTTAAAAATACTACCATCCCAAAATTTATGGTTTTCTCGTATGCATGAAAACTCTAGGTATAATTTTTAGAATGTAAAGTGATGTGGAGAGATTAAGTTTGTCTCATATAGCTTTCCATNTTGTATCCAATAATCTCACTTCTTAATTAATAATACAAACAAATTAATATGTTTTAATAAAGATTAGATCGAGGGCTACAAACAATCATAAAAATATATAATTCATTAATACAATGGCTGAGGTGTTTGCTTTTGTTGAACTCTTTTGAGCAGATGTCCATTGATACCTTTTTCCATACTGCCTCTCATATTATGTTGTGTCCCGAGGCTTGATCTGAATCTCCTCGTTAACATTCACACTGCAAAATTAGTGGAATTACATATTGCAAAATTAGTCGAATTACAGATAGAGTAAATCCAAATCAACTATGAATTGAATTAGCATGGTTACACACATTGAATATACATCAATGGCTACCATTTGTACTGTGAATATGGATAGACCTGTTGCGTTCTCAGGTATATATTATTGTTGCACCCATTTTCAATTAATTAATTATTCTCAAACATAAATTCTAGAGAACCCATCTCCATTATTACCTCTTCAATTTCATTTTGCAGCCAAGGTGGCAAATTTTTCAATTAGGTTTCTGACGATATGTTATATTTTCAAGCATTATCTATGTTAAGAGCAACATGTGTTTAACCTGTGTTCCAAGGGTAGAAGGATATGAACTAATCCCATTTTTGGATTACCGTGTACTTCAAAGAATAATGAATCAATATTGGTAGTGGTCGACTGGTATGCCGAAAGTACGTCACCCTACGATACTTCTTCCAAAGAAATGTCTCTTGGGATGATATTCATGTCTCCTCCAAAGCCTCTCTCTGGGGCTAATGAGCTTCATGCCCATGAGTGCAAAAAAAAACCTAATACCCTGAGAATGAAGGGATTATCCATAACTAACAATTCCACTCGAGTAAGAAAGTTGTGGGGAAGGGGCCCTACAGAAACCAGTGGCAATAGTAGAACCCAAATCTTTGAGTAACTAGGCAATAAGAGATGTCAGAGAATTCTTAGAGCCCAAATGGTGTGTACAACATGCAATTCAATGATAGGTTCTAGAATCTTTGCATACTTATATTTAGATGCATGTAATTCAATAAAGCAGGAAGGGGGGATTATTTTTCCTAAGAACAATGAGAAGGTGGGATTGTCATATGACCCTCTAGAAAAATAATAGGTAGCTACAACATTTCTAAGTCTTATATGTTCTATACGGAGATGAATAATCTTCCCACTCGACTCGGATTTGGTAGTTGGCGGGTCCAAGCGGCCACCTTCTCTACCCCAAACAAGAGCAAGGCAATATTTCACTTAGCTTCTTACAACCGAAATAGTTGAAATATGTTGGTTTAGTTTATGGTGAGTAAGTTAACCATGAATAAAAGAAAAGATTGAGGGCTAACCCTTAGGGCGGTTGTTCCTCTTCAAGCTTACACAAGAAAATGCACATAATCTTACACAGATCAAGTTGATCATGCAGGACATTACCGAGTCCCCAGCATCAGATGCTTTTGAAAGCAAACCCTAGGGGCGACGAAGGCGCAAATATTTCTAGGAGAAAGCAAGAGGAATTAGAGGAATTTTGATGGCAATTTCTTATGGTATTGAATAGACTAATATTCATTCTCGATGCAGGTAAAAGAAAATGAGGAGAAAGAAAATTTAGATTAACTAGAAGACGAGGAGAAACAAAAATTATTTTAACATCAAGTGCAACTTTATTGGTGATGCAAGCAAGAAACCTGGAGAACAAAAATGGCTATGAATCCTTGCCAGGTTTAGACATTTTATCCTTCACACCTGTATTTATTCAAATGAATTTTGCTATCCATTAACATTGTTGTGTCTGCATGTGATAAAAAAAATTAAAACGAGAATGTTGAAAAGAATATTTAATGTTAAATTATTTTTGAATGCCGTGTCACTATTACCTTCTAGTGAGAATCATGTTGGTGGTGACCTTGTGGTTGTTTCTATAGGGTTTGCAGACATCAGAGGAAATGGAGATTGGAGTCTACACGAAGAAGGGAATACAACCTGATATGGAAGATGTCATCCATGGACTTCTTTCATGCAATCCCTTCTTCCTTCACTTGAGCTAGCGACAACCCTTCTTCCACTCGGGTGAGCAAGAGACAGGGAAAACAAGGTATTGCAGTTGTACTTAAAAGACTGAAATACCATGGTGACTTAATACAAAACACTTACAAGGATCCTTGCATGCACGCTATATGGTGTCTTCATAGAAATTTGGAAAAACTTAGGTATACATAGGGTGCCTCCAAAGTAGTTTCGAAAAACTTAATATATATAGAAGACAAACATTTAATGCTACAAAGTGATGCTAACATTACGGCTAGATTAATCCAATTGAAGAGATGTTATATAGGCATTTCTTGATTTTTAAATGAAATGCCTCATGTTTTGCCTCGGTTTGAGGCCAAATAAGGCGTCAAAATTTTTCATTGGTTCAAAAAGGTATCTTGAGTGATTTATAGGTGAAGAAAAAGTAGTGGAAGAAATATAAATATAAAACTTTGGATTAAAAAATTTGGTTTGTATGCCAAAATAATAAAAGATGGAAAATCGATTATGCCCTAAGGGTAAGGACTAATAATAAGAAGAAAGGATACCTCCATGCTTCGCTTAATCTACTAATAGATTTGTGAGTTTGGTTTCATGCTATAAACGTTAGATGCTCCTTTATGGGGCACTCTATAGAAGATTCATAAGACATGTCATCTCCTCTTGTTAATGTTGTATGCAAGTTCTTCGCTTCTAAATACAAGATACGATCCTTCCCGAATGAAGAAACATAAACAAGTGACGGTTATCTCTATCCTCTACTTATTGGATCTAAATGATATCTCAATCCATTTCTTATTGGATTTAAAGATAAAATGTTTAAATTCAACTATGGGAAAGTTCATTTACAATTCACAATATGCAAGAGCTCAATCACATAAGAAGTGAATTATTACTTTTCATGCTACATGGTCTTTGTTACTTCTATGTTGTTTTGTTTTAGAACACATGTTCAATACCTAGCCAATTTGTTATTTACTATACTTCTCTTTATATATGAGGCTATGCTTCCTAGAAAACATGAAAATGACCGAAAATGACTAATCAAAGTTGAAGCGTCTACACCTGCACTAGTTGCGAGTCTTTTCTAGTTGTATTGGGATTCTTGAGAACATATTTCATGGAAAGTACAAAGTATGTCGATCATTCACTTTATGCATAATTCCTAATTTTTCATTAACTAATATGCATGTTCACTCGTCTTCTAGCTACTTTCCTCATGTTTCTCACCCACTTTGCTTATTGTCTTTTTAAAACTCACAAGTTTGTGTGCATGTAATATTACCCTTTTAATTAAATAGAAGTTTACAAATGAGAAAGTGAATGATTCTTATTACTTATATGTTCCCAACACATATTTACCACTTTCTAATTACAAAGTATAATCAAATCTATTTTGTCCATGTGTCCCCTATATTGAAATGAATGCATTCTACCTATATGAGCAATAATTTCATGAATTCACTTCTATTCTTATAATAATATCACTTATAAATGTTATGAATATGAAGGTTAATTTTATCTAGGAATAGTGAATCTCAACGAGTACCAAGGGTGAGTTCATGGTCACTCCAACCCATGTACACATATTTTCATGGAAGGGGAACCAGTATAAAACTAGTGAGTCCTTGTCAACTCAATATTATATACTATCGGTGAGAGGCTCGTGCCCATTGAGGAATAAGGCCTTTGCATCCTTAATGCATCCCCCTGAGTTAAACCTCATGATCAAATGAATCCACAGTCTATCGTCACGACAACATGTAACCTCCTAGGTGAGCATACCTCTTCTCCAACCTTAGTACACAAACATAGATGCTATTAGGTAGGAACAATATCCCCCCTCTCCCAATATTACACTCGCACACCTCCTTCATACAACATTTATCCATATGTCAATTTAATTAGCAACGATATCCCTTGTCCCTGCACACATAAAGTAGAACGATCCAATAACCAATATAAATCATAATTGCATAACATCTATATTGAGACAACCAATCTTTTGACCCCATCTTGGGTCTAGGTATCTTAACTCACTCTGAGAGTCCATAAACATGTAATTCTTTCATGTCACAGTTAGCAATTCATTAGTAATATTGCATAATATATCAATTCATCCACTCATTCCATATGCATCCATCATCAAATAAATTGATGACCACTTATTGTCATGGAAGCACCAATTGGGCTATGTACTATGACTACACTGTTAGATGCTTGTGAACCTAAAAGTCATTTATTATCCTTGGATGCATGTTCATGTTTTTCTTTTCTTCCTAACTATAAGGGAAAGTGAGAAAATTATCCTAAATGTTCTTCAAGCTCTTTGGAGGTCTGAGATCTTATTAATCCATGATGTAAACTTTTTTCATTACTTCAATTACATAATTTTTAAGATAGGCCTTATTGTCAATCTACGACAAGTTTAAGCAAGAGGTTGGCATGTTAAAAGGAGGTTTGGTGGTAGGAATATAAGAGTTCAACCTCTTAACATTTTTTATATAATACTTCGGTTTTGACTTCATCACCACCATCATGAATAATTTGAAAGGCGTCTTTACAAAACCTTCTATTCATAAAGATATTGAAATATGATCAAATTTATCAATTTTTATATCTTGCTCAACAAGTAAATTTATTGGCATTGTGACCTCAAACAATGCCAAAAAAAGGGAATTTTGAGGTCAAAAAAGGGCCTAAAAAAAAAATGGTCCACCAAAATAAACTTTATAAGAACCAATCACAATTCAAAAGATGACATCATCCCCTGGGGATGACTTGACATTGTTTGAGTTAAAGATGGTGAGTTGTCACATTTTCAATGGTGGATGGAAACTCATAGTTAATTATGGCAATGCTTTGAAAAAAATAACCATAATGAAAAAATACTCACAAATCAATTTTGAGTATGATATAAATATTCCCAATCAATTTTGAATATGACATAGATATCTCCATAAAGTAAAGTACTCTTCAAATACTTTATTTTTGTATATATATATATATAGATATGGATTTTTACAAGGTCCCATTAGACTGTGAGCTCGCGCGCTCCTGAAGCTAGGGCTTCAACACGTTGCCATGGAGGTTCTGGGATCACCCCAGGCTCCTCCTCCCCCTCCTCCTTGGTCATTTGAGGATGCTTTCAACTCGTTGCTGGCCTCACTGCTGAAAAAGAAGAAAACCGAAGCTGCCAAGTTCGTGAAAAAGCTGGATGATATTCCAGAAATCTCCTTTCCCCCTGACAGACTGATCCAGGTCACTTTGTCCCTGGTGGATCACGCTCTTGTGGGATAGTTCACTAGCCTTTGGCCCTCTCCAAAAACAACGAAGAACTAGGTGGTAAAAAACTAGACGCCTTTGATCAAGAACAATGTAACCTCGTACTTCTTGGGGAGAGGCTTTTTTCTGTTCGAATTCACCTCAAAAGAGGATAAAGACTTGATATTTCGGAATGGTCCCTATTTCATGGGTCCTCAGGGCTTGTATCTCAATAAGTGGACGTCGGATTTTGACCCAGAAGTGGACGTTCCAACGACCATCCCAGTGTGGGTTAGGTTGTCAAATCTCCTAGTGCATTGCTAGAATTGGGACTCTCTGAAGCACATAGGCAACGCCCTGGGTAAATTTATTGACCGAGAAAATAACAAGGATCAATATGACTGTGCCCGAATATGCGTCGAGGTCGACCTAGAGGTGGGACTTCTGGAGGCAATAAAAATCAATTTCGGTAGTTGGACTCATGTGCAAAAGCTAGACTATGAGCAACTTCCTTTCAAGTGTCAGAAATGCCATGTTTACGGTCACTTCGCTAGGGTTTTCCCAAGCAATGGAGAGGCGGATAAAGGGAAGGAGGAAAGATGGAATCAGGTCAAGCAGTCAAAGATCTCCCATAAAACCCCCAAATCTGGGGCTCCAAATGGCAATGGACCTCAGCTGGCTTCTGCTTAGCAAAACCCTCCCCTGAATGGTCAAGAAAACAAGTTCGAGCCCTTAAGCTCCGCTTCAGAGGAAACCTAGGAGGTCGAAATGCAAAAGAAAGTGTCCCCAGACAAAGGGACCCCCTCAGGCCCGAGGCAAGGAGAAAGTGCCTCAAAAATATCTAGGGAAAATCAAACAGAAGCTGAAGAGGAAGAACAAGACTCGGAGGAATCAAAGGAGGAAGGAGAAATAGGGGAATCACAAACTTCGGCTAGAATATCAACAAGAGGCCCGAGAAAAGAGAGAACAAGAAACCTACAAAGATAAGCTTCAAGGTCAACCAACCCTTGAGAAACTATTGGCAAAAACCCTGAAGATGACAAGGAACCAGACTCAGGGCTCCAAGGGAGCTCACCACACCCAAAAAAGTAATCGATGAAGGTTGTCTCCTGGAATTGCAGAGGTATGGGGAGAAAAGTGAAAGAAGAAGCCATAAGAATCCTTCTAAGGATAGAATCCCCAAACATTCTTCTAATTCAGGAGACAAAAATGGAGGACAAAGACTTCCTCCAAATAAGCAAGAAATTTTGGAATAAAGGTGGAGGACAAGCTGTCTCTCTTCGAGGAGCCTCGGGCGGGTTGGGTTCTCTTTGGAATATGAACAAGTACTCATTGGTCACTGAGATCCTAAATGCTCACTGGTTGTTCTTGAAACTTCAACATCTTGATACAAAGGAGGTCTTTAGCCTCTTCAATGTGTATGTCCCAGTAAATGCAGGGGAGAAAAATGCCTGCTGGGATTCCATCAGAAACCTAGCATAAATAGAGAATTTGGAAAACATCATCATCGTTGGTGACCTCAATCTCACCTTGCTTTTGTCAGAGAATCAAGGAGGCAGCATCGTCAGGAATCCGGCAAGGGAATGGGTGGAGGACCTCATGCAAGATTGGGACTTTCTCGACATCAAGCCCTCCAATGGTAAGTACACTTGGTCAAACAAAAGAGTCGGTCCTGGCCATATTGTTGCAAGGCTAGATAGATTTCTCGTTCAAAGTTCTTTCCTTCTTTTAGGATTAGAGGCTAGAATGCATATTCTCCCTTGCAGTGTTTTAGACCACAAACCTATCAAGCTTGAACTCCTGGCCCAAAAAGATCTTGGCCCTATACCTTTCAGATTTAGTCCTTTATGGGTCAAGGACCCAAACTTCATGAACAAGGTTAAGGAAAGTTGGAGGATGCCTGTCAAGGGCTCTTCCTTATTCGTTTGGGAGGAAAAGCTCAGAAGAGTGAAAGTAGTCCTGGAAATTTGGGCTAAATCCCTCCCTAACCCAACTTCTGAAAGAAAACATGCCCAAGACAGTCTTGAGCTCCATCATTTACAAATGAAAAATGCAGAAATCACAAAATAAATTCTGGACAGGGAGGCAGATTTACAGCAGAAGTATCATAAGGAATGCATGTCGGAGGAAGAATATTGCAGACAAAAATCTCACAGTATTTGGCTTAAAGCGGGAGACAGGAATACCTCCTTCTTCCACAAGCAAGCCCAAGCAAGAAGAAGCTTCAACTCCATCTCAGAAATCAAGGAAGAGGCCATAACCCACAATGATTTCATGAGCATTAAAAGGGAAGCTTTCTCTCATTTAAAAAACCTTTACAGTGAAGAAGGGGTGATGGACCAGAATACTAAATTCCTTGACATGGTTCCTTCAAAGATCACCTACAGGATGAATCAACTTCTGGAAGCAAAGGTCACTATAAAATAAATAAACGCTGCTCTCTTTGCTATGGAGCCCGACAAAATCCCCGGATTGGATGGTTTTACAACCAGATTTCTTCAAACTTGTTGGTAGATAGTGGAAAAGGATTTGCACAAAATGGTTTGAAATCCCAAGCCTGTCAGAAAATTGGGGGCAACACTAACTCTTCTTTTCTTGCCCTCATCCCTAAGGAAAAGGGATCTAATGCCTTCAACAGATTTTGTCCTATCTCTCTATGTAACATTGGCTACAAATTGATAACCAAGGTGATTGCCAACAGATTGAAAAGTATCCTTCCTAATATTATCCTGGAGAATCAAGGTGGTTTTGTTCATGGGAGGCAGATCGTGGATAATTTTATCTTAGTACAAGAGGCGATCCACTCAAGCCTGCATCGAAAAGAAAAGGGTATGGTTGTCAAACTTGATCTAGCAAACGCCTTCGATCGTGTTAGACACAGTTTTCTCTTGGATGTTATGCACAAGTTTGGTTTTGGGATTGATTTCATCAATTGGATTCAGGCTTGTATCTCTGAGCCTTGGATCGCTCCTCTGGTGAATGGGCAAGCAACGGACTTCTTCAAAGCTACGAGAGGGCTTCGGCAGTGGTGTCCTCTTTCTCCCCCCCTCTTTATCCTCCAAGCTTCTATTCTAAGCTTTTATTTGGACAAGAAGCAGCTAGAGCAAGAGATCATGGGCCTTAACATTGCAAGAGGAGTTAAAAATATAAATCATTCTTTGCTTGCCGACGATTCTCTATTGCTGGGCGCAACCTTTGTTCTTTCGGCATCAAGATTCAAAGATGAGTTGGATGATTACTGTGACACTATGGACAACATTCTAAATAAGGGGGAATGCCATATTTATTGTTGGAACATCTCTGCCAGTGCTGTCAGTTCCATTTCCAAATGTTTGGGCTTTGCAACCTCTTCCAACTGGTCTTTGTTCAAGTATCTAGGCCTCCCAATCTTCCATAAGAATGCCTTTAGCAGAGACTGACTCCCACTGTTAGAAAAATTCAAGCTCAAGATCCAGGCCTGGGGTTTCTCTTGGCTCAACCATGCTGGAAAATCAGTGCTCATCAAGGCTGTTCTCAACAGTCTTCCAATTTTTCAATTCTATGTTTTGTTGGCTCCTATTTGCATTCTTAGGAAAATGGAGGATTTCATCCGAAAGTTCTTTTGGAAAGGTGGTAAAAAAAATGAGAAGAGAATCCCTCTTGTTAGCTGGGACAAAGTCACCAAGCCCTTGATGGAAGGCGGATTGAACTTCAATGACCTCTGCACTCAAAACATGGCTATGGGAGAAAAAATAATTTGGAGGCTTATCGCTCCTAAACCTGGCTGGGCGCAAACTACTTTGTGGAAGAAATACTTTAGCGGTCAAAGGAAACGTTGTCTCGACAACCTCCTCTCAAAAAAAGGATCACAATTCCTCAAACTCTGTGCTAAAGCCACCCCGTTGATCAATCTCCACACGTTCTGGATCCCGGGTAATGGCAAACAAATAAAAATCTGGGAAAACAACATTATGAACAATCCCCCTCTTGTTGAAATCAGTTCTCTGCATGCGCTACGGGCATGGATGTCCAACGCCAGCTTCAACACTCTGTGGGACATTTCGTGTTGGGACGAATGTAATTGACTCAGTTGGAAGAAGCTTCAGGTTCTATTGGAGCTGAAGCACGACTGTGATACCTTTTTTGCACACATGAAGGGCATGGCTCCGATCCACGCCAGGAGACAAGAAAATCGTGAATGGGGCTCTCAATCGGGCTGCTAGTCTGTGGCTCTGGGTTATGCAAAATTGCTAGAACAACCCCACGTCCCTCCTAATCCTGCGACTTGGAAGGGGATATGGGGCCACAAGACCATCCCAAAAATCGATTTTTTTGTTGGCTCATGTGCCACAATAGAATCTTGACTGGGGATAGATTGAAGAAAAGAGGCTTCCATGGGCCTTCCAGATGTATAATGTGCTTCGAAAATGAAGAGAATGTCTGCCACTTAATGTTGGAATGCAAATTCGTAGAAGAGATCTGGAATGAGGTTCTGGGCCCTTTGAGAAATAATTTTACTTGCCCCACCCCCATCACTGAATTGTTTGCTAATTGGTTTCATAGCTATCCAGGTGTACTCCCCAAAAATGAAAGTTTCAAGGCCGTCTGTCTCTCCTTGCCAAAGATCATTTGTTGGCAAATCTGGCTTGAAAGGAATAAGAGAATTTTCAGAGATAAAGCACAGGATGCGAAGCTTGTCATGACCAAGATAAAAAATCAGCTGAAAGAAATCTTAGGCGATCAGCTTGAGGAAACCAATTTAAGTCAGCAGGATCTTGAATGGGGCGTCAGGTTGGGCCTCTAGTTTTCTGAAGTAGTAAGGAAAAGCAAACCAAGCAAAGAATGGAAAATTAGACTCAATGAGAAAGACTTCTTAGCCTGGATTAACAAGCAGTCCAGACATACTTTACTCTTCAACGGGGCAGCCAAAGGAAATCCTGGGAAAGTTGGTGCAGGAGGGGTCATTAAGAATCTAGAAGGCATAATCGAGCATAGCTACACCTGGGGCTTGGGAAACAATACTAGCATCCAAGCAGAAGCGTTGGCTCTGCTCCAAGGCCTCAAGCAAGTCAAGGATCTAGGCATCAAAGAGGTAAATGTAATTGGCAACTCTCAGTCCATTATAAAAACTATAGTGGACAATTCTGCTCCTAAAGATTTCAGATTTGCAAGATTGGTGACAAGAATAAAAACTCTAGTTAAAACTTTTCAGAGTGTGAATTTCTTCCATGTGCTGAGGGAGAATAACAAGGACGCAGACTCGGAAGCCAATAAAGCAGTTCTTCTTTCCGCCTGCACTCTTTTAAGAGACAAGGACGAAGATTGGGATCCCATTCCTTAAAAAAAAAAAATTGTGCTTCCTTGTTTTTTTGCATTCTACTGAATCAGTTCGTCTATATCCACAAGTTAGGGAAAATTATAAGTATCCGGGCCATTGAGTTCCTGGCAGGAGAGGAAAATTGAGCTTTCCCTCACATTTTGTTCTGTCTCAACACATGTTTTTTACATGATCGACACTCAAGGTCAGACTTATTTGCGTGCTCCGCATTCAAGGTCAGTAAGAGGTTGATTGATGCTCAGATTGTCAACACGTTCAGGCTCTCTTGTCAAATATAAACTGAGTATGAGCTTCGATTCTGGGAAAAATACCATTTGTACTGTGTGTAAGCCGACTACTCTGTGAAAAAAAATGGGTTGCAACCAGCAGACATGGAGTAAAAAATAGAACGTCGATTGAAATAGAATGTCGCGTGAATGAATACCCTAGGGTTGCAAGAATAACACATACTCAGTGAATAGTCTCATCACTTCGTCGGGGTCGTGGCAGATGCGCAGCCCTACATGGAATCTCAGCATCCTACAGCGTGGATATGAGGAGCATTGCTCGAAGACGTGGCCTCTGATTGGCGCCTTATTGAGTCTGAGCCAAAGGGCACCTGCCAAGGAGAAGAGGATTTGTCTCATCTTCAATCTAATTTTCTCTTTCCATCGCTCTATCTTTGTCCGCCTTTGAGGATGGAAATATGAAGAATACAGGGTTACGTGTTTATTCTTGTGCCACGGGTGGGCTTTGATCAGAAGACTTGAAATGTTATTAACATTTCAGAGAAGTAGAGGATTATTGTCCCATGCTTTCAGGCTATTTTTCTCTCTCACAAAATCGCAAGAAATATGTCACATCACCATGAAATGATCTATGCCACCTCTTTTCTTCCACTGCGATTTGTTTCTCAGAAACTTCACTAGTTGGATCCCGCCATGGTCGCTTTCCGTCAAATTGTGATTTGTGGTTTGCATGGACATGTCGAAGCCTGCATACCAAGATGATCCTACATCTTGAGCGTTTTCCTCAAGGCCGCCAAGATCCTCACCCCACTGTAATAATGCATGGTCGAGTCTTGAATTGGCAATATGCAAACTCATATCTGTCCCATGCTCTAATTCTGGCATTCTCTCAAATTCTAGCAAGTTTGTTGAATTTGGAGGGAAAATTGTACATGTAAACATACCTGCCATTGCAATCCTGTGAAAACAAATTTTCATGTTTAATACCTTTGAATTCATGGGCTGAAATCATTATGGTTGGATCCGTGTTGACAGAAATCTTGTTGGTAACGTCCATCAATGCGAGTACATTGCTGAGGAGACTAAATTGTTTCCCACACAACGGTATTGCAGTTGACACATGGCAGGTTCATTAGCCTCCTCCACATGTTGTGTGGCCCATGGGACGTGCTGAGTTGGTTTGTATGCGTTTAAAAACATCATCCCATGCATGTAATGATAAACATGATAATAAGTAGTCAAATACGATGATAAACATGATAATAAGCAATCATATATGTTGTGTTTGGTGGTGCCCTGTAACAGTTTTTATGACCAAGTTTATAATTTTTAGAGAATTGTTGAAGTATGGGCACACAAATTTGGTTGTCTGTACAAAGAAGTCGATTAGTGCAATAACATTGATGTGGAATGCACATTGTAGTTGTTTACCTTCAATGTGGATCATAGTGGCAAATGCATGGAATTTCCTTGTCTTGCATTCCAACTTTATGACTCAGACATAGTTAAAAAGTTTAGTGGCACAACCTTGGTGTATTGACTTTGTTGAAGAAATTCATTGACACAACTTTGACATACTAAACTTCTTGTTCTTTGGAGTGATAAGTATCCAAATCTGATCTCTATGTGACAAAAATGAGTTATATGATACAATATTTTCCACAAGCATCTGCTTATGTGCCACTCAACTTCTTACGAACTCCTTCTAGCCATATAAAAACCCCTCTTAAAAAACTATAATGAAATATTGAATCTGTTAGCAACCACCTTTTGTTCCTTCCTGGAAATTACCTGCCCTGACCTTTATGGACATCCTTCAGGCTTCTCCTCACTTTTTGCTCCTTCCTAGAAATTACCCGCCGAAACCTTTATGGACATCCTACAGGCTTATCCTTGTATTTATGTGTGTTTTAAATTTAACCCTGCAAATCCAATAAACATTGATTACTGAGCAATAAACACTAATTTATGAGAAATTGTGTCCATTGTCCGCCCTTGGCAGAAGATTGTTGTTTTTTCGGTTGCCAATATTCCTTCGATCCTTTTCATATTTAATTTACTCAAGATGTAGTGTAAATGTCCTACATTTTATATTTTCTGGAGATATTTTCCCTAAAATACAACTAGATATTGTTGGATCTACATATTTGAGTGGTTAAATATGTATTATCCGAGTGTTCCGAGGTTTTTTTCAGTGCACTTACTCCATTTTTGCATTCAAAAATGAAATTTAAACATAAAAAAATTATGATTTCATAAGGATTTATGTTGCTAGATTCCAATGAGAAGCACAAAAATGTAGAACAGTTAGACAATGTCATTTACTCTAATTTGTCCTTCCACTAATGCTCTGGATTTCTTTATACAAGCGCTTAATAGTTCTATGCACCACGATTGCACAATATTATTCTTACTTCAGACGACTCATGCACACCATTGGGACTACAACAATTCGCATCACACTCTCTCATTTTGTGTTCATGTTAATGTGGGCCAGAATGCAACCTCCTTGTGATTATAATCTCAGCGACAACCTCGATGAATTGAGCTTGCGACAAGAGCTTTATATTATCCTATTGTGATGGAAGAGGGGGTCACATGTTATTCAATGGAAGCAGTTGGCTGTGCATTTCATTGTAATCGATATATGTATAGTATAATAGCTTTATTTTAACCATTTTTCTCTGTAGTGATACATGTATGATAAGAGCTAGAGCTATAGAGTATAAAAGTTATATGTTGATGGGTGGGTTAGAGAAATCGAGTTTACTAACTCGATATGTAAGTAAATTCATTGTTCATTCAGACCACCCATTGAGATTGATATGAGATTTCTCTCTTCAAATGCATTTTAGGATTTGGGAATTTAATGATTCAATCCATACCTGCAAATATCTAATTACATGTTTTAAGAGAAAATAAACTTTAGTTTACAAGGTTGATTTGGACATATTTATCTAAAACTAAAATGATCATAGGAAATTAAACATGATTAACTTTAAATGATCATAGGAGATTATGCATGATTAACTTTATAGATTATGTTGTAGTATAATGTCCACTATCATTACACTTGTTCTATTGGTAAATAATGTTAACTTTTTGTGCTTGAAAATGGAATAAAAGTAAAAAATTACATCTTGTCTTAATCTTAAATCATAAGTGATTATAATCCTTCTAATATTGGCATAACATTGCAACGAGTAGACATATGTGTCAAGTGTATCAGAAAATTGTGGACCGAGGTGGATCATAACTACCCTTTGATATGGTTGCCTTCACTGAAATATTAGTTTTACTACATATTGGAACCTGGAGTGGAAGCCCACTATTGGAAGGAAATCGAATATAATGCATGTTACTACCCAACTAGGGGAGAGGGGCACTCTGACTATAGTCTTAGCAACTTTCACTAGAAACACTCATATGATGATTTTGATTATGATTGATCTCAGTGGTTGCAAGAGGACATGCAACGCCTTGGGTTGAGGGGAGATGTTGGCCACTAGAAATGGCATCTTTTTGTCCTTATCTTTTACCCCTTTTTGACATCCATTAAGACCATTTCCAATCCTACCATTGTTATGTTATGTTTAAATAATAATACAAAGAAGGCAAGGCCAATTCTTGAGATGTGGGCATTACATAACATTAGTGGGATGAGAAGTTTTCATGGTATGACTATATTTTAACAATAAATTCATAAAAAATTAGTGGTAGTTGTACTTCCATTATAGTTAATATATTTAGGGTTTGTTATGTTTAAAGAAGAATACACATAAGGCAAGGACCATTCTTGAGATGTTGGCATTATATAACATTAGTGAGATCAGAAGCTTTCATGGTATGACTATCTTTTAACAAGAAATTCATAAAAAAAATAGTGGTACTTGTACTTTCATTATAGTTAATGTGTTTGGGGTTTGTTGTGTTGAAATAAGAATATAAAGAAAGCAAGGCCAATACTTGAGATGTCGGCATTACATAGCATCAATGAGATAAGAAGTTTTCATGGTATGATTATCTTTTAACAAGAAATTCACAAAAAAAAATTGTGGTACTTGTACTTCCATTATATAAAGTATGAATATAAGAACACTCAATTAGGCAAGAGTAATCCATAATAATCTTGAGATGTTGAAATAGTGGGAACCAAATTGTCATTTTCCATGAATTTAAAGCTAAACCTATCTATCTTCATTAATTCAAAGAGTATGAAGAGGTGGGTTGTGGTTGTCGTGCCACATGCATTTGGTGGTTGAAATTTACATATTCACTTTGATACCCTCACTCTCTCCCTATGTCTCTTTGATATGTACCACAACAGTCATAGTCAGTTTTGAAACCCTTCTCCCAATTAAGAACGATGTTGAGAATATCCCTTTCATCGTTGGCCCTAAGAAAAATGTATCAACTTCATCAAGAACAATGGACAATTTGGTTTCGTCATTTTATATAACTCTTAAATCCTAGAAGGAGCAACTACTTTTCTAATTCATTGTCCTAAACTATACATTGAGACCACTTCGCCTGTACTTTTGGAAGAGATATTTATCTATCCTTGAATTTGAAAGCAAGATAGCTTGATTTAGTCATAAAAAACGTTAATTCATTGTCGTAAACTATATATTGAAGCTACTTCACCTATACATTTTGGAAGATATATTTCTCTATCCTTGAATTTGAAAGCAAGATAGCTTGATTTAATAGTAAAAAATGTAGTTAATTAGTATCTATGTCATCAAAGATAGAATGAAAAATAATATTATTAATTTGATTTTTATTTTTTCCAAATTGGGGTTATTTTCGCTTTTGAGTAAATTTGGTAATATGAATATAGTTTTGATGTCATTTTAGCTTGCAATTTTGATGTAGTATTCATTCATACCATATGCAAGTGTTGTCTTCCACTACATAATCTATACATGGTAAACATAGGCAACAACTTAGTTGACGACTTTACCTCTAGCCTTGACAAATCAAATTCTTATTCTAGAACAAACATTATGCAAATGAATGTCTACATTCAAACATATGTTTTTCATGCTCATCTTTTAACATGCAATGTAATGGAAAAATTTATAGAATGATATCTAGGCCATGCACATAGTTTCTAGCCTCCAATTGAGTTGTATGTGTGAACCAAAAAAATGTCCTAAGGCATAATGGTGACCCTATCTTTCCTTGTATTACAATAGTCCTTGAGAGATTATCTTTATATATTGTCATATGTCTCATTTGGATTAATAATCAAGGAACATTACCAAATTGACCTTAAACTAATTTGATGCTAATTCGATATCTCATAACCTAGTCCATCACATCCTCCCACCATTCATTCATTGATGCTTAACCCATCAAAATATATTTTTAGTTACTTATTCCTAAACTCTATTCAAGAGATCCAACCATTAAAATAAAAAACTTCCCCTATCTTTCAACAACATAATGACCTTTATTCACTTCGATGTTCCCTTTCCCCTCTTTAGGGGTATGCTAGTTAATTTTACTCTTAGACCATTTTTTCATTTAACTCAACCATAGTGACATGGATTGTAGTGCAAAAATTGAGTTGTATATAAACCTCCCCCACAAAATGACTATCTTATAATATTGTATTATATCTCTTAGGAGGCCCTTTTTAGACCTCAAAATTCCACTAATGATTTGATAATGATCTATGACAATATTTTCAATGCTTGCTTGAAACTCTAGATTTTGGATGTAGCTTAATTTTGACAAGCCTCTTTTGAGGGCTAATTTTCCTAATATATCTTTCAAAAGTGCTAATGAAAGTTAAAGCATCTACACATGCACTAGTTGCAAGTTTTTTCTAGTTGTATTGGGATTCTTGATAACATTTTTCATGGTTGGTTTAGAGAACGTTGATCATTCACTTTATGCATAATTCCTAAGTTTTCTTTAACTAATATGCCTATTTTTAACGGCCCATACGTTACGGAAAAAATTTATGATGTACAATAGGTAAATATTTTTTTATGCATTAGGAAATTAGAACGTCACCACATAATGAACAACCAAACCAATGACACATCATCCTAATCAATAATGACACAAAATCAACACATCAACATAATCAATGGTGACACATCATATATTAATCACTACATAAGCAAACTCATCACGTCCATCTGGAAGCAACATCATTATCAATCAATCAACAGATATCATAAGGAAACTACCCACCCAACATATCCTGCATGGTTAGGACCTCCAAGACACATAAGCAACGCTGAAGTCAAGGATTCATCCGATTGATTTTGACTACTTAAGGTCTTAGGACTGACGATTGTTCTGAGGAACAAGGAAGTGTCTAAATCCCACTAAACCACTCAAGCCAGAATTCAAAATAGATCAATCAATCAATTATTCATGGCACAACAGAAAATTCTACTACAAGCATACATCAATTAATTGATGCAATTACCACCTACTAAACATTTGAACAACAGTTCGACTACAATAACACATATCAATTTAGTCGACGCAATTCCACCTATGAAACATTCCAACAATAGTCCATCTACAATTTACATACATCAATTAAAAAGATGCAATTACCACCTATGAAACATTCCAACATAAACCACAAATCAAGACTAGATATATCAACTATACTTATCCATAAATTTTCAAGGCATAATAGAATAATCTACTATACTCGGTCAATTTTTCACGTAAATCTAAGATAAATTAAGTGAGAGGACAATACATAAAAGTAATGAGAACCACAAGAGCATGAGTGCAATCTCAGTGTCAGATAGAGATCTAATTATTATTATCATTAATAACTTATCAAGTCAGTTTTATTCGAGGTTGACATCCCTTATCAAGTGATGTAACTTCTATAATAAGTACGACCCTTAAGTAACTCAACCATATGTCTTATCAATGTGATATACCTTGGTTAACACTATATAAGGATTCAATGCTATCTTACCAATCCTTTGGTAAGAATTCAAGGAAGATCAATATCAATTTAAACAATATAAGAGCACATCTCCTAACTTACAATTCAATTTAAATTAAGCGAAGTCCAAATATGTTTTAACCATATGTAAGAACTCAATTACTATCTTATAATTCCCATTTAGATTTAAAGGAAAAACAAATCTTATTTAAAACAATATACAAAAACTCCAAGCTACCTTGCTTTCATATCCAATTTAACCAAGGGATCAACAATATATGGAATACCTTATAAGAAATATCACCCTCCTTCATATCTATAAATAAAGACTATATGGTGTTCACTTCATAGCCATAATAAATCAAGATTATTTAGTTTCCTTTATTAGCTACTTTAATAATCTTATACAAATCTATAAGTTAAATCTATTATAGTAAGTAGTTTGTAAATGCATCGTGCTAAGTCTTACTTCTCTAAGGTAAGAAATTGTAAGAAATTCAATCTTAATAATAATATTTGAGCTATCTGAGAGCTATCTTGTGTATCCATATATATCAATGATAATTCGAGAAAGTTCAAGTCCTATTAATAATAATTAAGAACTCAAGTGGAACGAAAATCCATTTAAGGATCTAAACCTGAATCGTAACCTTTCAAAAGGATTTTAAAGAATTTTAAATGGAATTTCAATGGAAGGGGCCACCGCCTAATCATAATGTAATCGGACTAAACCTCAACTAAGCATGCTGCCACCCGATTTAGCAAGATTAGAAGCATTCCTATACCACCTAAGCATCTGATCCATCCATGTCTACATACCCCAAATGAAAACCAAGGAATCACAAAGGCATATTTTTATCTCTTTTAAGAAAATGAGAAAAACGGGTTGGATGGTCAAATAAGTCTGTACTCAACACACTCATGGAGGGGGAGAAATTCTTTTGTTTGGTATCCATGCAATCATAAAGGTAAAACACCATCGCTAGAATTATTGGAATACACATAAGAATACAGTCGAGTTACATGCAAACTTCCGCATCTCTTCGATATTCTGACTCATTGAATATAATAATAATAATAATAATAATAATCTATTTTTAAGGTCAAGGCCAAGCCACACCAAATTGGTGTATGAGACCCCCTTGTTTGTGGGACAAGGGACCCCCCTTTGCCCAAAGATTTGACTAGTAAAGTCTACGAAGGTATACATACCCTACCCCCCTCTGGATTTGAACTTGTGACCTCTTAAGAGGAAACACATGTTATTAACCATTAGGCCTACTCAGGATGTATTCCATACAGGGATTCCATTGACCAATAAAATAATTTAACTGAAATTTTTGCTATGCATAACTATGGCAACGACCAATAAAATTTGAATCGATCTATATATCTACACATCTATTAGCACCCATAAATCATTTAGATTCCACTAATCCGTCAGGGAACTTATAAATTGACTTTAAAATTTTAATGTCGATTCAACGAAGTTCTAAAAGCTTGTACATATTAAATCTCAATACAATTACAATTCTCAAATAAAATACTGTGGCTGAAGACGAAGAATTTGAAGTTGTTCTTCCACAACAACACTCCTTCTTCCAGCCTCCCGCTTGCTAACCGTAGATACTTCATCGGTACCTCACAGTCAATGCTATGGGTATTATTCTTCCCCCTTAGCCCCTCGAGCCACAAAGGGGCCATGCACACAAACCAAAAATCCTTTAGCTCCCAGCTTGCCTCACAACGTAGAGCCACCACTCTCTCTCAAGCTGGGTATCCCAACTCTCACAAGTAAAACCAGTCAAAATAATTCAACAACATAATGTTTCCCATCACCAGTCTTTTCTTTTTTTTTTCCTCTAGACCCTTTTTCTTTATAAGAGTTTCCTTAATGACACATCCCCACTTGCACAATTAATTCATTTTTTAATTAAATAAATTAGAATTATTTCCCCCTTACACGTGTCACCCTCTCCCCAAATTGCACAAGTAATTCCACATTTTATTTTAATTAAAGTCAATTTTCCTCACATTTCCTAAAAGCGCTCCTTAAATCACTCCTAGTTGTCTCTTTATCCCCCCATATTCTCATTTAATGACTGACGCCTTACTAAATATGAGTTGAGCTAAAATAGGAGTCTTCTTCTAGTTAGACTAGTGTTAACTAGACTCTAGATACCTTTCTATGCATACACACTCTTTCATGTTTATTTCTTTCTTATTTTAAAAGCCCCCTTTTTATATTTTCTTTCACACATGTGCCTTATATCAAATCTTTAAATATATTCCACCTTTTCTTAATTCTTAACTTGATTTACTTCATTCCTTTTTTATTTAATTTATAATTTAGTTTTGGTCTTCTCACCAAACTTAGACTTAGGCTTTGTTGAGGAAAATATATGAAATGATTTTACTCAAGCATTTTCAAATCCTACTTGGCTAAAGCAAGATAGACGGGAATATCACCCTATGTTTATAGCCATCAAAATTGGTATCCTAATTTACAAGTGCTTAGGATGGTTTTTATAAATCAAAGCTTGCTGAAAAATTCATTATTTATGTATTTTTCTAAACATAACAGATGCTGAAATAAATATAGAGACAGAAGAAAAGACACCAAGTCAATAATCAAAACAAATGAGACATAAATCAATCATTTATTTCATTCCAATTCATCAAAATAATCGTTCTCTTTACAAAATTTACTGAGGAAGATTTGGACCAAAGTCAAACTTAGATGTCCCCAATGAATCATACAAAAGGACTTCTGACAGAAAGTAAAAACTGAACTTTAAAAGTTGGATCAGCTTGCCACAGATTGTTTCCCACTTGACTCTGCACAATAGCATTTGTCGGTCATGAAATTTAATTCACAAACAGACAAATCTACACAGACCATCAAAGATAGATCAACACCTCTGAAAAACAAGTGTATGAATGATGTAATTTAGCCCTGAATCTTGTTGTCTACAATAGGACCATGCTATCATAAAAGAGAATTAGGCTTCCAATGAATTAAAGAATGAATGAAAACTGAATTATCTCAACAAAACTCAAAGAGAAGACCTTAGTATGCTTCTCCTTCTATTCTCCCCCTATACCTCATTTTCCTTTTGTCTTTAAGCAATTTGAATTAGTTGAAGTAGTTGAACTACTTCTTTAGTTAAGTTAACTAAAACTAAAACAACTTTTTAGTTAAGGGGGGAAAGTAATAAAATCATAGTAAGGGTTTTTAATATATAATAACTAATAGGTGGGACCCCTTATGACTCCCTTTAGTTCTTTAACAATCATAACACAACTAGTTAATCAAACAAAACATCTCTCCATGTGACTCCCATCATCACTTTCATATTTTGACCATTTATATCAATGATAATTGCAATTATTTCCAAAAAATATAGTACCATATATCCAAAAATAGTGTGTTGTCCAAAATCTCAGAAGTCAATTGTTCTCAACAATCAATAAAAATAAAATAATTAAAATCCATATTTTCCACTCCGGGAGGCAATATTTCCCTTGTTGTTGTTGTCACCTTTTGATCTCTCTGAATTTGCCTTAGGCTGTGTGGAACCTTTAGGCCTAATCTCACTAATCACATGAGAGCAATCATCTCTCAAATGCAGGCAGGAGGACATGCATTTGGCAGAGTCATTTGAGGGTGAGGAAGGGGCAGAAACGACTTTTCCCTTGTCAGGATCATGGTGGACCTCAGTTTTTAACCTTTTGCTTGCATGAGATGACTGTATTGGTGAGTGGATAGGGGCAGCTTGGAAAATTTGATTAACAGGTGGAAGGGAAAGTAGAGATAAGTTAGGCCAACCATGATGTTAAGAGACTGTCGGGTGGACAATCTCTTGTCATCCATCGTTTTCAGGGACTTCATGTTGTAGTGAGACATGAGGAGGCACTGGGATACCGGGGACCCATGGGGCTTGGAAGGGAGGTATTTCAGGCCTCTCAAATGCAGGCAGGAGGACATGCATTTGGCAGAGTCATTTGAGGGTGAGGAAGGGGCAGAAACGACTTTTCCCTTGTCAGGATCATGGTGGACCTCAGTTTTTAACCTTTTGCTTGCATGAGATGACTGTATTGGTGAGTGGATAGGGGCAGCTTGGAAAATTTGATTAACAGGTGGAAGGGAAAGTAGAGATAAGTTAGGCCAACCATGATGTTAAGAGACTGTCGGGTGGACAATCTCTTGTCATCCATCGTTTTCAGGGACTTCATGTTGTAGTGAGACATGAGGAGGCACTGGGATACCGGGGACCCATGGGGCTTGGAAGGGAGGTATTTCAGGCCTAGGTTGGACCACTCCTTGTCTAATCCAGTTAAAAAATCTAGCTTGAAATAGTTTTCCTAACTCTTGCAAGTCTTCATCAAAGTGTATAGAGAATCTTGGCCTTCTAGGGCCCCTGTTCCAATTTCCTCTTCCTTGGTTACCTCTGCTGAAAAAGCTCATTCATGTATGCATTATTGATCAACAAATAGTTTCTTTAACAACCATACATGACAACTCTTTTAAATATGAAATAAAATTTGGCTCAACAATATATCAAACTCATGAAATCCAATCCATACAAATCATTTAATACTTGTCAATGAGCATAGGGTGAACAAGGGTTCTAGGATATGTGAGGTATTGTATTGAGCGAAAAGTGTTAAAATGAGGGGGGGAAATATCATGATTACTGCTCACAGACATCAAACAATCAATGGTATCGTAAACCAAAAGAATATATCACTGTAATTCATCCTTGTGCGATCTCTTTAATTGTCATAATACAAAATTTATCTTAACTATAATTAAATTTTAAGAACAGGGAGTGGATAGTGAATATCGGAAGGCGAGGGGAATTGTAATGTGTGAAAAGTGAAATAATGATAGGGAAAAGAACGAATATTGTTCGAAAAACCAATTAAGTAATCCATAAAAACAGTTTTGTATTCAATACAATGATTCCAACACCAATTAAACAATTACTATGACCAATTAAACAAACACTGTGTGTTAAAACTTGTTCACTGTCCCACATCCAATTTCTTTAAAAAAATTCAATTAACACAGTGTATAATCATACTTAGAAACGTCATGACTTTCACCCATTTATTTAAAATAATTACGTTTCTTTTCATTTCCTTCCCTTTTATATTTAAAACAAAATCCAATAGGAACACACAATCAGATTACTTCAACTTTGTTCAACATATAAAAATATCAACCACTGCCCATAATTGTAATTTCTCAAACCAAACATAGACACAGGTATTTTCCTGAGTTGAATGGACCCTTTTAAAACATGCTTGATTCCATTATTTTGACAATATTAACAATTGAATTTGCAATGAAACCATACTGCAAAAAACTCGTGCTTCATCCCTGATTGTGCAGTAAAACAAAACGATGCACAGTGTCTCCATAAACCATACATAGTAAACATCCAGGTCTCATTCATCAATTTTTCAATTTGTAATGATCCTGATCGGGACAAATTAAACAAACAACAGTCACCAACTTCAATTGATACCACGCTGTAGGAACACACAGACCAATGCATAATGAAAAGAGGCATCCCTGTGATTGTACATTACCGTTTACTCCCAATCAACCAATTTATAACAATGTTGAGTTATCGATTCAACTGTCACAACAAAAGGAGGCAACGACTGTATATCAATTCTCATTTCCAATTACAACTCTCCAATGACCTGATCAAACATAGATGAAAAAAATCAAAGATATTGTCGAAACCAATTAACCAATTTATGACAGTCAACAAGATACCCGACAAGAGTGAGACTGGTTGGGGTTATCCAAATCGGGCTCTATAACCATGAACACAAGAAATAATCAAGGTTTCGCTCAGTCACCAAAACACAGAGATACTAGAGGTCGGCCATATCAATAGTAGGTGGGAACCTCCGAAACAAGCACGGTGGAACCACAAGATTTTATAACTCTTAGCTTATAAAATAGTGTGACAGTTCAACATTAGGTAGGGTGGAAATGATGCAGAGGAGCATAGATTGCTCACTGGATAGTAATAAACCAAGAACGCGTAGAGGCATAACCCTTTCTCTTTTCCCAATAGTCGAACCGATTTATAAAAATGCCAATGGAAATGTAGACCCCATGTAGCATAAAGCATACTTCTTGGCATAATGGCCCCCCATAACCAATTGTGTTGATGCCAATACCACAAAATAAACCCACGACCAGGTGAAAAACCCACGAACATGGCTTTGGAGGATACACAATGACCAAAAGGAGGTTCGAAACATACAAAGCAACTCCATAGCACCGAATACAACCATATATGACTAGCATAACTGTGAGGAGGTGTAAGGAAAGGCTAAACAGAGCGAAACCCTCCAAAAAAATACCCATAACTACTGAAAACAATAGTGAGCCATCATAGTTTCCACCACGCAGAACAACCAACAAAATCCCAACTTTAACCATCAATTTTTCCATTTGCAACGAATAACACACAGTCATTCCAGAGAAAACACCCACGCGTTTACATAGTTGCCAATCTCAGGAAAACACAAACCAACACATTACTGATCCAACGTTCATTTCATACACATAGTGAATTCATGGATGGGTGAAAAGAACCATACCTGTAACCAATGGCTTTAAAAATGCGAGTTGGTCGAGAAGTTCCTTCTACGCTTGAATCTCGGAGCTTAACCACAACAAAACCAAATGAACAATAACCATGCTAGGGTGACGACCTAGTGGGAGAAGTATGGAGTGACGTGCATTTACTGCACGTCGCTTCCATCCTCCATTTCATTCAATTTTGTAGTACACGACAACCAGCCAAAACCATATCATTAATCCATGCCATTAATTTCATACATCGAAACTTGCACATATTGCTTGCCAATTGCGCCATCCCAATCCATATTAACCATTGCCAAAACCATACTATAACATATATCAAATGTGCCCAATATAATTGAAATAAAATTAGTTAGGACTAACACTAATTCCTTTTATTTCATTTGCTCATAGTATAGCATAGTATAGTATAGTTCCCTTTCTTGGATTTTTTTTATAAGTTCCTTTCCATTGCTCTTGTTTCTTGTTGTTACTAACATGTGTCTTGTGCAGGTGTGATAGGTAATGAATCATGGTGACAATATCAAATGTAGCAATAGTAATTATAATCCATTCATAACATGGAATTTAGAGATTAGAATAACGGAATCAACACATAAAATGCAATATCCATCTGCCATTATGTCGCAAACAAACCAATATTTTATCAGCAATCATGTAGAACCATGTAAGCAACATAGAAGAAACAACATAAAATGTGTGATAAGACTATCTATGAGCCTCCAGTCTACAAGGGGGTCCCACCTACTAGTATTATATATCATTAGCATAGTTTAAATAATAGGTTTGAGCAATACTTTGCGGGTGAAATCCCCGTTGCAATTTTTATTGTCAACAAATTGGCGAATCCACAGGGAAATATGTTTCCAATAGATTAAGAACTCGGAATGTATGGTTTTGTAGACCAAGAACATTCGATCAAGAAGGTATAACCAGAATGATTATGCAACAAGGGGCAAGTTAGAGGATTTAATGGAAAAATGACTGGGAATTTGGGAATAACTCATGAAAATGTTAAGTATGAGGGGGTTTATCCCTGTATGCATAATCATTCAACTAGAAATTACTCTTGACTTCAAGGAGGAAAAAAAAACTATGGACTTTCTCTTTTAACTCTTGAATGGATGAAGAAATGGAAAGCAAAAGCGGGAGATAACCAATTTCTTTATAAGACATCAGTGAAAGAAGATAACAAATTCAATTATGCTTTCAGGGGGGACATCGTAATAGCTGTGTAAGCTTGATTATTATTGACTAACAATACCTTGCAGGAGTTTCACTGTGGCAGAACTGATCCAACATCTTATTCTTGACTGAAATTAAACTAAAAGATGAAAAGCAATAAAATTCGTGACATAAATGGGACTGCAAAATTTAAAACAACAGAAATAAAATGACAGAATTGTAAAAGAAGTAGGAAGCTATTAAAAGGCAAGTAGAATTCAAACTACTGTAAAAGTAGATTTGAAAAGTAGTGGTGAAAACATAACTAGATTACTAATATACAAAAAATCCAAACAACGTTAAAACTTTTCAAGTTGGTTCCATGTAGTGTTTTAAGTGAGAATTGTTAGTGTTGTAGGAAAAAAATCGCTCATGCGAATCTTTTAGAATGTAAGAGTTAGTACCCATGACAAAATTGATCTTGAAAGGACCCAACCATAATTTTTGAAATTTTGAGTCAATTGATAGCCCTTTAAAGTACACAATTAGATCATCAAGATAGATATGAATAACCTTACTGATCAAATCGTCAAAAGTTATTTTCATAGATATTTTAAAAATGGTACTTGCATCAGATAAGACAGAAGCCATACGTTCATAAGTCAAGGTACCCCAATGAGTAATAAAGGTGGTTTTGAATTTATTTTCCCCTTTTACCTTGATTTGATTGTAACTAGAAAAAAGTCAAGTAAGGGCATCATCTGTGACCCTGCAACTTGCCGCAAAATCGTTTCTATGTTAGGGAGAGGAAAGTAACTATAACGCTCTTTTTCTGTTACCAAGGCTTTTATCACTGTCAGATACTTTTCTGTAACACACCTTTTACATAGCTCATACAGGCATTATATAATCCACATGCATTTAAGCAAAGAAATACATTTAAGCTCAAAGAAAACATATTATTTACTGCTATAATAAACAATCAATATCATTAACATTAAATTGATATGCACAGCAGAATACATGATAGTTATAATTACACATAGATGAAGAATCATGAATAAAACATCATCTAATACTTATCTTTGAAAACCTTGGCGATTCCACCAACCACGTGCAGGCCTTCCATGAACCTCCCAACCTTAGACCACACTGCTTGTCAGCTCAACAGTGGGTCACCCCCGAGCTGGGACTAGGCTCCACCCCAAGGAAAGGAATCCTAGGCTAGGCTGAGGTTACAGGGAAAACAACATAGAAAGACTGGAAGGATTCTTCCTAGGATGCCATCTTACGTCTACTACTTCCAGACTCTCATTCCCCACATGCCTGTT
>JASDQU010100793.1:47952-62392 GCA_032191745.1 Picea mariana
TAGGCTCAACAATGATGGCAAGGTCTCACGGTGATGGTTTTCGGGATTGCATGACAAGCAATTCCCGCAGGGATCGACACATACTCCACGGATCAGAACGGAGAGGGTGAACCCGAATTTTCAGAAATGAACACAAGATTTTTTCAGCTCTCAGGAACACACGAGGTATTCTTGCAGAGGTTGGGTCGGTCGTACTGTTCAGAGCTCCGTACACGCTCAGGCAGTCGGGTGGAATGGAGGAGGGACCCCTCTCACGGCTCATCTTGGCCGTTTTATCTGCATGCACCAAGGTTGACACTTGTCACCCATGGAACTGCATGTGTTCCATCAACATGCATCCCCTTTGCACGTTTTCCCCTTGCCAGGAACTTAGGATAAAAAAACATAAAATGCACATGTTCTTTGGAACAATATTTTATTATTATTCCCAAGGCCCTAGGCTTAGCCCCTTTTTCGACCTTCCAACCCCTAATTCCTTGCCCACTCTGTGGAAGCTCAGTCCCCCATCACTCATTCATCGTGGTCGGTCTGCACGCAGTGGTGTTTATATTTTATTAATGTGATGCATACATACAGGTACAAAATCAGGCCCTTGGCCTCCAACCCTTAGGCTCTCTGGCCTAACAATCACATAAGCCCACCAGATTATACAAACTTGGCTCACCAGCCTATAACACATATTTAAAATTCATTTCATATATCATATTTACAAAGGGCTCGGTCTTGGGGACACTACAATCCCCCTCCCCTTATTTCTGCACTGTCCTCAGTGCAACCTTACACTGTCTCTGCAAGCTTTTCAAAATTTTCAAAAAGATGTGGGTACTCTACCTGCATAACCTCTTCATGCTCCTATGTCATGTCCTCAGGACCGTACCAGGTCCACTAGACCTTTATAAGCTCTATAGCTCGATTCCAGAGCTGTTTTCTTTTCCTGTCCAATATGCGCACAGGATGCACTTGCAGAACACCTTCTGGTTCCACCTGAATCACATTCCAATCGATAACATGATTAGCATCAAGTATATATCTCTTAAGTAGTGAAACATGAAACACATTATGTACAGTCATAGATGCAGGTAATGCAAGCATGTATGCAACTGACCCAATCCTTTCCAGGATTTCAAACGGCCCACAAAATCTTGCTGCCAACTTGGCGCAACTTCCCAGCTTCAGGGAACTTCTATTAGTTTTCACTTTCAGGAAAACGTGGTCACCCACTTTGAATTATCTGTGTTCTGTTACTATCAGCGTAACTTTTATGCCTGTCCTGGGAAGCTTTTATATTATGTTTAATTCTTATCATTTGGTCTTCCATCTTTTTGAGTAGCTTAGGCCCAACTACTGCTCTATCAACTGGATTATCCCAACTCGCTAGAGTGTTGCACTTTCTTCCATAAAGTTCTTTGAATGGGCTCATCTTCAACGATGTATGATACCCATTATTGTAGGCGAATTCTACCAAATGCAGGTAGTCTTCCCACCTTGATGGTTTATCCATCACATACATTCTCAGTATGTCTTCTATTACTTTGTTCACCCTCTTTGTCTGTCCATCGGACTCATGATGATACGTTGTACTAAAGTTCAGATTCGTTCTGAATCCCTTGAACAAACCTTTCCAGAAATTCGAGGTGAATTTCGGGTCCCTATCAGACAAAATCGTCTTAGGAATTCCATGCGAGTGTGCCACTTCTTTTAAGAAGATATCAACAACATCTACGGCCCTGTGAGTGGTTTTCAGTGGAATAAAATGAGCAGCTTTTGTAAGCTTGTCCACCACCACCATGATTGAATCATGTTGCTTGCTTGTTTTGGGCAATCCTATGATAAAATCCATTGTCACCACTTCCCATTTCCACTCAGGAATGGGTAAAGGCTGCAACAACCCTACTGGGTGCCTATGCTCAGCCTTAACTTTCTGGCACTCCATACATTTGATGATGCATTTAGCAATTTCTTTCTTCAGACCCGGCCAAAAGTAATGGCTTTTGACTGCTGCCACAGTCTTCTGATATCTAGGATGTCTAGCATAAGCCATGTTATGCATTTCTTTTAGAATTGCCAGCTTCAATTCTCGGACATTGGGTACATACACTCTATTTTTATATAGAAGTAATCCATCAATTCCAAAGGTGTAACTTCCCTGGGCCTGTGGTCTCTCACGCTATTGTAGTTTTGCTACCAGAGCTCTGTACTGCAAATCAACATTTGCAGCTTCCAAAATTATATCCTTAATCTCAGTCCTACACATGCTAATGGCTGTAGCATGTAATTCGTGCACTTTTCTGCTGAGTGCATTAGCCACCTTATTTTCTTTCCCTTTGATATGCTTTATATCAAATTCATATTCACACAGAAATTCCAGCCATCTGGTTTGCCTGACATTTAAAGTTGGCTGATCAAATAAATACTTCAGATCATTGTGATCTGTTCTCAATTCGAATCTCCTCCCCATGAGGTAATGTCTCCATTTCCTCAATGCATGGACAATTGCTGCCAGCTCTAAATCATGAGTGGCATAATTCCTTTCATGCTCTTTCATCTTTCGAGACTCATAACAGATTACAAATCCCTCTTGGCTGAGAACTCCTCCCAGCCCCTCCTTACACGCATCTATGCACACCACAAACTCCATATTTGGATCTGCAATCCTCAAGATTGGAGCGCTGGTTAACAACTGCTTCAATCGCTAAAAACTACTCTCACACTCTTCCGTCCACTGAAACTTCTTCTCCTTCCTTTTCAAGGAAGTGATAGGGTGAGCTATCTTTGAGAATCCTGCTATAAACCTTCTGTAGTAACCCACCATACCCATAAAATATCTAACCTCCACCACATTCCTTGGCGTTGACCATTCTCAGATGGCCTCAACCTTTTCAAGATCCACAGTGATCCCTTCTTCTGATATAATGTGTCCCAAGTAATGAATCTGCCTTTGATAAAATGAGCACTTGCTCAGCTTGGCGTACAATTGGTGTTCTCTCAACACTTGCAACACCATTCTCAGGTGTTGCTTATGCTCTTCCTCTGACTTGGAATACACCAATATGTCATCCAGGAAGACTATGACAAACTTGTCCAAATAGTCCCTGAATACACCATTCATTAAGCACATGAAAACAACAGGTGCATTTAACAGTCCAAACAACACCATTGTGAACTCGTAATGATTGTACCTTGTTCTAAAGGTGGTCTTGCTGATGTCCTCCTCATTTATTCTCACCTGGTGATATCCAAATCTGAGATCTATCTTTGAAAATATTTTTGCACCTTTCAACTGATCGAAAAGATCATCGATCCTTGGTAAAGGATACTTATTCTTGACAGTTACTTTGTTCAACTATCTGAAATCAATGCATAACCTCAACGTTCCATCCTTCTTCTTCATGAACAAGACTAGAGCTCCCCAAGGTGACATGCTAGGGTGAATGTACCCCTTCTTTAGAAGCTCTTCAAGCTGCAATTGCAACTCTTTCAGCTCTGGCGTACTCATTCTATAAGGAGATTTCGAAACTGGAGCTGCTCCTGGCATCAAATTTATAGAAAAATTGATGTCTCTCTTTGGAGGTAGTCCAGGTACCTCCTGAAATACGTCCTTGAACTCTGTGAGTACCTCATGGTCTCCAATATTTGAGACTGCATCTCTGGATTCTTCTTCCACACGAGCTGCAAATAATTGACAGCCTTTCCTGTAGCACTTCTTCAATTGCATGGCTGAGATTTCTCTAACAGCCACAGCTCTGGGAATTCCTTGGACTGTTTTTTGATTTTCTTCTTCATCCAGGCATGTGAACTTCTTGTTACGACATTCCAAAAGGGCATGGTGCTGGTCCAACCAGTCCTTCTTAATTAAGCAGTCGTAAGAGCCTAAAGGCAGAATATTCAATTCATCCTTAGTGCTCAATCCTTTCATGTCCACTGAACAAGACTTAACCAATTCAGTGACCTTCCTTTTGATTCCTGTGGCCAATTGCACTAACCAAGACTTTTCATGTTTGCTTATTGATAAACGCAAATTTTCCACCACCCTAGGATCTACATAACTATGGTTAGCCCCTAAATCAATTAAAATAATAAGTGGTCGGTTGTTAATCATACCTTCCACTTCAATCATGTGCGATTGAAATTCTGCTTGCTTGTTGTCCAGGGCTTCATAGATCCTCGACATTCTGTTGCCCATATCCTCCACTGTTTCATCTTGCTGAACAGTATGAACAGTTCTCGCTTTACCATTTTTATGGGGACAATCTCTGTACTTGTGGTTTCCTTTAGAGCCCCAACACTGAATGGGCGTCTGTCTTTGTCTTTATGCTCCCTCTTCAGTCATTCTCGGCTATCTAAATGATGGCTGTCCCTGAAGACTGTTTCTGAAAAAGGAAGGCTTGTTTCCCTTCTACCTCTGTTCCTTAAACCTCTTCTGGTCATCCCAAGCCTTCCGAAGGATAGGCTTTTCTCTTTGTTGTTCATACAAGCATTTTGTCCTTCTTATTGTTTCTTCCATAGTCTTAGGATCATCATACTGAATCTTGTCACCCATGGAAGGTGGCAGTCCACTCAAATATCTCTGAATCTTGACAGCCTCATCTTTGATGAATGGAACATACTTCAATAGTTCCAGAAAACTTCGTTCATACTCATCAATGGTCATGCTGCCTAGCTTGAGTTCGAAGAACTCCTTTATCTTTCTATCATGGTATCTTTTAGTTAGGTATTTCTTCTCGAAATACCTCTTAAACTCCTTCCAAGTGACATCTTTCTCTTTGATGTGTTGCACTTGCACAAACTGATCCCACCACATGGATGCTTTTCCTTTCAGTTGATACATTGCAATTCTTCCTTCTGCATGGGCAGAATAATTTTGCAGTTGAAAATATTTCTTCATGCCAAGAAACCATGTCTCAGCATTTTACTCCTTCTTATGTTATCCATCAAACGTTGGAGGATTGATCTTGTTCATCTCCCCTTTCAATTCACCCCTCCCATATTTTTGGTGTTTTCTGGTAGGAGACGGGCTTGAACTACTGCGTTTCTCCCTATTGGAATGCTTTTGGGAGAAACAATGATGTTTGCTACCACTCCTTGATCTTCTTCTCCTCTCAGGGGTCCTGACACTTCTGGGTCTCCTTTTTCTCTCAGGGGTTCTGTGACTCTCTGTCTTTCTTGAGTCTCTCCCCTTCTCCAATTTCCTTTATATTCTTTCCAGGCTCTTCAACATTTTTAATTTGAATTCACCCTGCCGATTCCTGACTTTCATGAGCTTTTGGCTATCAGTTCGGTGAGCCTGGGCATCTCTTTGCAATCCTTCAATGATTTTCATTATGTGTCCCTCCTTGTCTAATTCTCTTCCATGCCCATTGGAGTTCGATCCTTCAACTCCCAGGTTGACATCTTTTCCTTCTCTGTCGCCCTCTGAAATGGTGGCAATCCACACCTCTTCCATTTCTATACTCGACGTCGATTAACTGGTGTCCTGACACTCATTGAACTCTGCACATGCAATGTGCAATCAATCCGAAGTTTGTCAGGCCCTTAAACCTTCAGGAAAACTTACAACATTCATAAGCCAACGTGAACAAGAAAAAATGTTTTGATTCAAATAAGTTTTCTGAGCTCTTGTTCGGCTCTACAAATTTTGGGACTTCGAGACTTCGGGTTTTCGCTACTCGGGAGTTCACTATGCAGTGACTCCTAACCTTCTGTCGCTACAATCCCTGAAATCAAAAATTTTGGTTTCCTTGCTCTCCGAGCCCACAGCACAGTTGTCACCCTTAAAACCTGTTATGGTTATTCAGTCTCTAATGGCTTCGGGACTTCGGGACTTCGGGTTTTCGGTATCCGGAAGTTCACTATGCAGTGACTCCCAACTTCTTGTCACTACAATCCCCGAAATCTGAACTTTCGGTTTCCTTGCTCTCCTGGCCCACAACACAACTGTTGCCCTTAATCACAGTGGTGTGTGGCACATTCCAGTGGATCCACGTCACCATCGGTGATGTCATCGAGTCCCAACGCTCTCACCTGTCTTCTCAAATCTCTGGCACGCGGTACACATCCATGCACCCATGTTCATTCCAAGAAAAAATCCAACAGTTAGGTCCCCTCTCAGATCTACAGGGCAGATCTTTTCGGGGTTTCGGGCATCGGGAATCCGTGTATCCCACATCTCGAACTTTCGTTTGCTGAAATCCTGAAATTACGGTTTACTTGTCAACTTGATCCGACGGTCAACTCCCTTCCTACGATCTACGGTGTAGATCATTTTGGGATTTTGGGTTTCGGGTTTCGGAGGTGTTCACCTCCCTCACTTCCCATCTCCCGACTTTGCGAAATATGAAATGTTTTTGCGACTAACTCAAGTGCGACTCCACCAGATCTAACGGTTGAGCCTTCCTCCCAGATCTACAACATAGATCTTCTCAGGTTTTCGGGAGTTCACGTATCGTGATTCCCACGCTCTTGTGCAACTCCAAAGGGTTTTTAAACCCTTCGCACACTTTCCAGATTCGACGGTCACGAGGGTTTGCCTTCCCTCCCGAACAAATCCTAAGGCTCCAACACTTCTAGTGTGGAGTCCTCTCTCCCTGTGGCCATAGACCACACTGGCTGCGGTTTCATGACACCGCTATACCTCCTGAGCTTGTAGGCAAGGTCAAGTAACTCCTTGACACTCCAGATCATTCCAGGTTCCGAAATTGGTCCTCCAGACACAATTTCTCCTCACACCCTCGGTCCAAAGGCCACTCAACTGGCCCATCTAGGCTTAGTGTCGAAACCGTGGGCTCTGATACCAAATTGTAACGCTCTTTTTCTGTTACCAAGGCTTTTATCGCTGTCAGATACCAATCTGTAACACACCTTTTACATAGCTCATACAGGCATAATATAATCCACATGCATTTATGCAAAGAAATACATTTAATCTCAGAGTAAACATATTATTTACTGCTATAATAAACAATCAATAGCATTAACATTAAATTGATATGCACAGCAGAATACATGATAATTATAATTACACAAAGATGCAGAATCATGAATAAAACATCATCTGATACTTATCTTTGAAAACCTTGGCGATTCCACCAACCACGTGCAGGCCTTCCACGAACCTCCCAGCCTTAGACCACACTGCTCCTCAGCTCAGTAGTGGGTCACCTCCGAGCTGGGACTAAGCTCCACCCCAAGGCAAGGAATCTTAGGCTAGGATGAGGTTACAGGGAAAACAACACAAAAAGACTGGAAGGATTCTTTCCAGGATGCCATCTTACGCCCACTACTTCCAGACTCTCATTCCCCACATGCATGTTCCGCCTGGGAGTATACACCTTCACAAGCATAGTCCATCGGTGCTACACCTCTCTCTCTGGGTCTCGACAACAGGCCGGATCAGGAAGTCTCAGAGCCTGAAGCTGGTGCTGGACACTCTCTAGAAGAAATCACTTCCCAACAAACTCTCTCTCACCTGGAGAGAGTTGCTCACAGGCCTGACAGCCTGCCTCTTCCAACAACAGTCACCTCCCTCACCTGGAGAGAGGTCATACACAGGCTCAATCACAACTTGCACTGGCCAGCAAGCCACGCGCAGTCTAGCTCTGCGTGGCCACCACAACCAACCGGGAATACAGACACGGGCTTCCCAAATAGGCTCAACAATGATGGCAAGGTATCACAGTGATGGTTTTCGGGATTGTGTGACAAGCAATTCCCGCAGGGATCGACACAGACTCCATGGGTCAAAACGGAGAGGGTGAACTCGGCTTTTCAGAAATGAACACAGGATTTTTTTTACTCTCAGGAATGCACGAGGTATTCTTGTAGAGATCGGGTCGGTCATACTATTCAGAGCTTCATACACGCTCAGGCAGTCGGGTGGAATGGAGGAGGGACCCCTCTCACGGCTCATCTCTGCCATTTTATTTGCATGCACCAGGGTTGACACTTGTCACCCATGGAACTGCATGCGTTCCATCGGCATGCATCCCGTTTGCACGTTTTCCCCTTACCAGAAACTTAGAATAAAAAAAACATAAAATTCACATGTTCTTTGGAATACTATTTTATTATTATTCCCAAGGCTTAAGCCCCTAGGATTAGCCCCTTTTCCCACCTTCCAGCCCCTAATTCCTTGCCCACTTTGTGAAAGCTCAGTCCCCCATCACTCATTCATCATGGTCGGTCTGCACGCGGAGGTGTTTATATTTTATTAATGTGCTGCATACATACAGGTATAAAATCAAGACCTTGGCCTCCAACCCTTAGGCTCTCTGGCCTAACAATCACATAAGTCCACTGGCTTATACAAACTTGGCTCACCAGCCTATAACACATATTTACAATTCATTTCATACATCAAATTTACAAAGGGCTCAGTCTTGGGGACACTACAGTAACCTTTTATGACCCCCTGATTTAATGCATGAAAGTCAACGCATAATCTGATTTGACCAGTCACTTTCTGAACATGAGCCAAATTTGAAACCCATTCAGAATACTTGATCGGAAATATGGTTCCAACCTTCAAGATTTTTTCCAACTCCTTTCGAATAGCTGCTTCCAGTGCAGGGTTGATAGGTCTTTGTTTTTGCCTAACTAGTTTTATGCCTTCCTTGATGGGAATGGCATGATGTATGAGAGTAGGATCAAAACCACGAAGATCCTCATAAGACCAATCAAAAACATCTTGAAATTCACCAAGGAGCTTGGCAAACTTCATTTTCTCTTCATCATAACATTGGGAACTTATTTTAACATTCTTTGGAGACTCGGGTGTCCCAATGTTCAAGGGGATGGTTTCACCCACCTTCCTTTTTGACTCCTCTTATTTATGTTTCTCTTTATCGCCTACATCACTCGATGAAAATGAACTCTCTAGAGGAGTCAAGCATTTTGGAATCTTGTTATCTTCAATGGATATAATTTCCTTGGGCTTATAAGGTTCATTTTGAATGAAAGCATAGATGATCTCATCGGTAGGGAAGACCTGCCAGGATTCTATATTGTTAGGGATATGCGGAGGATATAGAGATTGAAAAGTACAATCAGGTCTGTGTGGCAGAAGTTCCCGATTAGGAGAGGTTGCAAAAATAGGTAATCGATCAGCCATTGAGTTCAATTCCCCATTAACATGAGTATTGTTGAAAGATAATAGGTTCAAGATAAGTGCCCAAACATTTTGGGTGTATCGTTTCATCAACTTGTTGCTAGGAGAGTATATATTACGTACAAAGTTCACAACAAGCTCGGAATCTCCAGAAACTGAAAGGTGACCACAACCAAGATTATAGGCATTTTTCAATGCCTAATAATAAGGCTTTGAATTCAATGACATTGTTTGTGCAAGCAAACTCCAACCTATAAGAAAAGTTATGGATTTTTCCTATAGGAGAAATCAAGATAATTTCATCTTCATTACCTTCATTAGAGCATGAACCATCAAAGTGCATGTGCCACATACCATCGTCTAAGTCGATTTTTTCCAAGGGAATGTTATCCTCCTCGACAAAGATGGAATACACCCCTAGGTCCTCTTCGATATAATTCACATTAGGTTGTGGAACACTTTCTACGTAAGGTGAAATCCTTCCCTCTCTAAGGACTATGATGTTTTTACCATTTCAAGGAACAGATAAGTGTGTCCCGTCGAGTGAGAGGTATCCACCCGTCAAGGCTTGCCAATCTCTTCCTAAGATGATTGAGTAATTTCTTACTGGCATATCAATTACCTGAATACTAAGGGTTGTCCTTATTTCAGGGTGTGCGCACAAAACTAAGGTCACATCTTTGATTTCGCCTATGGTCATTTGTTGTAGAATATTATAAGAGGGCATGCTTTTGTCATTTTCATTTGTACAAGATAATCCTAGCTCTTCCATAATAATATTCGACATTACACTTGGGCTCGAACTGCCATCAACGAGGCAACAATGGGCGATCGTATCCATAATTTTTACATAAATATAAAAAGGGGGATTTTTTACAAGGTATCTAAAGTTATGTACACCTACTTTATTTACAGACGAATCCTCTTCATTTACCTCTTTAGATAGGTTGGCTACAACATAATATTTTCCTTCCATAAATTGTTTCAGATGCCTCTGTTGTTTAGGGGAGACAACCATATCCAGAAGGGTTGCATCTGCTTTGATGTTGGCCAACTGATTTAAGATATTGTATTTGGAAGAGGGGAGAGGGGAAGTAGTTCCTTGACTGTCAGGAGCCTTACGAACCTGAATAGTAGTAGCTGGTGAGGATGAGCTCAAGATAGAAGAACTACGAGGAGGATCATATTTGCCTTTGGGAGTGTAGGATTTGTTCCTAGTATTGATGATCATGACATCCTCTGGCTCTGCAAAATCTAGGACAACGATGGTAGTTTTTGGTATTTTACCAAAGATCTTATCTCTGGCATTCTTCTTTACCTCACATGTGGTTTCCTCGTGGTGTTCCTCGCAAAAGTTACACCAAATTCGAGGCATGATAGCTTTAGGCTGAAAATCATTTTCAATTGGATTTCTAAAGGGGGGTGCAGAAGAGGATGAAGCTTCAGGGGTGAGAGGGGAGACATTTCCCTTTCTCTCATACGCTATCATATGATTATTCATGTCTTGTACAAGCTGTAAGAGGGCGGACCAAGATTATCAATGGATTTTTACTTAAGCCTATGATGGTAGGGGGAAGGTAATTCATTATAATAATGCATGAAAGTGGCTTGGTTCTGAGGCCGAACAAGTTTAGGGATTTGATTGTATAACTTAGTGAACTGCAAGTTGAAGGACTTGATGGTCTCACCATCCTTATAAGTGATGTTATTGTACTCCCGTAATTGCTCGGTTGGGCATTTAGATTTCCCATAAGTGGATTTGAACCAATATACTAACTCTTCCCAAGTAGACAAAATCTTATGAGGAAGGTCAAATAAATCAGCCGTAGCCTTTCCTTCCAAGGAATTGACAAATAAGCATAGATGATTTTAGGGAAGAAATTTCGCTCATGGGCAAAATTTAGGGGCTTCCAATTTTTAATTGGGCAAATTTTTTGTATTAAAGTAATTTTTTAAAACTTATATCATTAGCCCGTAATTTATTTTAGGGGAAAAATCATGTACGGGGTTAGCCCTTTTTTTTAGGAGAGATAGAGGAAACAAAATTATATTTCGCCCCTGAAATTTGGAGGGACAAGATTCCATTATCCAAATTTCTAGAAGTATGGGAATTTATGATAGCTTCTTCGCCCTGCCATTTGGTAAAATTGGGTTTATGGTTTAATTCGCCTAGATTTTGTGGTATGGGCACTGGGTAGCTACAATCTTCCCTTTGCCTGATTTCCAAAGAATAAGGGGATTTCTGAGAGCATTTTGGCCCTCCCACCTAGTATAAATTGTATGGGATTTTCCCAGTGCCCATATATGCATTGGGTTAAAATCATAGCTTTGTTACTTGTCTGGTTTTTTCCTGAGAACTACAGAGTCTACTATCTAGTGACCATCCTGAAAATCTCTAATTCCCCAAGGCCCAGTTTACATATCTTGAATTTTCATGCTTATTTCCCCTCGATGGAACGAAAAAAAGGGCAAGAGATGCTAATGGTGGAGCCGCCTGTTCAGAGCAGAAGAAACTAGAATTTGTTATAGTTATTAGCCTGGTGGAGCCACCTGTTTAGAGCAGAAGAAACTCGGAAGGTGTCGCGCGAGGCTTTGGCGGTGAATAATTACCAGGGTTTCAACTTTCCAAATGTCTTGATAGGTATTTACTATTTACCTGGTCCTTCATCTTTAAATGCCTTAAATATATTTAAATATATTTAAATTCTTGATAGGTATTTGCAGTTTTTGGATAAACGTTTTCCTTAAATCATGAAAGATGTTGTCCCCTTTTAGTTTATGTATGCAGAATAAACTTGTATTGAGAGATCAATAATGTTATCTCTATGGCTTTGGGAAAATTGCTACTGTAGTCTATAGGACTGGTATATCCTTCTCTCATGACCAATATTTGATGCATTACTTATCTACCTTGCAACTAGAAGCTAAACAACCTAGCAGAACTCCCAATGTTGTTGGAAGTCGTTGTTATTAACAAGGATTTAGTGTCAACTCTATTGCTAATGAGATAGTCTTTGGTTTGTCTCATCACAAATCATTGGGAATTTGTATCTACAAGTGATGCAAAATGAAGGAGACCCTACCATTGGCCAATTGATGGAAGAGAGGAGGTAACAGATTGATACAAAGAAAAATCTTTTTGTTAAGATGATTAAGGTACAACACAAATTGTAATCATATTCCACATCCAATAGGTGATACCTTTCCTCTCAATAAACATTCATTTCCTAAATGCTATGAAAATTGTTGCAAAAGTTCTAGTAATCTAGGAGTCAAACATAAAATGTTGCCACATTTTGTGGTGCCCTTTGAGAGAATGAACTCTTCAAACGGAAGTGGCATCGATGTCTCATTGTATGCCAATAAGCAACCTGAAACAATCACATGAGTAACTTATACAAAATGTTGACCATATGTTGGTGCTAATAAGGTTGTAAGATCAAATTCAGAAAATAGTTTAATTCCACATGTTAAAACAAAGGTTGCAACCCAATACATTGGAGTGACTCAGGTTGAGTAGAAACAAGGGGGAATAAGAAGCTAGAACTCACTCCACACTCTTTTCTGTGGGGAAAACAAGGGGGAAAACTACCATCAGTTGCCTTGGATATTTGTAGCATTTCTAGTGAAAAGGAAGGCCTTGGGTTGACTAGCATTCATGCAGAATGGATCACATTGGCTGCCAAGTGGATTGTTATGGGCAATGAAAGGTGAGGCAACACAACAATTTAACATCAAGCATAGGTTGTTGACTACCTCACAAGTTAATGGATTGAATAGGCTATTTGGGATCTATGATGTTATTGTGGGGTAATTTCCTTCAAAGTTAATGGTTCAACATATCTAAAAGAATTTGGAAAGTTTGACACGTGAAGAACTTAATTGGGAATTTCAGGGACTACAAAATGCATGGGATCTAGTAGCCATATCCTTTTAGGCTTTTCAAACACCAAGAGGACATATGGGAGACATTTCTTGTTGTGTAAGAAGATTGTGTAAGAAATTTTTTAATATGTGGGGAGACTTGTAGGAAAAAAACTTGCAGACTTGGAAAGATTGGAGGCCAGTTACTGTCATGTATTGTGCAGTCACCAAGTAAACAAATCCATAAAGTAGCATTAGTTTTTTTATTGGAATTTTTTTTAATAAATTATTTTTCTTCATCCAATTGTCTAGCTTAACTGTAGTATACCCCATCCACTAATTAATAAAAAACAGTTTAGCAGTTTTGAATTCATGATAGTCAGTGTAACACCCTGTTTCCCCCAGTCTGTAAAAATAACTGTACTGGCCAAGAACTGTGGCAAACTCAAAAATGTGAATGTGTGATGTGAATGGACCTTGTGAAAAATGTCGATGAGTGTAAGTAATATATATTGCAGGACTGCTGAGAGGGGGGGGTGTGCTGAAAAAAAGAGACCACGATGGCTGAAGAAGGGTGGTGGAAGGCACCTGGAATGGTGGTGTTAACTTCCATCGAAACCAGTACCGTGTTTGGTCTTCACTGGCTCGGAGAACCAAGAGCGGCTCGCTGGTCCCGAATTGAATGACTCGCTAGGTTGGTAGGTGAAGGGGGCTCCTCATGAATTAATGAGGGATGGGGGGGTGAATCGCCCATCTGTAGAAGCCTCGGGCTTGACCACCGTGAGGAATATCATGCCACACATAACCTCGCCAGGAAAAAGGCAAGGAAAGAGGTGTGGAGGGATACAAACACGAGGGGGATCAGAAGAGAAAATTGGAAGAACTCTGGAAAAATACAGAGTGAGTGATAGCAGAGAAGAAGGAGAGTAACCTTTGTTCTCGATCGCTGACGAACAGAGACTCAGTATCACAACATCATGGTCTCATCTCGGGGGTGGCTAGTGGTAAATCCATTTGGAATCATTGAGCCTACGGTTGGGTGGAAACGAGCACCCCTCTCAGCAATTGCATCACACCTGGTGTTTTTCTGATAAGTGTTTTATATCTTATATCTTGAAATTTATATTCTGACATGTATGCTCATAGTTTGTGAAAATATGAATGGTTTCAGTATAAGACTGTCTGCATGGTGTTTTGGTCAGAGATGGTCGCTGCATGCTTTTATTGAAAAGATCACGTATGGCTTATGTTTATATAGATATATATTGAACTAACTCAGATTTCAAGTCTATTCTCGGGAGATTTGTTCCCTTATTTTCCTTACATGATGCCCTGGATAGATTTCCCCACAGGGGCACCCCTTTCGGGATCACTACCTTACCTTCTAGAAGACCTTTCAGACTGGTCTTCAAACCTAGTGAAAATTACCCGAGGACCCGAAGGAGGATTTCACGGTTTAAGCCTTAAATTTCT
>JASDQU010100793.1:68769-78802 GCA_032191745.1 Picea mariana
TTGTGCCAAGTTGGCACCTCAGTATTGTGGACCCTTTGAGGTTCTAGATAGAGTGGGACCTATAGCCTATAGGCTAGCACTTCCTCCCACCGTAAAAGCGCATAATGTTTTCCATGTTTTGTTATTGAAGAAATATGTGAATGATGCTAACCATATAATTGAATGGTCTTTGATCCAGGTGGAACTGGAGGGAGAATTTATACTAGAACCCCAATGCATACTGGACAGAAAGGAAACCCCGCTTTGGAACTGAACCATTGCACAGGTCAAGGTGCAGTGGAGAAATTTTGGCCCAGATGAGGCTACACGAGAAATGGAGGATGCCATGAAACATGCATATCCGATTTTGTTTACATATGTACATGCATGTCATGTTGATAAGTAGAACATCGAGGACGATGTTCCTTTAAGGGGGAGGGAATTGTAACACCCTGTTTCCCCCAGTCTGTAAAAATAACTGTACTGGCCAAGAATTGTGGCAAACTCAAAAATGTGAATGTGTGATGTGAATGGACCTTGTGAAAAAGGTCGATGAATGTAAATAATATATATTGTAGGACTGCTGAGAGGGGGGGGTGTGCTGAAAAAAAGAGACCACGATGGCTAAAGAAGGGTGGTGGAAGGCACCTGGAATGGTGGTGTTAACTTCCACCGAAACCGATACCGTATTTGGTCTTCACTGGCCCAAAGAACCAAGAGCGGCTCGCTGGTCCTGAATTGAATGACTCGCCAGGTTGGTAGGTGAAGGGGGATCCTCATGAATTAATGAGGGATGGGGGGGTGAATCGCCCATCTGTAGAAGCCTTAGGCCTGACCACCGCGAGGAAGATCATGCCACACACAACCTCGCCAGGAAAAAGGCAAGGAAAGAGGTGTGGAGGGATACAGACGCAAGGGGGATCAGAAGAGAGAATTGGAAGAACTCTGGAAAAATATAGAGTGAGTGATAGCAGAGAAGAAGGAGAGTTACCTTCATTCTCAATCGCTGACGAACAGAGACTCAGTCTCACAGCATCGTAGTCTCATCTCGGGGGTGGCTGGTGGTAAATCCATTCGGAATCGTTGAGCCTACAGTTGGGTGGAAACGAGCACCCCTCTTAGCAGTTGCATCACACCTGGTGTTTTTCTCATAAGTGTTTTATATCTTATATCTTGAAATTTATATTATGACATGTATGCTCATAGTTTGTGAAAATATGAATGGTTTCAGTATAAGACTGTCTGCATGGTGTTTTGGTCAGAGATGGTGGTTGCATTCTTTTATTGGAAAGATCACGTATGGCTTATGTTTATATATATATATATATTGAACTAACTCAGATTTCAAGTCTGTTCTCAGGATATTTGTTCCCTTATTTGCCTTACATGATGCCCTGGATAGATTTCCCCACAGTTGCACCCCTTTCGGGATCACTACCTTACCTTCCAGAAGACCTTTCAGCCTGGTCTTCAAACTTGGTGAAAATTACTCGAGGACCCGAAGGAGGATTTCACGGTTTAAGCCTTAAATTTCTACACGAGAGAGAATGGTCCTCTCAGACTTCGACATTTTGGCATTTCGGTACCCGGAATACCTAAGGGCGTATTCCCTTGTGCTCGCAAGTTCTGAAACCCCGATTCACGAAATCCCGAAAGGATAGCGTGCAGGTAAGTTATGATATTTCGGCATTTCGGTACCCAGAATACCCAAGAGCGTATTCCGTTGTAGTCGCAAGTCCCGAAACCCCGACTTGCGAAATCCCAAAATGATATAGTATGGAGAAGTTATGAGATCTCAGTGTTTCGACACCCGGGATACCTAAAGGAAAGTTCCTTGTACTCGTTAGTCCCAAATCCCCGACCTGTGAAATTTCGATGGGTGAAATCCCGGAATAGATGAGCAGGTTTAAGAGTTGGTATTTCGAAATTTCGGCTCCCGGAAGATCTAGGTGCAAGACCTCCTGTCTGCGTACATCGCGAAACCCCGAATTGGACCAGCATGGGTAAGTATGGATGTTCAGTATTTCGGGAACCAGGATACTCAAGGATAATTTCCCTTGTACCCGCCAGTTGCGAAATCCCAAACTGCGAAACCCCGAATTTGGTCGAGTGTATGATGAACGGGTGTATCGGCTTTTCGGCACTCGGGTAGCCAAGGAGTGTGAATCTTTGCTCTCTTGTATTGCGAAGTTTCGATATGCGAAATCCTGACTCGCGGAATCCCAATATGGTACAGTGTGACTTGGGTCGGCGTTTCGGTACCCGGAAGACCCAAGGGTAAGATTCCTTTGTACGCGCCAGTCCCGAAATCCCAGTATGTGTAACCCCGATTCGGACAAGTGTGGATGAGTTTTGATGACCCGAAGTTTTTGGCTCCCGGGAAACTTAGGAGCGAGACTTCTTGTCTTTGCACAACGCAAAATCCCGATAGGCGAGATACCGAAATGGCTTAGTACGTATAGTCTTTGGTGTTTCGGCATTCGGTACCCGAGACCCCCAAAGGACAGCTTTTGTTCCTTGTATCTACTAGATGCGAAATCCCGATGGGGAAAGTTTTGATGTGGCGTAGTGCGCAAAATCTTGATGCTTCAGAGTTTAGAGTTTGATATTTCAGAGTTTTGGATCCTGGAGCATCTAGGTGCGAGACCTCCTGTCCTCGCATATCCCAAAATCCTGATATGCGAAACATGTGAAACCCCAAGATGGCTTAGTGCGCATAAATATGATGCTTCGGTGTTTCGGCTTTCGGGGTACCTAAGGGCATGAGCGCCTTGACATCTTATTCCGTGAAAGCCCGAATGGTGAAACCCTGAAATAGGCTGAGCAAGATATATATATATATATATATATATATATATATATAGGTTTCGGAGATTCTGGCTCCCGGGAAACCTAGGTGCGAGACCTCCTTTCATCGCACATCCTGAAATCTCGATATGCGAAACCCCGAAGGATAGAGTACCAGGACTTAACCTGGGTTGTTGTTAATCCCAATAAGCGGCTAGACCCGTTTCAGGTTTCGGTCTTTCAAAAGACAAGAGAGCACGAGGAATACATGTATCGCGATTTCCCGAATTGCGAAAGTCGGAAGCACCTCTCCAGTAAGACCTGTGGTCATAGCCGATGATCATATGGGTACGTATAAGGGATGGTAGGGTCTGTATTAGGTCCCGTAAGGATTCGGGGAACTCTGTTCCTCGGAGAAAAGAAGAAAAAGGCTGAAAATTTTTAAATTTCATAGTGGGTGTGTTACAGTCAGGAAGTGATCTAAAAGCTATGTGCACTGAGTGCTTGATGAGGCTATCTATTACATCAATGGGTACATGTGTCTTCCATATAGACATTCATCTCAAACTTTGCAAGTTATACAACAGATTGCCAATGTTTTTTTTTTAATCCAAAGCCATTCCTGCATCAACAATAAACCATGTGTAAATTCAAGGAGAAATCAGCTCTATTTCCACAACAAAATAATTTGTTCTGGGCATTTCCTGGCAGTACTAATCAATCATTATGAGCTGATAGGAGTCAGGACACCTGTAGCATATAGCCTTTGGCTAATTTAGCATGATGAGGACCATGATCAGCCTACAAAAGATCATTTACTCATTGTTGGTGAAACAAAAATGAAACCATATGCCAATAGCTGAACCAACTTGAAATTATGCCCATTTCCCAAATAGTGATCAATGTTTTTTAAGTGTTCCACAGTCCATGCCCTTTAAACCATGATAATGCTTCAGCTGATATCATTAAATGTAAACTATGACAATATAACAATGATGACAAAATGAACAGACTTGAGTGATGTCACCACGAGTTTGTCATTAACATATACCAAGCAAAACAACTGAGTTATATTGCTTAAATTGGGCGTCAATCAGACATTAAAGTGTAGCAGAGAATTATCATCAAGGTGGCAAGGAAATAGCATTCAAATATGGATCACTTCTTTGAGAAACAAATGGACAAACCATTGTTCAATTTAGGACATATTTATAAATATGCAGCATTCTCATTACATTACCATAAAGTTTCATATCAACATATGATAATCCTGTGCACAATGCCAAAAATAATGGAAATACATCAGTTTTCGAGATAGACTTATCATACACATAGAGAGGTGAACAGTGAGCAATATCATCACCGCAGTTTTAGTGCAAATATAACCCATGTGTTAGGTACCAAATAGTGTGCAATGTGGATAATCACCATTCAACAAAGAGATATTCGGTTACAAGTTTGAGTTACAGAATGTCCAATGAACAACAATATTTCTAGTGTTGTGACTGAGACACATTCACTACACATCTCCTTGTCAGTGATCAACTTTCCAACTTTCACACTGTTGTAAATGTCCCACAGAACTGACGATTGGGGATTTGAATCAACATTATCTCCAAGAAACATTTTTATGTCATATGAACAATCTGTGGAAATCTTTTTCTCTCTTTTCAATACTGGCACTTGCATGGAATTCAATGCATCTATTACTCTTTATCTAGTAATTATTCTCCTCTCCAAGCTACATGCCAATAAAAAAACTAATGCTACACCTACACATTTATCATAATTCAAAAGTTTATTATGTGAACAACAAAGGTATGGTATTGAGGGAAAGGTTGCAGGGCCAATTATAACTATTTATCATAATTCAGAAGTTTATTATGTGAACAACAAAGGTATGGCCTTGAGGGAAAGGTTGCAGGGTCAATCATAACTATTGCATCCAATAAGCAAGAGGGTTGATAAGAAATAGAGAAGATAGTATTACCCATCCAAGATATCAATATCTTCAAAAGACTGTAAATTAACAAATTATTACTTCACTGCTTAGTAAGCATATTATTCAATCTTGAAACTACTAGCTTTCCCAGCGAGTAAAGGATTTTGGGACAAGTTTGAGGATGGTACAAGAAATAAAGGTGGAATGTAGATGGTCCCAAGAAAAAGTTGTTGCTGCTTCTAAAAACCCATTGCATCTGGATTATGTATCTCTACTTTCACATGTGCAATTTCATAAAAAAGAATAAATTTTGGCTAGATTTTATCAAGGAAAAAACTCAGTTATTAACATCCATTGTCTAAGTGTTAACTAAAACTTTCCATCTTTACCAGATTTAGTGTGCACTAAAACTCTCCATCTTTTACCAAAATTTGACAAATTACACTGATTTGTAATTTCTGAGTAATTTATTGTTAGATTTACATTTGATTGATTGATTTTAATGATGTCCATGAGACTGAACAACCTAAAAAATCAAGAGAATAACAACCCTATCTCATCTTCACACTCTTTTGGATGATTCATATTGATTTAGAATGATTTAGATTGATTTGGTCAAACTTTGAGTCTTGGTCATACTCTTTGAATCTTTGTCAAATCATTGTGTTTTGGAAAATTTGACTGTATTTCACTGAGCTTGACCAAAACTAGTAGATTTAGTTTATTTTAGAGATACAAGCCGAGTAGGCTTGCTGAGAATTCTGCAGACTCATCAAATCTTGTTTCAATGCATTCAAGATATGCAAGAGGTGATACTCAATCTGTTAGTCCAAATTTGTACATAGGCGCACAGTGACATTAGTTATAGAACATAAAGTATAGATATGCAAACATTGATGTTCATAATCTTTCAATAACAATTATGGAGTTGGGATACAAATGTTTTTACCCTACATAAAATACATAATATAGAGCACTCCAAGCCAAAATAATGTTCTATCTCAACCACTAGACTACAACCCAACATATTGTGAATGCATTTATTAGAAGGCCAACCTACATTTATGATAACAATGGCCTCTCAATTATGACAAGGCCATCCTTGGATCAAGGCATATAGACTTGTATAAATAAAGCGTAGTCTAAACATTCTACCTTTTGGCTCTTTTTCGACTATTTTTTTCGTTTGATTTTGCTCGAAATCTGGTGAGGTATGGTTGGATCTGCAGATTTGAGTGGCTAAGTTTGTATAATCGGGGTGCCCAGGGGATTTTCAACATGTTGAATCCATATATGCATTCAAAAATTCAATTTAAACAACAAAAAATAGCGATTTTGTCCAGATTTACATCACCAAATGCGAGCCAAAAAAAACAGAAGGTAGAACTTTTAGCCAAGCCTATAAATAAGGTCAACAACAACCATTTTCCATTAAAAATGAATCATCTCTCACAATAAACATGTATTATTTCTCCTAATTGTACCAATTTTAACCTCTAATAATTCTGACCACTCAATATGCAATAGTCTAAATGTGTGACAAAATGGCTCTTTTGTGGTTGCTCAAAACAACAACCTCATCAATCCAAAATTGCAGTTTCACCAAAAACTCCCTGACCAGATTAAGTTTATCGCAAATCGGAAAAAGTCAAATTTGTAGAATTGTTAGCCTTCTTCCTTTAATATTAATATAACACATTATCATTTAAAACCCCTGTCAAGACATTGGAAACATCCTTATTGTAATACAACTTGGTTTTGGAGATTACTCACTACACGTTTCTTCCAAAAGGGATATCATTTGAGAGAATCACAAGGAGTCAACCACATCATAGAGACTACATATTTATGTATGAATATAGAAAATATGCTCATAATCTCACTTGTAGTTTCATATAGATTAATGATGGTAGCAAATTACATCATCACAAGTTTTAATTTTACCTATGCTCATAATGTCACTTGTACTTTCTTATAGATTAATGATTGTAGCAAATCACACCATTATGAACTCTAATCTAAGCCCCATTATCGATGATTGTAAACTAATATGTTAGTACTCCTTGCATAACAAAAGTGTTATCTAGGAAGACGTTACTTATGGAATTGAAACTTGGAATGTGTTTATTGAAAAGTCATTGCCATGAAAAATCATACCATGGATTGATGCTTGGAATGTATATGTGAGAACAAATTCCCTATGGTATTGTTGTTCAAATTACATTTAACCAAATTCATCATATTAGATGTAATGTATCACAATAGAATTAATGTATATTTAAGACACACTTTGAGTGCCTTAAGGAGGAAATAGACACACTCAACCTAGGAGGAAGGAAGAGGATTACCCTTGCCAACTAGGAGGCTAGATAACCCAAGGAGAGGAGGATGAGATCCTAGAGATAAATTCTATGTCAACAAACCAAATCACTATTAAAATAATGCCAACTGAGCCAAGAATACTAGAATGCGGGTGTGGAGATGCCAATTGGTTTTAAGGACAAAACCGAGAAAATAGGGAAGGGAAGAAAGAGGTGGAAACATAATTTAATTATGATTGTTACTTGACTTAATGCACTATGGTGGTATTTTATCTTGCATTTAATATACTTCATGCACTATGGTTGTGTTTTATCTTGTTTTTTATATACTTCATGTCTAAATATACTAAGAAAGAACAAACAAAGCAATTAAATGAAAGTAACTAAATCTATTTTTATTTCTCTTTTACTTATTGTTCCTATTTGGCCTACTTAGACTACAAAATTGGAAATACAAGAATGAAGTACATAAATCAAAATTTTCCTTCTCTCCCAAGAACACAAAGACAAATTAGTAAACAATTATGGTTCATTCATCATTTCCCTTTTGTGAGCATGGAAGAGAGAAGGAGAAGAGTTGTAGTTCAGCTTCCTAGTTGGGTGAAAACTCTTTACTACATTCAATCTAATCTAACAATGCTACTTGGACACGAAACAAGAAAGTAAACATGTATCTTCAAATTAAGGGGGTTAGGTCTCCTTTTGTACCTTAATGTCTCTATTTTCTCGTAAAATACAATAAAGGGTTTCCTAGTCTCCATACACACACACAAATGAAACAAACAAACCAAAGGGCGTACCTCCTACCCCATAAAATAAGAGAGTGAGATATCCCATGTCCTTAGAAAAAGGACGTACCTCCTACCCCATAAGTTGTAGTTGAAGTATTCCTTTGAGGTGGAAATTTGGAAGGGAGGATTGATAGAAACAAGAAGGGAGATATTCACAACCACCATGAGATGCACTCACTCCAGCTAAATATGAAGAGACTAGGCCCAAATCATAACCAAAGAAGCTAGGATACACTTGTGGAAACGCCTCCTTGAGAGAGGAGGATGATGGAGATGGACACCCAACATTAATCCAAGAGCACATGCAAAGAAAATAAGAAACCTAGTAATCTAGAGAGCATATACAAGAGCTAGATCACATAGAAATTAGTCATCTAAAAATGGAAGAGGAGCAAACCATACTTAATTATCCATTAGGAGTTGTAAATTGTTGAGTCATTAATCAAGCGAAATTGGTAACCTACTTTTTGTAAATATGTGTGTGGACACCCAAAATTGTAGGTGTTGGAGAGCAAATTGTTAGGAGGTCAAGAACAAATGCCATTTTAATTTGTAGGTTCGTGAGGGGATAGAAAAATTATGATAAACATGTCACATAATAACATGTCAAAATCAACATGCAACATGCTAACTGGGTGCTAAATAGGGGGAAAAGGTTGACCTATTTTCATTGATTAAAGAGTGTACTTGCCGAAGATGGGGGGAACTTATGGTCCCAAGAGGGAATATTTAACTCCCTGAAGCACCATTTGGGAGACTAGAAGGCTTAGGAAGTGGTTATAGGTTTTGGTCACATGGATACCTCACTTTTGTAAACATAGTAAGTCATGACCCTTCTTAAGATTATATATATTGATGGGACATTGAATTGTTCAAACTTTTCACATATCAAATAGCTAAAAGTATCTCTGTACTACATCCTCTCCTTGGCTTTTAAGCTTTTGTTTTTTACTGATTTAATTTGTATCTTTGTATGGATTTTCACCTCTTTTCATTATATCCATTAATCTTTGCAGTATGTCTAGGTCTTGAAGCATATCACATTGTGAGGAGAAATTTGGGAGAAAGTATTAGAGTAGCTTCGTTCAATCTGAATATTCTATACTTGGTAGGAATTTTACTATTTTTATATTATTTCTCTTGCAGGTTTCACTTTTGGCTTCTAGATCAATTTGAAATTTCAATTGTGGAATATTTATTGAGATGTCAAACACCGATTGTGGGAAGAAAATATCAAGACAAAATGATCTATCATCATACTTTCAAAGACCTCAATCCAAGGATCCACATTCTCTTCATGCTTCGATCTCTTTTGAGAAACCTGTCACTGAAAGAGATGTCAACTCTTGTGAGAATGCATCTAATATCCAAATAATAGATAAGAAAATATGTTCCTTTGGTGATCAAAATGAGATAAATGCATTTTCACCAGAAATTGGCAGTACAAATGTCGAAAATATTTCATTGGAAAAGAATACAACCAATTCACGAAAAAGACAAAAGGGCCAATGGGACATAGGGAGAGGCTTCCAACCAGATTGGGTCTCAAAATTTCCATTTATTGATCCATTACCTCCAAAAAATGAGAAAGAGAAACCAAAAGTTATATGCAATATATGTAGTTGGAAACTTGGCACGCTAACGACATTTCAGAGGAATTTAGATACAATTGAGAAGCATGTAGGAAAGGTGTATGAAAAGAAAATTGTAGATGGCAAGGAGAAATCTATTGTCAGATGGAAATCTTTTGAGGAATTTCGACATGTCAAATATGCTGATGAATATAATGAATATTTAATAAGTAAGCAAAAACTCGAGGCAGGTGGAGGAACCATCACATATCTATTCGAAAAGATGATGGGAATAAATTTTTTATCCAAGACAATTCGATTAAGCACTGTATTTCACATATTATCTAAAGGGCGTCCTATGACATATTATCCAGATTACATGAAATATCTATATTTTCTTCAAATGCCAAACTTTCCATCTTCTCATTGGTCTTTAACGAGTGGTTGGGAATGGGAAAAATATCTATCTCAAGTAGAAAAGGATGATATGAAAGAGAAGATTGCAAGTGCTAGGTTTGTGTCATTGTCTTTGGATGAGGTTACAGCTATTGATAACACTTCATGGATTTGTATGAGTATTTATATGGTTAATGACCATATTAGGCATTCCTATCTACTTGGGGTTCATAAAATGATGGAGAA
>JASDQU010100793.1:93246-104107 GCA_032191745.1 Picea mariana
TTTGTTGCATTTTGGAGCATTTTGTCAAGTTTGGAATTTTGTGTTTATTTTGGTTAAAAATGTGTTAGGCCCTTGAATGCTTCTAGTTCTCATTTGATGTTTGACTGAACCTTTTGTTATGGAATGATTGGCTTCATCTGATTTCCATTGAGTCAAGGGTTTGGGTTAAAGTTAAGGACCTTTCTTGAGTAAAAAAATGTTTTTTATCTTTTTGTCATGACATTTATTTGAGAAACATATGGTCTTAGGCTTAATATATGCCTTTAGTTATTTTGTGGGCACTCAATGTGTTCTCCATAATTATGATTATTTTTTTAATATGTTTGATGGTCAAGGAAAGATTTTTTTATTTCCTTTCATTTTTTGGCATGACTTGAGCATCTTCACCTTTTAGGATCTACTATGTTTATTTTGTATTTTCTTTGAAAAGACTTATTGATTATTTAGAAAGGGAAATGAGCTCTACTTAGCTAAGCAAAGAGAAAAATGGTCTATGCACTAGGTTCCTATGTGTACATCATAGGAAACCTATTAACATGAGACCAGCATTCCTCTAATGCAATTATACTTTCATAAATATGGTGGTTGAATTTCAGATTCCATAAACAATGCTATGCAAACCCCTTTGTTGATTGTATAAATACCTCCTTTACCCATACTTTACTGCCACTTACCTTGCAAACCTCCATTCCATACCATGAATAACAACACACATTCTCTTGTTTGTCTTTTAAAGTTTTCTTGGTTGAAATATTAGTGTATGCTACATCAATGAATTGATGTTTAAGGTACTGATGGTTGTATTACTCTTCAAAGCATCAATGCTAGGCCAATGGCCAACACTATGAAGGTGGAAGTGAATGAAGGATAAGCATGCTTCATTATTACACAAGAGTACATGAAAATCACATAAAGGTATGCCCATGAAAGTTTTGAGTTCACTGTTGTTGGTTGTGTGGAAATTGACATAATATTTTTCGTTATCCCTATGCTACTTTGCATATTTTATGTGCTTTTCTTCATATTCAGATTTTTAACAAGCATTTTTTTGTCAGTGTGCTTCGAAATAGATTAATTCTAGAGATTTGGAATTTGTATGTACCATCATTCTACCGGTTTCACATTTTCTTGACTGCATTATAGGCCTTGGATGTTATAAAATATTTTGAAGAATTTCTAGCATGTATATCACAAGATCCCTTGTACATTCAAGATTTTGAACAAGTGCCACAAGAAGAACTTTGTGTTATAACAATTAAGGAGAACCAAGAAAACCAAGATCAATTCAAAATTTGGTTTCAATTAGTCATTAGGCCACAACACCACTCCATTTTTCAACATTCTTTAGCATCAAATCTTTATGATCAACAAATTTTTCATGTCCAAGCATTCATTAAAGTTTATATTTCAAACTTGAATGTGATTCTACTTATGATCTTGTTACGCAAATGGATGCATTGGAAATTTTGTTATACTTGAGAGAATGAATTATTTTTCAACAATAGTGTAGGATAGAATAGAATAAATAAACAAATAGGTAAAATGAATAAGACTTTTTCTTCAAACTTTTATGAATAATTCTTCAAATCATTGTTCAATAGTCATTTGAAAGGATTTCATGGCAAAATACAGTAAAAACAATCTTATTTCGGGTAACCATATAGGATCATTTTGAAAACATGTTTTTAAATAATATATCTCTTGAAATCTAGTTTTTAAATCCATTTTGAAATTTTCAATTTGCATCACAAGTCAAAAAGATATGATCAAAATAGAAACTAGGTCTCAAGTGAAATTTTGAGGACAGAGTTAGTACAACCTTGATTTGGGGGGTCTAATGGAAACATTTTTACATGATATTTATACAAAATGTATCTCTTGGAACATAGTTTCTAAATCAATTTGAATCACCTCAATCTGATATCGTATGAAAAAGTTATGCTCAAAATACTAACTGCTTGTTAAAAAAATAAAAATAAAAACTGCATGGTGACAATTCTAGGTCTTGACTGTTCATAGGCATATTTCACATATAAAATCATCTTATTTTCAAAACCTGTTTATATGGGAGATAGATATGCAAGTCTAGTTCGAAACACAATTTGAATCATCCCATTTGGAGGTCAAATGAAAAAGTTATGACTCATTTAGTGACTACATGTCTTCAGATCAACATAGTAAAACTATGCCTCCTAGGTATGTTTATCAGACATTTTGTGATATCAAACCTAAGGGTTTTAAAAACCTGCCTCTATTGGATAAATAAAATGAATCTACTTTACTCTCCAAGTGTAATCACATCGATCAGATCTTTAACGAAAAAGTTAGACTCCAAATAGTGACTGTTGGTCTAGTCAAACATTCACAAGCAGCTCTATCAAACTGTGAATTGTTCATCATTTTTAGCATATCATATTAAACCATTTTGAAAACCTATTTGTATTGAAAGTATCCACATGAATTGACTTTAACTTGGATTTGTAATCACTCTAATCAGACATAAAACGAAGATTGTGTGAACAAAATACCGCTAGGAGGTCTAGGTTGGCCACCATTCCTAAAAGGGGTAAAACAAATGCATTTTCTTTAAATATCATCTTTGGACTTTTTTTCAAAGTATTTATTGTATTTAATGGAAGAAGAGAGACTGTACACCTCTCTTCCTTCATCCTATCCTTAAACTTACAAAACCTTTTATGGTTTATGTCTGATTATTTGATATGTTGATATCTGCAAATTTCTTTGTTAGTCTGTTATTTTTTGCAATATATCTTTAAGCTGTTATATTTACAATGTATAGTTAAGCTGTTAGTTTTTGAAGATATATATCAATGCATTACACCATCAACCAAAGAGCATGAATATATGTTATAAACCATTGTAAGACCAAATAGCTAATCCACAGAACTAACTCGGTTACAGTTCAATCCACAGATTGAGTTGGCATCTCTAGAACCATTTAAATTGTAATAGCTTTTTGAGTTGCATGTAGAATATTTTCATCTTCATTCATTTCCACCATAAGGGTTCATCACAACCTTTAAAGTGAGTGGCCATGTGCCACAAGAGGGAGCAACATGAGAAAGCTTTAGCCATTTTAAGTTCAATAATTTTCTGGTGGTACAGCCACACATTTTAGGATTGGTCTGTAGGACAAACATAGTAATAGAACTAACATAGTCCAAACTAGTTGGTCAGATTATATAAGATATTCGTATATTATTTTCAAGCTCTCATATAGGAATAAGAGCAAAGCTTGACTGAGTTTATGTTAGTGCCCTACCTTAACCTCCCTACTTTGGGATACTTAGGAGTTAGTCAATTATTGTATGATGCCATCTTCTTTGAATAATGCCCATTAGATAGTTGATGTGTGGTTACTCAATATAAAAGGGTCGTCTTTATTAAATAAGATGACCCTTCATTGTATCTGGAAGGAAAAGCTTCATGAATTGGTTTAAGTTAGAGTTTAGCAAGATTGACACTATCCTCTCTTAAGAGCGAGACACATCAAAGTATGAGAGAAGAAAATGCCAAAGTATCAATTGAAAATGAGCTTAAGGGATAGGTAACTTAGACAACAATTGCCCATGAAAGAGGGATTGGAACATGGAATGTGTGTGTTGCTTCAAATTAAGATAGCATGAGTGTCCAAGCAATGTATCATTCACCACATATCATTCGTCATCATTTAGAACCATTGTCATCTCAAGATTCATATGCTAAAGTTGACCAACAAAGTTGCAACGAGAGAAGATTGTAGTGCTCTTATCAAACCAGGATTTACTTTGATCAATGATAAGGAAGCAACTTTGTACCAAGTATTACTATCAACATTCAAATATTTTATCCCAATGACCTTGCAATAAAAAATAATATATGCAGTGTTGTATTAAAACCATAAGGAAAACAAAGTTGCATCAATCCAATGAATATTGCCAACCAAATGAAGATGGCAGATCTATGTATATGAGACAGTAAAGAGCACTTAAACCACATATATATTCCCAACAAGTGTTGTTGTAATAGAAGTTTCCAGACTGTGTAATCAAAACAACAGATAGAGCATGATCAGATTGCAATGTTAAACCACTTCATAACAATGACCTTTATTGTGAGTTTAATACCACATGCGACAGAAAGAGAAAATGTTGTGAAAGGACAACAATTAAGTCAATGTACCAGTGACCAAAATCATTATCAAGTTCAGCTTAAAATCAGAGACAAGTACTGTGTGTTTTTCATTCAATTTGTGTGCTCAACACCATGAAATATCACTGGTTATTTATCCACATATAATGACAACATTTAGTGTTCTTTAACCAAGAGAATTAAGAGAGTATTTAATGTGTGTTTGCACCATAAGATACAGTCAAAGGAAAGTCACAACTGATGATCACAAACTGGAGGACTAAACTGTCCACAAGGTGCAAGAAGATAGCAAGATTTACCACATACTTAAGAACATACCGTTAGCATTTAAATGAAACCAAAATTCTGCAGTGTTAGACAGTGTATAACCCTCAAAACAACAATTAGAAAAAATGTGACATTTTTATCTCTAAGTGAGATCGTTGGACCTTTTCTTGCATTGATTTTTTCTTATGGAATGTTTAGAGTAGAAACACAACAAAACGACGCAAGGAAAAACATTATATCGTTACCCAAATTATGAACTTTGGTTTCTGCAGTGAACAAAACCCCTTGAACAATGACCCAAAAGAAATGATGATTTTGATGTTTGATGAGGATGTTGGGCCTCCTTTAGCATCGGTCCATTCTTAGAAACAATGTAGAACAATAAAGTAATGCAACATTGTAAATACTATGATGAACCAAGCTAGGAATGTATTCAGAGTTATGAACCAGAGAAGGAAACAAATAAAGACCAACTAGAGACCAAGTGTTGCACTTATTTCTTATTTGTTTCACTAGATGTGAGCACATATATACCAAGAAGATGCATCAACGTTGCAAGAATTAGGTGACGAGTGATCTAGTCAAGAACTATATCACATGTTCAAATCATTCAACCGAGGCAACCACAACAATAATCATATTCAAAGGCAGCTTAATGAGATTAGGGTTAGATCCAAAGTAATAGGCAATGAAACTAGATCTAAAACCCTTTGTAAATGCCAACAATAAAAACATTCTATGAAGAACAAGCTAGTGTGTGAGATCCAAGCATTTATAAAATATACTAATGAATGAGTATTTAGATCCAAATCAATCTAGATTAAAGATAAAAACATAGTCAAACCCTAGATTACCAAGAAACAAAAAAAATGTGGGGGGGGGGAAGACAAATTTTGGTTTTCTTGTGATTGGAGAAGAAGATAGACCAATGCCTTAGTAAGGGCTATGGGGTCACTGCATAGATCTAAGTGAAGATTAGGGTTTTAATATAAGATGATGTTGGAGGTAGCTAAAGAGGATTAACTATCAAGCGATGGAAAACAAGGTTCTTTAAGTTTGGATAGGGAGATTGATTCACTAGGAAGTCTCTCCAAGTACTAATAAGGTGATCTCAAAGAATGGCCCTTTGCAAGAAGGAAGAACCCCTAGAGATCCTAACTCAATGCAAATTTTGTACTCATGAAACTACCCAACACCATGCATCTTTCCTTACAAGTTAGACCTATCTATTGGTATCATATGTTATGTGTCGATTTCTACACATGTTTGGTAGATCTGAGAGAGAATTTCTTGTTCTGGAACTTATATTCATTAGCTCAATGTTTGTTGTTCCTTCTTTAAGTAGATACATGTACTTGTGTTGCTATGTTAAACCTTATATTATATATTCCTATTTTTCATTCTCTTTATTCTGTGTGTTCAAAATTTCAGGTTGGATGTATATATATCCATGTAACCAGATTTCTTTTTAAAAAGAAATTTCTTTGTTGTAATGTGTTGTAATGGCTAGACTGTCCCCAAGTAGTTCTTGTTTGTAATAGGAAGGTTATTAATTCACCTTCATTTATTGAGCATTGTGTCTTTAATTGTTTAATCAAACAGTGAAGGCTGCTGATTTGACCTTTTTCAAATAGGATTAAGTCATGGGAAACACTTGGGATTTATAAACAATGTGCTTGTAGGTCAGTCTGGCACATGCCCACTAGACATTATTAACTTTTGTCCTTATAATTCATCCATATTCATTTTGGACTATGCTTTGGGCTATTGCTGCCTCCAACAAGTTTTGAACCAAAATCCATTCTCTCTGTCTCTCTCTGGCACACAGATATAGCAACAACATTGGCAATGCTCTCTCATGCGTAGATATAGCAATGGAATTGACAATGGGCTCTCTCTCTCAGAGATATAGACTATAGCAATGGAAATGAAAAGGCACAAACACCTATACAGATTTATTTATTTTTAAAGGGATGAAAGAAAGAGAAGACACACAGAGGAAAATGCCATCAGCATCAAATGTCATGCCCATTATCAAAGAGTATTGGCATTGGCATTATATGTGAAACCCACCAAGGCACACAACAAATAAAATATTTTGAAATCCAATACAACAAATTATTAGTAAAAAATTAATCATGCTACTTGCCTGGTTTAGAATAGGTAGGAGACCCTCGTCTATGGATAATCTTTCCTTAACCTCCTCAAGTTTGCTAGTCAACTTAATGGTTACAACTCTTCTATTGTTGACCATGGAAATATCCCATATGATTGAATTGCATGATTGTTAGTGTAAATGATTGGGATCCAATAGTTCTGTTTGTCATTTTATTCCTCTCAAATTCCTCTCCATGCACCCATTGCTTGCTAGTGCAAGGTAGCACCTATTGGTGCAGAACTCAGCTACGTAAAAGCATCAGGGGACATCCACTGACCCTTTTAAGATTTTCAGGCTAGGCATCAGTGAGGCAGATTTTCAGGCTGTGACTTAATCTCTCATTGATATATCATCAAAACTAATAGAGGGATATGCAAGAGTGTACAATGAGAACCTTGACAAACATAACCGCTAATGCTTGCAACATTGTCTAGAGGATGTAAAAATCATGTTTCTTTTTCCAAATATGTGAAACGAGTATATTACAGTTTAATGAATACATTTTCATATTATTATATATGGTTTTATACTTTATCAAAAAATTTGTCAATACTTTACAAGGTTTTATAATTTAGTGAAAGATTTGCCAAGATTTTACAAGATTTTATAGTTCAGTGAAATATTTGCCAAATTTTTATAAGATTATATAATTGACTAGAAGATTCGCCAAAAAATTATATATACATATTATATTATTGATAAAATAACCTTCACTTTTTCCTATGTATCATGGGGATTCGCCCATTTATTATACATATAAATTTAGGGGGGGTTCTTAAAATCACCCCTAGATATTACAGAAGAGAAATTCAAGGATGATGATTAGAAACTATTAGTTTGGTGCAAGAGGGAGCTATGTCTCCGAGTTTGAAATAGAGGATCGTGATTTGATGCAGTTAGAAAAGCAGATGGATGGTGCCTAGATATTTTGATCAAGATGAAATCGATCAAGTAGATCGATGGTGCCCAACAGATGGGTAGCATGGTATTATACCATGGAAAGGTTTTGGACCACAAGAGATTTTTTTCAAATCCCATAGCTAGACCTTCGTAGAGAAGGAGAAAGAGAAAATACCTTCATAGAGAAGGAAAGAGAAATCCCATAGGTAGACCTTCGTAGAGAAGGAAAAGAGAAGAGACCTTCGTAGAGAAGGGGAATGAGAAATTTGCCAAGGTTGGCCTCTGTCCAAGTGTTGAGTTTTGGATACTCTAGGGACATGATAGAATACCCTCGTAGAGAGGAATGTGGATGTTTCTCCAAGGGGCGGCGGGAAAATACTCTCCTCTAGCCAAGGATTGAGTAGCTTGGAACAAAAACCTTGACCATGTGGAATGGTTAGTTATCTCTTGAGGTTTGTGTCGTGATTCTACGTGGATCATGGAAAGGGAGTCTAGTCTTGCCCAGGCTAGCATCTTAGCTTCTCTAGTTCATGTGGGATGACTAAGAGTGAAACAATGGTAGTAGTCCTCCCCAGTGGATGGGTGAGATAGACGACTACAAGAGAAGGGAGAACATAAAAGGAATGGAAAAACTCATAGGACATCTTTTGTGTGAAGATAAGATATCTTATGTGTGAAGATAAGAAAGAAGTATCTTCTGCGTGAAGACAAAAGAAAGAAAAAGTATCTTCTGCGCGAAGATAAAGAGAACAAAACTTGTGATGATTTATAGATATGCCAGTCAATGATCATGATGTTATCCAGTGGATGTTGCTACCTAGTTGATGTCGACATCCAATGACCTGTCAAAAGATAAAGAATATCCTTCTTGTTAAGAGGGAGTGTTAAAATATTGTGTAACTGCAAAGAATATTCTTATCCCCTTTTGTGGATAAAGATAAAATATATTTATTATTGATTAGTTCAATCCCCTTTTCTGGATTGATCATGTCGAGTATTGTAAATGACCAAATCCCCTTTTGCAGATTGGTGAAACCCTAATTGTAATAGGCTAAATAAGAAGTCGGCCCTAGAATATATTAAAGGTGGTTATAACCACCCAGAAGAAGAAGTCGGCCTTGCCAATGAAGAGACACTTCCACACTCAACTCACTCATCTAGTGCGCAAGTATTGAAGGAAGCTGCAGTTACCAATTGCCAGAAGAAGGAAGACAGAGAGAGGCGCATCCTTGGGAGAGGAATTTCTGTGTTGTTTGGTTCATTATCTTGGCATTGTATTGGCTATCTATATTAAGGAAGTTTTGCTGGGTTTTCTTCCCCTTGAGGGTTTCGCAGGATAAATGCCTGTTTACTCTTGTGATTGTGCTTCTCTTAGTGATCCTGTCTATGCTATTGTTATCTAGTAAATTGAAAGTAATGTAATAATAGCATAAACTTTAGCATGGTATCAGAGCTAAGCTGAAGAGAGCATCTTTCACAGGAAAAATAAAAACGTCATTGTTGTCCTACATGAAAATTAGGGTTTTTATTAAAGAAGGTTTTCAGCCTCAAATCCATCTAGAAAGGTGTGCCCTACCTCAAGGAACATTTTGGCATCCTCAGCACACTTTTTCAGTGGCTAGATCTCTCGAAAAGTGAAACCCTAGTTTTCACAAAGTACCGAAAAACCAGAAGTACCAGTGTACCAAAAGTACCAGAAAACCAGAAGTACCAAAAAACCAGAAGCACCAGTCCAGAAATCCACAGATCAAGTTTGAAGGGGTAAAATTTGGATTTTCAAAAATCTGACTATACCAGCATACTCGCCTCAGTCTAGCACATCTTTTGGTGAGTTCAGTTTTTAGATCCAAGAAATTTGATTTTTTTATTTTTTCATATAGCCCGGAGGGCTAGGGTTTCTTCTACAAGAAAGAATGGCTACTAGCATGAGGTTAGAAGAAAGTCTGGAAGGATCTAGAAACTTTAGATCTTGGAAGCATAGGGTGCAGATGATTCTAGATGAGAATGATCTCCTAGAACATGTTACAGTGGGTGTACTAGAACCAGAAGAAGAAGATCAAAAGACCAAGCATAAGAAGAATGAAAAGAAAGCAAAGAGGATCATGTCAGATTCAGTAAAGGATCACTTGATCCCTCATATATCCGAACTACAGACAACAAGGCAAATGTATGAAGCACTCAACAAGTTATATGAAAGCAAAGACATTAGTCGGAATCTTACCTTAAGAAATCAGCTTCGTAATATGAAGATGGACAACTCATAATTTGTCACATCCTATCTTATGAGAGTTTCTCAGATCAGAGATCAGCTTGCATCTATTGGAGATGTCATTAGTGACACAGAACTTGTAACCAAAACCCTAAATGGGTTTCCAACATTTTGGATTCCTTTTGTACAAGGAGCGTGTGCAAGAAGCAAGTTACCCAAGTTTGATAAGTTCTGGGCAGATTGCACACACAAAGAATATAGACTTGCAGACCAACATAACGGATTAATTGTCGATGAAGAGGAAGCTATTACATCTCAAAAGAACAAAAGATGTTCCTTCAGGGAGAACAATAAAGAAGCTAACTCCATAAGAGTTCTAGACAAGAAGAAAGATGTTTCAAATATCAGATGCTACAACTATCAAAAGTTGGGACACTTTTCTTATGACTGTCCTCAAGGAAAAGGGAAAAGAAAGTATCAAACACATGTGGCAGAGGAAGAGGAATCTCCTCCCTCAAAGAAAGCTCTAGCAGAAATTAAGGATTATGTACTTTAAGTTGAAGATAGTTGATCTGAAGAAAGAAAACAAATGGTGGAGTCCGTAGAGCCTCCCCACACAAAAACAAAAGATAAGTATTCATGTTTATTTTTAGTATCTTGCTTACTTTAATACCTTCTCATTACAAGTTAGTTTTTTGTGAGAATGTTAATTAACCTCGTTTTATTTCAGTGTCTATGCAGACTTATGAAGGAAGTATCAAAGAAGAGGACGAAGAAAGAGATAAAATATTTATTTCATGTATGATCACTCATGAGAGTGACAAAGAAAGAATATTGTAAGTAAGTTTACAAGTCTTGGAAGAAAGAACTTATGCCGTGACTTGCAGAAGTTAGACAGCATGAGAAGGACATATGATATGATGACAGTCAGTAAAGACCAGACAATATCTAGTATTTATATAGGAGCAGGAAGATCCTAAATATGCAGAGAAGAAATATTCAAGATGTGTTAGGATATTTAGACACTTAGGAGTTAGTTAAGATCTACTTGGTCTAATATGTCGTTAGGTAAAAGTGTGTTTCTTTAGTATGCATTAGTATGCATTTGTAGTTAGGAAATCCGACGGTCACGATATGTTCCCGACATAGAGTGATCCGACGGTTCATACTCTCCT